>VWPU01012171.1:0-265933 GCA_013398955.1 Callaeas wilsoni
TAAATATCTACCCTTTATCCTTCATTCTCTCTGTCCAGACTGTTCCAGGTCAGCCTCTACAAGGCATCAGGTTCACCACAAGTGGCTGCTCCTCAGTGAAGGCGAGCGGCCTCTCGGTGCAGGTCCACTGCGGCAGCCACGGGCGGAGGAGGGAAGGCTTGAGGTGCAGGCGCTGGGTCTCTCTGTAACCACTGAAATGCCATTTAACAATATAGTGCAGTATCTGCAGCACATGGTCTTTTTGCTCTGTGTGTGTGTGCACTGTGCAACTTGTGGAGGGAGATTTTAAAATCATAGAATGTGAAGGAGTCGGAATGGACATTACAGATCATGCAGTCCTAACCTCCCCTGCCATGTACAGGGCCACCTCCCACTACAGGTTTCTCAAGGCCTTCCCCATGCTGGCTTTGAACACTGCCAGGATTGGGGCATCCACAACCCCCTGGGCAACCTGTTCCAGTGTCTCACTAACCTCACAGTGAAAAATTTTTTCCTACTATATAACCTAAATTTCCCATTGTCCTGTTACTACCGTTCCTGACAGAGTCCCTCTCTGGCTTCCCTGCAGGCCTCCTTCAGATACTGGAACGTTGCTATGAGGTGTCCACACAACCTTCTTTTCTCTAGGTGAACAGTCCCAACTTTCTCAACCTGTCTTTACAGGGAAGGTGCTCCAGTCCTGTTATCAAATACGTGTGAAAATGCACCAATATAGATTAATAAGCATCGTGGGATATGTAATAGAGCTTTTCCTCTTGGAATCAGTGTTTTTCAACCTCAGTCAAAGCTAACAACAGAGTGGAGATCTTTAAGTTTTACAGCCTCTTTCCTACATGGGAGCCACCTCCACTCACCTTGTGCACTCTTCAGCCTTGCCAGGGCTGAGTGCTGAGTCATTTTGATGATGCTGCTGGTCATCCACTGAAAGCTTTGGCATTGCTTAGATGCCTGTGCCATCCTACTGATGTGTAACTGCCTGGAAAATTCTGTGTACTGGAAAACAGAGGAATGTAAAAGATTCTTGGCACCATATTCAGCTATATTGTTTCACACAAGGTAGATATATGAGTTTGAAAGTATCAGTAAAACAGCTATGACTGTGTGCCTATCATACGGTATTACATCTATGTGAAAATATGCAGCAAATCAGAGCGTCTGTTCTGGTTCTGAAATTTAGCCTGAGTGTCTTCTGTGAGTCAAACTTACCTGGAAGCCATTCCTACAGCCAAAATTAAGGGAAGAAGACAGAAAGACAAAACATGTATTGAACATATTTTGCATAATTTTATGAGAAGTGGTGATTTGGTTTGTAGTACTCAAAGACTTTAGCTTTGCATTTCACACCTGCTGTACTCTTCCTGGCATTTCTGCACATACCACCAGAGTCCCCAGTGTACTAGCACCCAGCCTGTGAGGAAGGAAGTGCAGGGGTGTATGGCCAGGACTGTGTGCAGCGTGCACAGGATCATGAGTGTGATCACTTCCATCCACAGGCTGAACCCCAAGCTCTCTATAGACTCCTCTCATCATAACACAGGGAGGACGAGGGGCTGCAGGTCCTGGAATAATAGACAAAGCTTTTTCTAGATGTCCCCCTTTTTTTACCTCTTATTTCTTCTCCTCAAGGCAAGTTGTATTTTAAATCTACCTACACTCTCAGTACAGGATAGTGCCAAAACCCCTTGCATTAACAAGGAACGTGGATTTCTCTGCCTTGCTCCTCCTTCTCAGATCTTGCAGACCCTCACTGTGGAGTGAATCTTAGTGACACACTGCACCAAAAGCAGCTTGACTTCGAGGCTGCAGCCCCACAGGCAAAAGGTGACACCCCTGAGTACAGATTCAGGAGTGTGTGAAGAGCATTGACCTTTGTCACAGCAGATAAGGATGTCATTCCTTACACCCTGGAGGCTGACTTTGTGTGTAGTTGTATGGAAATAGGCGTGGTTTGCCTCTGTCCAACCTACCAGGCACTGCTGGTTGTTGGTCTGCTATGCCAGGCTGTGTCATGCTTGTGATGCATCCTCCTGATGTGGAGGATTTGAAGTATTTTCAGACTTTATTTTTTTTATTTCTAAAAAGGACAATTGTTTGTATTCAAACACTCTTGCCCTGGTTACTTGCATTGCTGTATGCATCTGTGCTCTGTGCTAGGCTGGGGAGGTGGTGGACAGCAGTGCTCAGTGCCCTGCTTCCCTTATCACCTGACTCCACAGCATAATAGAGGAAAATAGCAGAGGTTTCCACTTCCTTCCCTAAATCCCGCCCTGACATTTCAAATCATCAATCTAAAAAGACATGCTGCACCATGTCTCGTATAGAGCAGTAGATGGCTCTCTTTCCTCTGAAGTCCTGCTGCGAAAAGAAACATCGGGTCTTAAGAGAAAATCCAGCCTTGTTCCCTCAATGCCATGGCTCCTTTTGGGCAAGCTCTCATATTCATTCAACAGTGCAGACAAGATACAGCTGTGATGATGTAGGAATGCATTTTAAACTGGTTAACTCTACCTATACTCAATGGCTTGGAAGATGAAGAAGGTGGCCAGGGAAAATAGATCAGTGATGCTAACTTTAATTGTAGTATTTCTTCATGGAGCAAGATAATATCTCTTCTCTCAACCTGTTAAGTTTATAGGATATAATAAAAAAGTTGTTTCTGGGTTCTCACATTTTTTTCAGTCTTTTAAAAACTACTATTACAAGATACCTTTATTTATACCTTTTTAAGGAATCTGACTTTTGAAATGTTGCTTTTTCAAGATAAACAGAAGAAAGGAGCAGAGAAATACAGATCATATTCACAATATAATAATCATCTGGATATTCTCAAATAACTGAAAATAACATAAACAGAGTTCAGTGAGTAAAGATTTGTCTGTCTCCTTATACACAGTACAGTATACAGCATTTTAATGTTGTAAATGCCTAACAAGGATATTGGATTTTAGAATGACAATTTACAAAACAGAAGAATATAAAGTTAGAGTATCAGACTGTTTGGACAAGAAAAAATATGCATATGTGTTCAAGGAAAACATTTCTCAGGTTTTCCATAAGAGAGCAAGTTGCAGTCAATCAAAAAGGAAAAGAATTAGGATGCCTTAAACTGGGCAGTTCTCCTACTGTAAAGCTGAACACAAAGTCATTACTTAATCATGCGTAAGATGATGCTGACCAAATCAGAAATGGCTTATGTGGCTCTGGCAGTACAATGTGTTTTCATCTGTCTGGAAATATTCCGTCTGCTGCAAATGCCTCAGGGCTCCCTGTCACCGTGGATATTCTTGCCTGGAGGTTTATGCTGGGACAGGAGACCCATCTTGCCTGCTTTCCTTATTGTTTGTTAGCAGAAGCATTCCATGCTGTTCAGTTTTTGGCATTGGCCATGGCAGCAGAAAGCCTGGGACTTTCCTCAATTAGCAATATTGCTTTCATATGGAAGAAAGGAAGGCATGTATTGTGTCCTCTACAAAGTACTCCTCTGGGTCATATGGCAGTGCTCAACTAGATTCAGAGAAGTAGCTTAGGCTTTGTATTGCCTAAATTTTAGTGTTATATTAGCCAGTGGAAGTATAGATTTGAAGTACAGGTAACCTTAATGTCTAAACTCTCTCATTTATAGGTATTCTTTCTATAGGAAATGAGAGTGGTGATGATGCTGGACATTTCCTATTAAACAACTGGCCTCTGTTCAGAACACTCACCTGCGCGTGGAAACATGGTCTCAGATTTCTCCTCTGTCAGTGGCATTTAGTAACTGCAGTGAATGCTGAACCTCAGGCAAGACAAGGCACTGGGGCTTTGTGGAATCATCTTTGTTTTTAACTATAGTTGTTTCCTTATGTATAGAAGGCATGAATATCCTTAGGGAAAAGAGTAGATTCCCTTCAAACTTTGTGGATTACTTCTGTATTTTCTGGGTTAATGGCTTTAAAAACTTCACTATGGACTACTAAGGGATGTTGGAGTGCTCACTATGAAGAGCAGTTCTTTTGTCTGTGGACTCATAAAAACAGAGGAATAGCTATGGTCTGTCGGACCAATGTTCACTTCCCCGCAGTAACCTGTCTCACACAGCAGTCAACAGCAAATGCTGAGGAAAGGGCTTGTACAGACCAAACATGGGGTGATACATCCTCTGAATAGTCTCTGAATGTTTGGATACACTGATTGGTGACTCAGGCCATTCCTGAGCCGGATGTGGTACCTCTGTTCTGAATAGTCCCTGACATTTGTCAGACAAGAATTTATGCCACCTGAATCCATGTAAAATTCAGTTCCACAAGGAGTTCCACATCTGAATTATATACTATGGATGCGTAATACCTTTTTGGTCTTTCTGAGAAAAAATTTTTTTTTTTCTGAATCCCCAGTAAATACTTAACCTCTCCCTGTGCACATACCTACCCATAGAAACATTAGCTTTTAAGGCATTTTACTAGTGGAGAGTAATGTTCTTTCACCTGTGTGGCACAATCTTGCAAAACCATGTCTTTATACCTGCCTGGTGCCAGGTTAGAATGATTTTTTCAAGAGTTTCCATCCCATGAGTGCTGCATTATACTGTAATGTTGAGGCTGTTCAGATATGTGGCAAAACAAAATTAATCTGAATTATCCTGTCATGAAAGATGTAATTATGAAGTTTAAAATATGCTGGTATCTCACAGCATTTCTCAATAGTTTTGTCCTATTCCTGACGAGAAGTTGATTGGTAGCTGGATTTGTCAAAGTCGGGAACTGCCAAAGAACATGCTGCAGCTCTCACTAAAGTGTTTCCTTTTTTGAATGCAGACTCTGTAGTGAAAGTTAATGGTAAAACTTAAAAAAAATTTCTATTGGCAAAGATTTATTTAGTCTTAGAAGTGATAATATGTGAAATTATGCACAGTAAGTGAGAGATTCTGAAAATTATATTTCTCTTGTCAGTAACTAAGTAAATAATTTTTTCAGAGATCTCAGAAATCTGGATGGAATCCATCATGCAGGACAGGATCATGTGCTTTTTATGCTCAAGGAACCTGATAGGCCAATCAAGGTAAGAACCTATGAATTAGGTACTTAATCATTGTCAGTGTCTTGCATTCACTAGGCATTCTCCTAGTCAATCTAGGAGGCTTCAAAATGTGTGTGACAGTGTGATATCCCTTAGACTGGTTTGGGAAATAGAGGATGACTCTACTCGTTTTTACCAGCAGGTGTCTAAGGAAGATGTAGGTCTGAATAATCTCAGATGTTTGGTATCTAGGTGTGCCTAACAAAAAGAAACAAAGCTGCTTCCAACAATAAAGACACTTCTCCTTTGACAATGATTTGAAAAATCGTTGAATTTTGAAAGAGTAAACATGGTGTCTTTTTACTAATGCATGTTTTTACAACATTGACCAACATTTGTCGCTCCATGCTGGAAAAGCAAGCCTAAATTCATGGCAATTATAACATTTTCATAACAGAATTGACCTGCTTTTTATTCTGCAAATGTTGGCAGCTATCCTTAGCTATTGCATCTATAGGATGTACATAAAAGCTGTACATAAAAATGCAGTAGGAGTATTACAAAACAAATGAGAAATAATGAAGGAAAGGAAGAGAAAGAAGCAAAGAGAGGGAGAGGGAAGGAGAAAAGAAGGTGGGCCCCATTCATGTAACTTTTAAAATGCTGAATGTATTTGTACAGCAGTGCTCATGCTGTCTCACCTGGGTCATTTGCAGCTGAGAAGCCCTTACGTAGCTCTGATGTGCTGCTCGGTGGCAGGGCACAGAAGCTGCTGCAATACTCTCTGGCTGTGGAAGCCAGCCATTCCTCAGAGATACCAGCATCAGGGGGCCTCTCATACCTCACTGCAACCCCTCCTGATCCTCCTGTGGAGTGGTGGGGCCTTTGAAAAGCCCTTGTTTTTCCTCCTGCTAACTGGTTCCATGTTTATGCCTGCCTCAGGATATCTCTCTGGGATGTTTTTCCAGGTTATTTTACAGTTGTTAATCACAGGAAAATTTTGGTAAATGACTTAACAGCTGTCACTCTCTACAGCTCAGGATTTGGAAAGTAGTATATATTTTTAAATTTAGCCTTTGAAATTCTCAGCTAAGTAGGCCAATGCACCTGTTACAAACTCTCCGTTATTTTCATGAGGCTTGCTTTTTATCTTACCCTACACTTCAGATAGCCACAGGGAAACTGTTCTTTCTGACTAGCATGGAAAAGTCTTCTGCAGTCTTTCATCATTTTTATATGTTCTTTAAATACCCTTACAATCATTCTTCCTTCTGTTGGCTGGGGAGCATGTCTCCAGGGCTAGAACTTTTTAAGATATATAAAATGTATCTATAATTTCTTTGTGGTCCATGTCAAGGAGTAAACCCTGACTTGATTCAGTTGGTGTCAACACATCCATGTTTCTCAGAATCACTTTTGGAATCACATGGAGCCTGGCCATGTACAAAGTGAGTATCAGCTGGATTGAATCCTGGCCTGGTGCCTATCACATAATCCTTTGTACCTGGGTGTGCAACACATTATGGTACTGCCATATCTTGCTGAGAGAGGACCCTCTGCTTCCCTACCACCAAGTCTCATTCTGTGTTTTGTACTATGCAGTGCATAAAATTTGTTTGTCCTGTTGTCGGAAGTTCTGTTTACTAGAGAAGGGGAAACAAGACAACAGTAATTCCTGCAGTCAATAAAACAGCAACCTGGTTGTGGTTTACATCATGTCAATTAAGATGAAAATGTATAAGCATTGCAACTAAGCATAAGTAACGTGCAGCTGGAAAATTTTAACAGCTGTTTCAGACATAATAAGAAATGTAATTGCAAACTCCTGAGCTCTGTATCATCCAACAATCAGCTTACGCAGTCTCAGTCCTTGGAGGTTTTCAAGACCTTTCTGGATCAAGCCCCAAGAAACCTTTTCTGACCTCATTACTCATCCTGCTTTGAACAGCAGGCTGTTTCAGACAACATCCTGAGTCCTCTGCCCTGAATTTTCCCATGGTCTTGTGATCCTGTGACTCCTCTCAGGACTAAAAACATGTGCACTAGGTGTTTAAAATATAGTTCATTTGTTTTTTAATATCCAAAGTAACCAACTGCCAAGAAAGAAGGGAAGGGAAGGGAAGGGAAGGGAAGGGAAGGGAAGGGAAGGGAAGGGAAGGGAAGGGAAGGGAAGGGAAGGGAAGGGAAGGGAAGGGAAGGGAAGGGAAGGGAAGGGAAGGGAAGGGAAGGGAAGGGAAGGGAAGGGAAGGGAAGGGAAGGGAAGGGAAGGGAAGGGAAGGGAAGGGAAGGGAAGGGAAGGGAAGGGAAGGGAAGGGAAGGGAAGGGAAGGGAAGGGAAGGGAAGGGAAGGGAAGGGAAGGGAAGGGAAGGGAAGGGAAGGGAAGGGAAGGGAAGGGAAGGGAAGGGAAGGGAAGGGAAGGGAAGGGAAGGGAAGGGAAGGGAAGGGAAGGGAAGGGAAGGGAAGGGAAGGGAAGGGAAGGGAAGGGAAGGGAAGGGAAGGGAAGGGAAGGGAAGGGAAGGGAANACCTCCCAGAACTGCTGTTAGTGGTCAGCAAAATCACAGGGTAAGTCTTTAGCCTAAAAACATGGCCAGGAGACCTTAGAAAGTTGTCCAATATAGGACAAATTTCAGACGTATGACAGCAATGTCCAAACATTTGGTTGTTGCAGCAAGGTTTGGAAAGATGTAGCTCTTGGGTCCACACCCTCTTCATTTAAATAAACATGACTGCTGCTGCGGGCGGTTGGCAGTGGAACAAACAGTTGCTTTTTTGGACAGTGTGAATGAATACCCTATAGTGGCATTACTCAAGGGCTAAGTTTATTTAGACTGTGGCGTATTTGGTGACTTGAAACATGAAACCTTTACGCAGTTCCTTCTTAATCGCTGAGATCGGACTCCTAACCCTCCCTTCTTTCTTGTAGGCAGTATGTGGTAAGAGTTAGTCCTCAGGGAGAGATAACTGGTGTTTACCTGTGTCAAAACTAAACACAGAGTTTTGTGCACATTTTATAAATAGTTTGAGTGTATTCTTTAAATAATTCTTAATCACTCTGTCTACAGAAGCCATTTTAGCTACTACAGGGACTGATTCTGTAAGGGGTAATTTGTGTAATACGAGGTTGACTCTCATGGTATGTGATTGTCAAATAGATGTCATCTAAAATAGAATGGACTTTCTAAGAGATTTTACCTATATAATTAAGATCTACTGTGTTGGTTTTGCATAGTTTAATCTTTGGTGAGGAGGGAAGAAGCCAGCCACGGAAGTGATTTTCTGTGAGGAGCTGCTAAAAGCTCAAAACCAATCACTGGCTGGCTCTGAGAACAGACACACTGCTAAGCCAATTAGAAAAGCTGGTGATGCCTCTATGATAACATATTTAAGAAAGGAAAAAAAACGCGGGAAGCTCTCTTTTTCTGCCCTTCGAGGGGATGAGGGGGCCTGCCGGTCCCTTTCCTGGCAGGGCCGCTGGGCTATGCCACTGGGGGCCATCCCAGGAGCGCTCATGCGGCCGGGGGCGGCCCCGCGGCAGAAGCCGAGAGCAGCTGGGGCCAGGAGCGGCCACGTGGCTGAGACCACACTGCCAGGGCAGCACGGCTGGGGTGGCACCGTGCAGTTGTTGCCATCTCGGCATGGTTCGCAATAAACTTTACTTGCTTAGCTGTTTTTAGCCAGCCATGCTGCGGACAGAAGGGCAGAAGTGGCGGCAGCAGCTTTTCCTTTTCGGCGCCCCGCATGAAGAGAGGCACTAAATGGAGCCAGTGCTGCTGCAGCCGGTGTGGCCTGCATGGTGCCAGTTGGGACCATGTGACCAGCAGTGAGAGGCATGGCGAGTGATTCCCCGATGTGGAGCCTGGACGAGATCAACCTTTCAGCGCTGCAGAACTCTATAAAAACTTTTCAGTTGATAGAACTTGAGAACAAACAAACCTACAAACACTAATTCTCTCCTGAGTCAGAACAAAAGAAAGGGTGAAAACAAGTAAGGAGAACAACATGGCAACATGATCGGTGCAAAGGAGGGCAGGGGAGGAGGAGGTGCTCCGGGCCTCGGAGCTGAAATTCTTCTGCAAACCATGGTGAAGACTATAATATAACAAATTGTTTTCCTGTAATTCATGAAGTGCATGGGAGGATGCAGAATTCACCCGCAGCCCATGAGAAAAAGGTGCTCGTGCTGGAGCATGCGGGTGCTGAGAAGCTGTAATCTGGTGAAAGGCTTGAAAAGAGAGAGAGAGAGAACCCTTGCCTCCAGAAGCAGAGGAAGAGGACCCTTGCTTGTATACTAGAACAGCTCATCCTTAAAAGACTGTACCCCATAAACCAAATGGCCCATGAAAAAGCAGTTGTGGGAAGACTGCTTTGCCTGTGGGAGGGGCTCACGTTGCAGCAGGTTCGGGTGGGACTGCTACTCGTGAAAATTAGAACCACGTTGGAAAACTTCAGAGAGAACTGCCTCGCATGGAAAGGACCCCATGACATAGCAAAAGAGACTCCTCTCCCTAAATGAACTGAAGAAAAAACTTTTAGAAGTGACAAACTGACTAAAACCCCCATGTTTTATCTCTCTGCGCTGTCGGTGGGAAGGAAAGAAGGGCTGGGAGAGAGAAAAGGTGTTCTAAAGGTTTATTTTAGTTCTCATTATCGTCTTTTAATTCTGTTAATAATTTTTTCTTTATACCTTTTAAGTTTTGAACCTGTTTTGCCCTTAAAGTGTTTTCTCCTAAACCTAATCTCACCCCATGAGCCTTTTAATTCGTTTTTCTTTCCCCCTCCTCTGCTCAACTATGGCAGAGGAGAATGAGTAAATGATTTTTCGTGGGTGCACTGGTGTTTGGCCAGCATCAAACCCACAACATCTGTATACCTCTAGCTATTTTTTCTTGATACCACAGTGGAGTGGGTTGGAAAGGGAAAGATTTCTTGTTTTTCTTTTTTTATTTTTAGATTAAAAAAAAAAAAGACAAACTAAACTTAAACATCACAGTTTTAGCTTTTGACCAATTTCCAAGCAGAAAGTTTGGGTTTTATTTTTAGAATGAAAAAAGTTGTCCTGCAAGAGATCACACCCTACAACTTTTCATTTTAACAACTGCTTTTAATCCTGTCTTCTTTTCTTTTTTCAGTGTTGACCTTTCCTGGATGTGACAAGATGGAGGAAACAAGGACTGAAATAGTGCAGTCTACACCATTGAGAAGTGCTTTTCTTTCCCTCTTGACAATTCTTTTTAATTTCCTTGGGAGTTGATCCCTGCTCTGTCCTTTCTAGGACACATTCATCTCTAAAGGATTTTGGCCCCTTGACTCAAGAGCGATCTCACAGATTTTTGCCAAGCTGCCTGGAGATCGCCTAGCCTGATCTCTATGTTATGGAATACAGAATTTCAGCAAGCTGACTCTCTATTTAGCCTCATTGCTTGGTTTAGACTTTTGAAAAGGCATTCAAGTTTAATGGGAAGACATAAAAAGAAGCAGAAACCACAGCTTTCCTTAGTAGTGTGTTCAGGAAAATAACCTCTGTTGACAAGATGTGCCTCATCCCTAACTTGCATTTGACTGACTTTAATTGCCTGACCATTAGTTCTTTTTACACTTTTTACAATAGATCAGCACCTGGTGTCTTCTTTCTATCAAAGAAGGCTCCCCTCAGTATTCTCTGAATGATGAATTAAAATAGGCATCTCTTTAGTCTGTTGTTTTAGGGCATTGTCTCCACACCTTAATTTACTTTTGTGTAAAATGTGGGAAATGAGTTTTGTATACACTATGAATTGCTCTCAGGTGAGTCTGCTTTTGAAAGGAAGCTGACTCTGCCTACAGGGATACAGTGGCCTATAAAACAGACTGCTGTACTAACATTCCCCTTTTTATGGGTACATGAATGAAGTAAAAGCTATTACAGGAACACGCATTCATTAAAAAATCTGCCAGTTTTTATGTCCTTAATTTAAAGTGAAGTTATAGTGTATGAATGCACATACTCCAGAGTGCTGTGATATACTAGTCTTTGACATTACGGAAACACTGGGTTTAGAAGTTCCTTTTTAAAAACCTGTAATTGAAATTTACAGTTTAATTATAGGCTATAGTTTAAGATAATTAAATCTTCAGGGAATTCTTACGTTCTTTAAAATCAAATAGTGTTAATTCACACTAAATTATTTAATAAAAATAAGGTTTTTCTTGGCTGTTTCAGCTGTATTTGCAACAAAGAGGGGTTGCACTGACCTTTTGAAAACCCTCAGGGCAAAGGGAATAAGGACACTAAGGTAAAATGATTAATGAACCTTGGTAAATGGAATTTCATCACATACAATTATAAAAAATACTGCTCTAGGAAAACAGATTTTTGAGGACAACCAGTCATCATTTATATATGCTTTTAACTTCTCTCACAGAAAGAGCATGTTTGCACATGTTTTAACATGCCCCTACTGCATGGTTGAACATTTTGCAATCAGAGAATAATTCTAAAGTAAAATAATAGCATTACGTGAGCTTGCTTCCTAAATGTTCTGCGTGTATGTATCGGATATTAAGGGGCTAAATACAGCAAATAATGAAAAAAACCCCTCAGTTCTTTATCAAAGTTACGGAGATTTGAGTGAGGTGGAAGATACAATTTTGAGTCCTGACCTCTCCAAAGGCAGTGATTTTAGTGCCACTGATTGCTGTAAAGCCAAGAGTCTCCTTTGAGGCTGCCTACAGGGAAAATTTGAAGCTACACATAAAATCCTATTACAACTACCCCATTCACTCACACTTTAGAGGACCTTTCCACATCAGCAACAAGAACATAGGGTCATTTTGCAGTAATTCATTACAGTTCTGTGAGATTCATCAACTGCTGAGAGCTACTGTCCTGGGAAAAAACCGGGGACAAGGTCCTCATTTTCATTCCATTATGGTCCTTCTGCACTGCTTAGTTACTTCAAAAGGGCCAGGGAACATGGTAACTGAGGATTATCTTTGCTGCTGAGGAATTTCTACGTGTATCATTTGTAGATTTGTTCCTCAGACTTTCACATTTCCTGTAGTATAATTTTGTTGTTCCTTCTTTAATTCCCTTTTTTTTCAGAATTTTATTTTTAAAAGTGAATCAGAACTTCATGAAGTCTTAACCATGAGGTCCTTCTACAAGGACCTTTCCTAAAAGACAGTGCTTCATTTTGTTGGAGTTTTCCAAAACCCATATATAACACTACATATAACGCAATAATATAGTACTGGCTGATTTGATCATGTATATTTTTATGAGTATGTTTAAAAAGTGTACAGATATTTTAAAATATTATGAAAATGTAAGTATATAATTCCAAGATCTTAATATTTTTCTATGCTTTTTTAACAAAGAAGAAGCTTTTCTCCTGTTTGGACATAGCTTGCTTGTTCTTATGCCAGTCTTTGAACAAAATCTGAATATCTTCAAACAGTGCCTGATCCAAAGCTTGTAAAACTTAATGTCTTTCTTTAGGTTCAATTCACTGAATACTCAATGAGGACTCTTAAGATATAGTCATCTTACATGCTCTGGAGATAACAAGATATTTCAACTACTTGTCTTGATTTCATGTTAAGAAATGTAATAGAAATTGGTGCTTTAAGAATGAGGATTAACCTGATTCATTTAGAAGGCCATTTTTGAATGTCTGTTCATTCAAATGTTGGTATTTCAATGAGTCATACAAATCTGTTCTGAAAAGTGCCTACTTCATACCACTGTCCATCCAGTGAATGTAAATAACCAGTTATAGACAATTGCACAGTCCACGTTTGATCACGTGAATCCTACCCACTCTGGGTGCAGTAACAGTTCAAGTGGGAAGAGAATTTACAAATAACATTTTTCACAAAGGGAAATGTCTTCAGCTACTAGGAAAAAAAAGGTCTTAATTGTAGTACAGATCAGATTTTCATAAAACTCCACCCTGATAGCTCAGGGCAAGTTTCAGTGCATGGCACACCCATTGACAGTGTAGTGTAAAACGTTATGACACATTCCACCAGCAGAAACAGCATTGGAGGTGTTCTGAGAGTGCTTTATAGACTCTGCTCCTGTCAGTACTTTCCAGCAAACGAATTCTTCAGGCTGACATCCAAGCAAGGAATGTGCCCTCCTACCACCACGAATGATCTTCCACCCACTTATTTTTAGTATTCACTTTAATTCTTGTCCACTCACTATGAACGATAAAACAGACTATTGCTTCCTTCCTAGTTCCATGAACTGCTGAATCCCAGTTTCTGCTAGGACCTCATCCAAAGCCTATTGAGATTGATTAAAAGATTTATCCACCCCCTAAATGAGCTCTGCTGCAGGCCTTGAGTTCAGCGATGCATAAGGCAACTGGCTAAGCTTCTGAAGAGAGAATATTATGCTGGAAGAGGCTGTAGTGGTCTTCTGATTCAAATTTCCACATAATCTGAAATTCTTCATATTTCCTCGAATTTCCCTCATTTCGTGGAAACATATTGTTTGTACCACAATCTGGAACGCCTGCTGAATCCAGTTGAATATCAGACCATCCAAGTTCACTGTCTAATGCTAAAACCAGATACAGGGCATTGACCATTCTAGTACTCAGTGCTGTAATTTTTGTGGAGATTTCCCCCAATATTTTAAGTACTGTAGTGCTTAGGTTTTTACATTTACCACAACAGTAGTTTTTTATGTGTGATATTAGAGAAAAGCAGACTTACTGTGCGTGTGTTTCTAGCCAGTCTTCATACAATTACTAGAGTGTGCTAGGTGCTGAGGTCCTTCTAATTGACCAAGGCAGAAGTTGCTTGCTGGGCTCATTAAGAAACCATCCTGGTTTTTTGTATTTACTTAAACACATTTTTATTTAGAATATACTTAGGCTGCAACTCAGAGGTGCAATTTCTGGTGGTACTGGTACATATGTTCAGGTTAGACTTGAACTAAGTTGTACAGAAACAGATAACAGTATAGTTGTTAGTACAGCCAGTGCTGTAGATAACTTTTGCAGCCTTTACTGCCTCTGTCTGTCAGACACCATGAAGAATTAGCAAAATAAGGTTCCTGGGTAGCAGTGGAAAAGTTGTAAAAGTGGAATTTTCATAGTGATGACATATAGCAGATGGGTGTAAAACTTAGGTCTGGTAATGTCTGTTTGACTCCAAAATGTGAACATTGAACAGACAGGGAACTAGCTTCTCTGGTTGGCATGCTGAACACAAGAGCAACCTGTTTTACCTCCCAAATTGTGTCTCCACTGTATCCACTTGACTGGCTTGGAGCAGTTGAAGATTATTAAATCCTTTCATGCTAGGTTATATTCTTTCAGATTTATTCCTAATATGCAGAAGTCCGGTCCAAAACAAATTTCCCTTGCATGGTGTTCTTTGTGCACAAATTAGTCTTTCAGGTGTTTGTCAGAAACAGGCATTTAAAACATACTTAGGCCTGAGAAGCTGACAAATGGTTGTTTCTATAGCCTTGAATGTGTAGACCAGCTAAGGTCTTTTGTTTAGTTAAATCACAGATGTCCTAGAAGTTAATTAGTACTGATGTGATCTCTTCCTTCTGCTTGTTCTGGATGGACAGGAATTTTTTAGCTGAGAATGTTGTGTGCTGTATAACAGAAGCCGGTGGGTATGCAAGAGCTTTTTAGAACTAAGTGCCCCTAAGTTTAAATTTGACCAATTTAGCACAAACTGAAGCACTGCTTGTTTTTGTTTGTGTTACCAGTCTGACCCAAATCAAACAGTGACATGTAACTGCCTAACAAAACCCTAGCATAGACAACTGTCAGTGGAAATGAGGAGATTAACAGAGTGCTGGGGAATGTAACAGTCCTACAACTGGTAGCGTCGTGTGATCAATTATACTTACCTGAAACCCAAGTCCAACAGAACAAATACCTTAGCACTTAGAGAGCATGAATGGGATACCAGTTTAGCTCAATTCTCTCTAACTGTGCTAATTTTCCAATTACTCATGACCCATTTTTATTCTTTGTGTGCAGAAAAAAGTGCAGAGTAGGCTTGAGATACATGGTATAGTTATAGGGAGTCACTGGCTATAGGGCTGAAAGTTTTCTCTGTATCTTATCTGCCCATGCTCCATAGTTTCTTATCTACTGATACTCACTTCTGGGGCTGTGGGGCTGTGCTGCAAACAGGGCCACTGAAATGAGCTGCAGTAGTTGTAAACCTCTCTCCAGAAAGCACAGATTGCAGAACAGGGTTCTGAGGGCCGTGGATTGTAGAGCTGGGAGGTGCTGAATGGAGAATGGGAGCCATCACACAGTAAAACTGCTCCCTGTTCAGGTACAGCAGTTAGTGTTTGGGCACCAAAGAAGGACCACATTTGATAAAAGAATGTAGGATTTGAAGTGGTGTTTCAGGGAAACCAGAGCTTGTATTACAACGAAAATTAGTAGCTGCAGAGCACTTTTGAAAATCAAGACCTTGTTTAGATGCTGGTAAGATATGACTCTTGAAATTACATCTGAATGGGCTAATATGTGTTTAAGTTTTCTGCTAACTGGGAACTTACTGAATCCTTACATACCGCACTTAATTTCTAAATGGTATATTTAACCATGAAAATACTCTATGTCTACCTACAGTGTAGTATATCTTGTTTGGAAATGAAACGATGATGGAATGTAACAATTTCTGTTCCTCCATTTCTTATCTATTCTAAATCTATTCAGGACAGAAGGAAGTCTAATATGAAAATCCATTTATTCTCTTACTTTCTGCTGTAGAATTCCTTTATTGGCATTTTTGTAGAAGAAGAGATCAAATAGATATACCAAAGTCTTAAACTAGCAAGCTCCTAGGAGAGGAAAGGCAAGATGGGAGTCCACGATACTGTTGCAGAACTGGGCAAAATCTGTGACATTTGCAAGCATTTTCACCAATGAACTTTTGGGCTGCATTCATGCTAATAAATTGAACAGTGCCAGCAAATGTTCTTGAGACTGGAAACTGACTGTCTTACCTTCAAGTTGACCTTGGCATGGTTTTGCCCTGGCCACAGTGTTCTCTTGAACGATTTGTGATGCAAATCCCCACCACTTTGGGGGTTAGCATGGACCATACCTGACAGGAAGTTTGGATGGGACCACCTTGTTTTGGAGACTGGGAGAGCTGGTAAGTATTGATAGGTATGGTGGAGTGCCAGTTTGGCTCAGTGCCAGGGAATGGAGACATGTGCACTATGTGTAGCCATCTGAGGTTGGGGTTTTTGGGATGCAGTGCTACTTGTAAGATCTTTTTCCCAATCTCCAAGAAAAGGAGTGGCAGTGACTGTTCACCTTCTCTGGCTGTTTCTCACATGTAGCAAGGAGTTAGTGAAACCAATAGCAAACATCTCCCAAACTTTGCCTTATCATGCACCTTTTGCAGGTGAGGAGCTGCCCACACTGACTTTGCAGGCATCAGTTGGTTGCTGTCCTATCACCCCTTCTCTAGTCTACAGAGGTGGCACCCTCTCTTCTGTCACCCTCTCTTCTGTCACCCCCTTTTCTGTCTCCCCAAAGACATGTGCTCCAAAAAGAGTCAGCAGGGGTATGAAAACCCAGAAAAGCAAATGTAAAAGATGGGAAAAGACTGCCTGGCATACAATTAGAGCACAGTGTTTATGCACATTGCTGTTCATATCTGATTTTCATAAGAACATAGTGTGATGCTTCTGTTTAGGACTGTAACTGACTGCATTTGGCTGTGTACCACAATGCAGAGGATGCCAGTCCAGCACTTCTGAAGAGGCACACATCAATAATTGGGTATAATTTCTAAATGTATTAGACTTGTCCTGCAATGAAAGAATTTGGACAAATCAAACATTAGATGTGTCTAGTCTATACAGTTAACATGAACATGCTAAAGGAACAGAAGCTTACCCAAGCTGCTTCAGTGCACTTTTTGAACTCTGAAGGTAGGTTAAGATTTATAAGTAGGTATGGCCTTATTTTGCAAATACTGGGCACAGAGGACAGTCCAGCCAGAGCTGCATTACCAATCGGTTCACATTTAAGTAGCTGTGAGGCTCCTTGAATTTCTGCCAGCATGCTTCTCCCTGTTCAGATCCGGAACCATCTCCGATTGACCTCCGAGCCCCAGGCCAGCGCGCCTCTGCGGGCTCTTAGGGTCTCTCCAAGCCGATAACCGGGCAGCTCCCCACAGGAGGCTGCCGCTCTGCTCGGAGCTGCAGGCAGAAAACATTGATCTCGGTGCTGCTTTTGTAGGGTGTTGGGTTCTGCGAATCCCACCCGTTTCCCAGCTGCATCAGCCCCGGCTGGGGGAGCGATGGCTGAGGGGAGATGAGACGCACCCGTGGCTATCTCAGTGTGGATAGATGTGCGGTGCGGCCGCCGGTCCACCCCCCGGCCGGCCCCGGGAACGCCCCGCGGGTGCTCGTACGGCTGCCGCCGGCGGAGCGTGCCTGGCGCTGGGGCAGCGGCGGCCTCTCCCTTCCCTCCCCCGCCCGCCAAGGCACCTCCCGCCCGGCCACAGCCCCGGCCCTGCGCACAGCGGCGGACTCACCGGGCAGCGCGCACGGAGAGCCATGGCGCGGTCCCGCGGCGATGTCCGCTTCTTCCTCCTCCTCCTCCTCTTCTGCAGCTCCGCGGCCGCCGGGTACGTGGGGCCGGGGCGGGCGGGGGCGCGGGGCGCCTCACCTTCCTTCCCTCCTGCCCGGCGCGGGGGCTGCGCGGGGAGCGCAGCGCTTCCCGGAGCTCCCAGGCTCCCGAGAGCGGGCAGAGCAGCGCTGCCTGCGCACCCGCAGCAGCCGGGGGTGAGCATCACCTCCAGCCTCCGCAGCAGAGAGCAACTGAGGAGCCTCGCAACCTGTGTTGTATGTCTTTATGTGGACGCGGTTACTTTTTTCGAGAGTGTGTTTCATTCCCTGCCCTTTCTCCCTCTGCTCGTTTGGACTTTCCAGACCTACGTTCCTTGTGGCAGTTCCCTGGAACATCAGGCCTGGAGCAAGCTTGACTCTTGGGGTAGCTCTGCTGCCGGACAGCCCAGCACAAGTCGCCGTAAAGGGAGAAGTAATCAGAGATAACGAGACCATCTTGAGCAGGGAAATGGTCTTTGAGAAAGGTAAGAAAAAGAATGGTCTTGGTTTGGAAGTATTTCTGCCTTCTCACGGAAATATTTTCTTCCTCCCAAAATACCGCAGCTTCTAAATAGTACTAAAATAGGAAATTTATTTTACCAAGTTGGAGTTGCTATGGGAAAATAGTCTTGTACACTGCTGAAGCAGTGAACTCTGTTTGGAGTTGGGCAGCTGGGCTGGATATGAGTGATTGCATGGGTGTGCTAACTCTCTGTAAATTCTGAAAATAATCAAATAGTAGTAAAGTGTGATGAATGTGGGATTTCTGAAGAGCCAGGAAGTACTCTGGTCAATGTAGTGGGGCCACTGAAGAAGTAGAGGAAGAGTTGCTTACTCATAGTGTGTTAAGGTGCAAAATGGAAACGTGGGAGAATGGAAGGAGTGGAAAAAACAAGGTAATACAGCAACTCGAGCTGGTTCTTCATGCCCTGAGAAAGGAACAACCTGAGTACCATAGGAAAGTGAAGATGACTGTGTCAGACACTTGGAAGCTCTGTGCATTTGAAGAAGCAAGAATTTTTAAGGAACAGGAACTGAATTGTGGAGAGGTTGGAGATTGAAGATAAGTAAACCTGAGAAGAGACTGATTTAATTTATGCCGCCAGGCAGGGGTAGTGGATGTGGTGAGAGTTCTGAAGAGCTGAGATATCCTGGCCGATGTTCCTTTACAGAAAGGTCACCTGGCAACAGAAGCATAGAGATATCCTGCCTGAGATCTGTCTTCATGAGAAAGAAAATATTTTGTATGGATAGTCCAGCTTTCATACTGCTCTTACTATGAGGCAATATAAATGACATCTAAACTCTAGCTTTTTATTTGTTAAAAGTAGAGAGTCTGAGAGCAGCATAAGGTACTGAAAAATCTACCCTGCTATAACGCTCTTTCTCTACTGCTTGTGTAATTCTTCTATTAATGTCTTACCGTTAATGTAGATGCCTTAACTGGAAGCATCACACCTTCATTTCAAAGCCTTCACAGCCTGTAGAGAAGACTGAGGCTTTGATGGATTGCATTTCAGCAGATCAAAAAATTTTGGTATAGAACCAAAACAAACCTAAACCAACTAACTTTTGTTGTTTTCTTTTGAAAGCCAAAGTTTTAAAAAGAAAATAAATTGTCTTTTCCTTTTCTTCGTGTGACTATACTGGCTTTTATTTCCTGCTTCTTTTCTGCTTTAACACAGAGTTCACTGAGCCTTACATGAGTTTCAACCTGTCTTGTTTTGTCCTTCTCAACATTAAAAGCCAGACAAGCAACTGGTAATTCCA
The DNA here is from genome assembly GCA_013398955.1 of Callaeas wilsoni. Taxonomy (NCBI): domain Eukaryota; kingdom Metazoa; phylum Chordata; class Aves; order Passeriformes; family Callaeidae; genus Callaeas; species Callaeas wilsoni. The sequence goes on from VWPU01012171.1 coordinate 19,362, forward strand.
AGCTTGTGAAAATATGTAGCTGTGTAAATTCTGAGCACACAGAATAATGCTTGACACTGGGAACTGCTGAAGTCAGAGTGAACAGTGGGTTATCAAGAACACGTATGGCACTGTTTCAGACTGGATACAGTGAGGAAAAAGGACAAATGCTGTAGTGCATTACCGACTTCTAATATTATCCTGTCTTTTAAATACATCTTTAAATTTTCTCTGCTTTTTTACTTGATAAGTGAAACACAAAAAGCAAACTGCTGAGCATACTGTGTATTTCCTCTTGCAAAGTTCCTAACATTTAGTATGTGGCCATCAATTTTTTTTTCTAGTCATGTTATATAATCGGTTAGTCATTTGTTTTCTGTGAACAAATATGTAAGCAAAACTATTCAGGGCCAAGAGCAAGGGAACTGCCCAGTAAAAGAGGATGTAGTCTCGAAGACGTATATCCAAAGGTGCTACAGGTGTGGATCAGTTCTGGCTCAGAGACAAAGCAAGTTGTCAGAGAGAAGCAAAAGCAGCTTGTCAGAATAAGAACATAAATCTTTAAATTTTTCATTGAACAACACAACAGTCTTAAAATAAAATATCAAGTGGTATTGTTATAGCTGAGCTTAGTCTGTGGCTGAAGGAGGACGGGAGGTTTTATCAAGCCAGCTGTTGCAGTTGAAGGAAAAAACCCAAGCGTATCTCCAGGCACACAAAATCTTCTTTAAATTACATAATTGCTGCATGTATTAGTACCCAGAGAATGTTGCTTTATCTGTCACTGAATACCTACCTTGGTTAGGCTGCACACTCAGTGGCATCATTGCCTAAGCTGGCTCAGTTATGCTCTGTAGTTTTCCTTGCATGGTGACAGAAAAAGCAGGGGATTAACTGCTCTGAGAAACTGATCTGACTGAAAAATAAAGTTTTTTATTTTGTTTGAATGTTTTTTTAGGCAGATAGGTCCCCTGGTTCAATGTGCAAACGTTTGTGCTGATGGAACTGACTTGGAAATTGGATGCTGGAGACATAGGACAGACTGAGGACACAGTTTTTATTAGGGATATTTAATCTGACAGGCCAAGTTAATTCATGTACCTGAGTGTAAGACATATTACATACCTGTCTGGCAAATGCTTCTGCAATTGCCTTAAGTTAATGATTCAGCCTGGTTCTTTAGCAGCAGCTCAATGTGATACATATAGTGGTCTAAGTTTCTGAGTTAGCTCCATGACAGGACCTGGTTGTATTAGAGGCATGTTTTATTTTTAAATTTCTATAATATAGTTCTTGCTTTGTATAAGAAATAGAGTGTTTGCCCTCTGATGGTTGATAAAACATTTGCTGTTCTAATATTACTGGAAGTGGAATTTTGATATCTGAGTGATTCTTGGGCAATTGTCTGTTAGAGAAACACTTTAGCAGTGGAGGTTGGTTCCCATCATTTTTGTGCTTTTTGTATAACAAAGGGAAAATCAATATTAATAAGTGGCTAGTGGGTATTTGGAGTGAAGGAGAAAGTGTGCATGCACATACATTTAAAGATATTTTGAGCTTGACACAGTATTACAGAATCTAAATGTGCTGTATAGGAAGGGAGATTGTTTAGGACCAATATTTTGCTACTGACATTAAGTTAATTACGTTTAATATAGTGAAAACAAACCAACTAAGTCTTTTCAAGGGGGAGGTTGCTGCTACAGGTAAACTTTGTGTGAGCAAGCACAACCCAAAAAAAAGGAATGCGTCACCAGGAGATAATAGGTTTCCATTGCCTAGAGCAGACTCCAGGAAAACACAAAGCACTAACTGAAGCCATTTGTGTGCACAGTACCAAGCCTTGACACACTTTCTGTGGAGATGCAGTATTAGAAAGATCCTCGCCCCGATTGAAAATGACTGCAGAAGGTAACAATGGCTTGTGTGCAATTGGAGCTGTTGGGTTTTCTGTGTCAACAATATCAAAAAAGAAATTATGGGAATAACAGATGGACAAGTTAAATTCCCTGCACGAATAGCTTGATCTTTAGTGATTGCAGTGAAGGGTGACTCTTGCCATGCATATTTATCCAGCCACTGATAATAAAGACATAGTGTGAATTGGCAGGAGGTGTTTTCTTACAGGGTTTGCTACCCAGACATTGCCGTGTATGTTAGCATATGAGAAACCTTTTACGTTAATTGCGAGAGGTTCTGAAAAGTATTTTCTGTGTTGGTGCTAGAATGATTTGGAAATAATAAGTAGCATATACATTGGAAAAAAAAACGGTTTTCAGAAAAGCTTTTATGTGTAATGAGGTTGCCCAACAGCATGAAAGTTTTTAGTTCTAAAGAGTAAGATTAATTAGTTAGAGCTTTTGCTATATAAGGTACAACGTAATGTGTTTAAGGCATGGTGAGTGAGAATTATGTGAACTGCTGAAGAATTTGTTTTACAGTAACATGCATAGTTTGTAAATTACTTGTACATGTTAATTAATTTATGCTACTTTTTTGTATTTCTAGAGAGGAATACACTTAATTGTTAACAGAGGTTACTGAGCTAGAGTATGGTAAATACTCAGCTAGGATTTATGAAGCATGATAGTTTGTGAGAACGTTTATCAAGCTCAGACATGTAGTGATCCTCCATATAGACAATGGAAAATCTCCTTTTACCAGAAGGCATGTTTTACATACTTTAATAATATCATTCTGACCACATCAGTATGAGAAACAGTGAAAAACACTAGGAATAGTAAGTTGCAAAGTAACACCTAAATGGGAATGAATGACCTAGTCTTGTTATTAACCTTCAGTTGTCTCTGTACCTTATGTCAGGATAAAATGACTGAGTTATTGGTGACTATGCTGGCCGTGCTGAAAATCTGTGGGATGAAGGGTTTTGCTGACAGTTCAGTGGAACATCTTCTTTCTGCCTAATTTTTCATCAATGCCTAAAATGCCAGGCAGTGAGAGAGCAGGAGTTGCAGCAGTGGTTTTGCATCCTTGACTTCCATATCCAAAAGTATGTGTAGCTGTGCCGTATGAAAAATAAGTTGTTAAATAGTCAGCACATGCACATAACCTATGCAAAATCAGAATGAAGGAAAAGTTTTTGGGAAGGAGGTGTTGGGACTGGACCCAGAGACAACTGAGCTAGTAGAGAAGAAGGCACTCTCATATAGGCTTTCATATTGCTGGAGTATGTAAAAGAAAAAAAACAAACCGAAGAACATAAAAGAAGAGAACAAAACCCAACAGGTTTCTGTGCCTGTTGCTGAATCCATCCTGCTAACAGGCCCATTAAGTAGTTTGCAGAAAAATGGGAGTAGCGATCCTATCCAGTACTTGAGCTTTATTTTATTGTTTGGATGCTGTTTTGAGATTTGAGGGAGAGAGTCCTTCTGTGACTCAAGGCATATGTGTTTGTACATGAGGTTTTTCTGGTCACCATGTTCTTCCTCGATATCCAGCCAAGGAGGGTGTGGCAGATTGAGTGCTACAGGCTGGTTCACAGGACCTTCAGAAGGGGGGGCGATAAAATAGATGCGCAGACAGTGGGGCAACTCAGACAAGGGAATATTGCATGTCCCACTGTGCAGTTCCCTGTTGCCACTGTGAACTGGAGGGGCTTTGCAGCTATTAGAAAAGGGAGGAGGGAGAAGAACAGACTAAAGGCTGTGAATTAGGGAAAAAAGAAGTGATGACAATAAACAACAGGAATTGGTAGGTAACATGCTATCAGAAACATGAAGGGAAGCAAAGAGTAAAAATTCCTGAGGGATTCATAGTAAAAGGGAAGTACATGTTAACAGAGCAGAAAGGTAAGAAATGAAGTAACTAAACACAATCTACACTGGCCAAAAAAAGGACAGAAAGAAGGAAAACTGTATGCAGAAACTGTAAATGAGATCAGATTACAAAGGAACTTAAAGAAGTAGCATGGGTAATGAAGAACAAAACTGGCAAGGCCAAAACATCAGTAGGAAGGAATGTGAAGGATAGTAAGGCAGGGTTCTTAAATACCATATTGGTAGCAAGAAAGCCAGCAAAGGAAGTGGCTTGCTACTCTGATGATTAATGATGCTGAGAGGCAGTAAGTGTTCAGTCTTCACTAAGAAGATCAACTAATTGTCATGGAAAAGGCTTAAAAATTAAGATAACAAAAGGGGAGGAACAGTTTAAAGAGTACTTTGGTAAAATAGGTGCTTAGGCCTGATAAAATCGCCTGCAGAATATTTAGGGAATTGACTGAAATAATTTAAAATCTGCTAGTGAAGTTTTGAGAGAATGAGTGAACAGAGAGGTTCTGGAGTATCGAAAACCTGCAAATAAAATGTTTTGCACCGTGGGTTGGCAAGGGTTGTAGGTGGAGAAGAAACGGGATTTTGTTATATTTTGATTTTACTAAGGCTTTTGATAGTCTGGCATGGCACTCTGACACGCCAGCTCGAGAAGCAGGGACGGCATGAAATTCTTACTTAATATGTTTGTGGCTGGATGGAAAATAGTGTTCATCAAGTAAGTGAGTGGTTCACTCTCAAACTGGAAATGAGTTGCCCTGAAGTTGTATTGTTCAGTATGACTGACATGAATGAAAAAGGGAGAGCGTTTATTAGATTAGTGAAGGAGCGGAAAGGACACTGGGAGAAAGGATTAGATTTTGAACACATTTTGGCAATACCAGAACTGATTAGGGACAAAACTGGAGTGTGATTCACTAGAACTAGTGCATAGTTCTGCTTTTGTTGATGAATAAAAGAACATGTGTTTATTGGATGGGGAACAAGGTGATGCAGTCTTGCAGAAAAGGGAGTGTGTGTATAGGGGGGGTGATGGTTTAAAGGTAACAGAAAGTGAAGGCTTTTAAGTAGTACTGTGGTGCTCAAAAAAGAAGGTAAACATTGTACTCAGAGGTATACACAGAAGTATTTTCGGTAAGCTATGAGAAAGTAGTCTAGTAATCTTCACAGCCTAATTAGGCATCCTGGGGAATGCTGTGCTTGATTTTTGGCACTCATCATGGAGCCCATGAACCAACTGGAGAAATGCCAGGGAGAGGAGAGGGAAAGGTGGGAGATCTCGCAGAAGACAAGTTCAAACCTGACAGAAGAAGATGGGCCTTCACATGAGATGAAAATAAATTGTGGAACTCCATGTCTCAGTTGTTGTGGATGCAAAGCACAATTGCACAAATCTACAAGACAAAAGTCCTTGAAGGATTGGCCCAGTATAAAAACACGCACAGTGCATAGGCTGGGAAGAGTACCCAAGGAAGGGTCACCCTGTACTTGTTCGGTTTTTACGCTTTTCAGGTATCTGTCTGTTGTGGTGACTGAACCAACCACAGTAATGCCGAGGGGGCCACACAGCCCAGATAAAGAGGTTTGGTGAGCTGGCTCCAAAGGTTAAATGCCCCCTTTGTGAGAATGGTTTCTCCCATTGAATTCCTGTGACCTGATGTAGGCTCGGTCTGTCTGACTGACAGCTGACAGACACCCAATGTATCTCCTAAGAAAAGGTAGCCAACCTGCCCCGCCCTTCCCTTCTTCCTATAGGTCACTGCTATGTCATCCCCACCTCCTTTTCGGTACCCCTTTTAAGTGCACCCTGGATAGAAGTTCCTTCCTTCTCTGTATCTGGACCCCTTCGAGGTAGTTTTTACAATAAACCCTTGTAATTCCAACCGGGAGCCGCCTCGCTCATTGTTCGCTGGCTACGCTTGGGCAATCCATAAGCCCCGGGTGCGCGTGGCTCCGTGCATTCCACCGCATGGGTGAGGAAGCTGGCTAGCGAGGCACACGAGTGCCACAGAGTGTCCTCCTCTCGTGTTGGGCACCTCTGGACAAGCTGCAGCTCTCCTGGCCCAGCCAGCGTACTAAGATATCTGTCCTTGAGCATTGATGGAGATGGGACCTTAGGCCAAACAGACTTTGGTTTGACCCTGGGAGTCTCTTCTGCGTTCTGGAAAGCATCTGAGGAGAGATGGGAGGAACTGGGATGATGTATCAGGAGAAGCATGCTATACACCTGCTGCGTACTATTAGGTACATTAAAAGTAGCTTTAAAGAGAAAAGGATGGGAGCTAACAATAGATGAGTCTAAGGTGATGTCCTTAGTGGTGTCTAGTTAGAAGGCGATCCAAGCTGAAGTATTTAGTTACAGAAATACCTGCGGAGGCAGCAAGCAGTTGGGAAATTCATGAGTTTCCAGTCATACAGAGATGACTTCTCTTTTCATGAGACCCTTATATCTGTCAGCACGGGCAGTGTTGCTGGTTTCCATGCTGAGCTATCCATAACTACTTGTTTGTGAAGGCAGAGTTGAGGTCCTGCCAGCAGAGATTGAATAGCAAGCATCAAGAGATGATGCTGGTTCACCTAGATTCACTGCAGTCCAAATAAGCATGTGCATAGGAAACATGGTTATAATGACAGATGCTTCTTCAGCTTCCTGGAAGTGTAGCTGTGAGGTCCAGGTAGTTATTTTGTGTGGTTAAGGATTTATATTGCTTTTATTTACTGATGAAGGAAGTGTCTGGTAATATTTTTATATATTCAAATAGTTGTGTGGCTTTAGAAAAGTTATGTGGCTTTGTCATCACAAACTTTGAATGTGTTCCAGAAAATGGAAGAAAACCAATATGAAAACAAACCTTCTGCTTTCATTTCCTCTAAGCAGAAATTTCAGTATATTCTGAATGCGTTATTTGCAATGAATGAGTTTGAGAGGTGACTTGACTTTGAAATTTTGCTCCAGTTACAGCAATTGATGTGATGAGGGTGATATTAATACTGCCAAATGTCTGGCATGTACAGGCTTAGCCATATTTTGTCCTAATATGATTTTCTTGTGTTTTAAGTTGGAATAAAAACTGCAGCTGCTTTAAATTGCTTTAGTAGTGGCTTTGTCTGTGTTTATTTAATGGACATCAGAATGGATAGTAATGGTAGCCAATAGTGTCTTGAAAGCAAGATGTGCAGATGCCTGTGAGTTTGTGTGTTTGTATACAGTCATTGAGGGGATGAAGTGTATTTCACATTTAGTTGTGTAAGAGGCTTGAGATAATTCTGAATTGTCTATATAGTTTCACAAACTGGATCTGATGTCAAGAAAGTTTCCTGTGTGGTATTCAAAAATTGCCTTCCTAACAGCTGTGAGTTTATAATTCATGGCAGTATAGTAATTATGGTATGGTAGGCAGTGGTAATGTCATATGCATGACAAGAAGTCCATGGATGGCTCTTAGGTGTGTCTCAGGAAGAAGTTGAAAAGAGGCTGTGCTTGAGTTTAACCAACGGTAGTGCCTGGATAGCTCTCAGAAAACATCTCATTAAAAAGATTATGTAATTTTGGAAATATGAAGCTGTTTTGTTTTCCTACCCAGCTTGCAGTGTCTTAGATAAACCAGAGTGTATTTTCTAAGTATTGTGTTCTTGCAACTGGCCGGTCTCTGACTACTCAGCTGAAAGTGGTAATAATAGTATAATCCGTGGAGTTGTTTGGTTGTTTTTAGAAGACGGAGTGAAGAATTAAAGGTCTGAATTATGCTTTAAGTCTAAAAAGGGCCAGTCAGCAGGAAACATGCTACTTGCTTGAGGAAGGGATCATGGATGTGGCAGGGCAAGGGAAGAGGTGCCCAACCATCAGCAGTATCTGTTGGTCTGAGAGGGTGGGAGATGGTGGTTTTCCTCCAGGGTAGATCTGACAATGCTGATGGGAGAAGAATGACTGAATCAGTAGAAGGGACAAGCAGAGGGGTACCACGACTCCTTTGCCCTGTAAGGTAGAAAGACACAGAGAATGCTGTGGTCGGGGGTCAGAGAAGAGGAAGGACAGTGCCGCTTCTGTTTATACCTTCTGGTAAATCTGCGTCTATTCTGTCCTGGCCATGAGTGTTTCTGGATGTGCTATGGTTGGGTTTCTCCCACTCTTCTGATCATGGAGATTAGGGAAAAACTTTTTTATTTAGGTGGAGAAGGATTTTTTCCTAGTTGTCAGGAAAATATCCCTACACTTCCCATTGCAGACTGAAGCTAGAACTTGCTAGCAACTGCAGAGTTTCGTAAAACGTAGCTTTAATCACAAAAACATATGTGCATTCTGCCTTTCTTCTGTCCTCTGGGGCTGTGGTGCCCTGTCTCTTGACCAGACCCTCAGATGATGAACTTTGGCCCCGTTTAGATTATTCCTCCTGTCCCTTTACATCTTTCTCCATGGACAGCACTGCTGCCTTGCCTCTCTCCCCCCCTTTATAATTTCTGAGTGCTTTTAGCCGCCAGGTTTGCAAAAACGACTTAAAGGGATAAGGGGTGGAGGAAATAGGGAGGAAGGTAGGAAGCAGCTGTGGAGGGAAATGTACATAGTGCTGGCAGACAGGGTTTAGGAGGCTTTTTGGAGCAAGTTATACCCTTTTGCTACAGGCCTGTTGGCCTCATTTGGCTTTGGATGTCAGCCCAAATGCTGACGTCCCCTGGCAATCCCTGTTGCGTGTTTGAGTGCTGTATTGTCCCTCCTTCTGTCATCTGGGCCAAAATGAGCCATAACTTAACAGCAGTGGCTCAAGCTCTGTATTTTGGGCTATTTGTATAACTGATCAGTGCTAATTTGGGTGATAGCTTTAGCATGATAGATGAGGAGTATAACATCTTTAAAGCAAACTGCGAACTCAACAGATTTGCAGGTCTTCTTTGAAGAGTAAGTGTTTTTCACTTCCTGGACAACATAGGCCTTGGTATTACTGCTCCCTTTTTTTTTTGTTGTTTTTAAAACCACAAAAATAGTATATGTTTTGGACAGGAATAAAAATCTGGAAGGACATTGAAGAACACTAATTTTTAGTTATATGATGCAAGTTTTTGAAATAGACTCAGCAGTAGAAAATAACACCATTCGCCACTGCAAAGAAAATGTTTCTCTGTAAACATTCCCTAAGCAGGGATACATGAACACAGCTACCAGAGAAAAGATGTGGCATCATTTCAGTAAATCAATCTGAAGTGATTCCAGTTGTATTTTTTCTGTTCTCATACATTACTAAGAAGGATTGAGGACATAGGTAGAAAAGTTTAAGTGAGAAAATCTGTTTGTAGCAATACCTGCCACATGAGCTAGAATATACAGTCAGTACTGACTTTATGTAAATGAGAGACTGAAGTGCTACTTTACTGATATATATTGGCAGAAGTTCCAGTTCACTGTGCCAAGCCATACAGTCATTTCTCTATAACTTCTGTCCTTTTTTAGGGGTGGAAGCTGAAACATTTATGACTAGTCCTAGTGCTGTCATCTCAAGAAGGGGTAGCATAAATTTCTGGGTTTGGGTCAGGCCCATGCAGTGGGAAGAATTTAAGATGCCATTGTTTGTGCAGTTCTCCATAAGTCTAAAAAAAATGCATGTGTTTATGTAGATTTTTTTTCTATTTGCTTAATTCATGATAATACTATTAGACTGACAAAAAATTGAAGGGTAGAAAAATAATATACTGCTGACATGTCACTCCCACACTGTCTTTGATTCCTCTTCTACTGGGCAATCCTAAATGCCAAGGATTCTGAGGAAGAGGGAGCAGGACAGTGTGGCATTTGTTTCCACTGTATTTCCATGTATTTTCTCAATGCAGTAGTTATTGAATGAATACAGTACAAGCCTCAGGAATTCTGTGAAAGAAATGGTTTTGCAAATGACGAGGAGAGATTTTTTTTCTTGGAGGGTCATGTGACTTCTGTTGGAATTTTTGGAAGTTTGTTGTTTAACTTTCTTCAAGATTAGTCTGGAACAGTCTACTGAGTTTTTCGTGTCTCCCCCTAAAACCAAGTCATGGTTCCCAGCTGGAAGTATTCCTTAACTAATCTCCTGTGGTAGCAGGGACCCATGCTCTTGCCTGGTCGTTCCCTGCGATGTCCCACTCCAGTTGTGCTGGTGACTCCGCTGCTGCCGAGAGCGGATGGAATGAGTCAGGAGGAAGCATTTTGTGGTTTGCAGTGCTTGGTGTAGGTGGCTTAGCTGTTCTGGGCTCCTTTCTAAACCTACCTCTTCCGCCTGGAGTTAGATACCTGTATTTCATAGCTGAAGGGATTCTTTGCAGGGATGTGTTGAGAAGACAGAAGACTGTTGCCGTTTCTGGGAACAGTAGACACCAGACCTGACTGATCTCATGTGGAAGTGTTACATGCATGTGGGTAAAAGTCAGCTGCATGATAGGAGGGCTTGCAGCAGAGCGGTGATATGTGCTAGCTGTTGGACCATGGTTAATTCCTTACAAACCTGAAATTGCTATATCATTAAATGTAACTTTAATTCATCAAGTGAACAGACAAATTGGTGAATTTCCGCTATTCAGCATTGGCATAAAGGAAACGTTTTGCCTGTAGCTCTTGCTTGAGCACGTCCAGTGTCGTCCCTAGACATAGTTGAGCAGAGCTCCAGGGAATTAACTACAGCTTGATAGTCTGAGAACATGGGAAAATCTTCCATGACAGGGGAATCCACTGCAATGCTAAAGAATTTCAGATCTGCCCAGCCTGCTCAATTCCTAGGAAAATAATTACGTAGTGACATAAATTGGAAGATTACCTCATGCCCTGGAGCCTCTTTTATGATTCTCACTGGCTGGCAATTAGTCAGTGCTCTGGGCTTTATCACAGCAGCCAGGGAGGCTGTGGCTCCCTAGCACTGCCTCAGAACGTAAATCCTTTGTGAGTTGCACAAATGCAACTGTGATATAAATCTCCCTCCTCCCCAACTCTTTCCTCATCTGCATTACATTTTTACCTAGCTCAGACCTGATGTTAGATCTCCCAGGCTTGGGAACAGGAAAGAAACCCTGCCATAAGATTTCTGGTTTTTTGCATGCCACTTGTTCTCAAAACAGGTGGAGGCAAGCAGGCATTGCCCTCATGAGAAAGCTTTGAAGTGCCTGCCCTGTTAAGGTTGCTTTGCAAGCTGCATAGACCCACGTGCAGTGGTTCCCTTCGTCACTCTGCCCTTGTGGTGTGTGGGTACCAGTGTGTTTGCACTGCTGGGGTAAAGATGGAAATAGAAACTCCGTGGTGTGGGCTATGGTACAAGTATCAGATGTGTGCTTGGTGTCTCCCAGTGTGCTGAAGTCACTCCTGTACCCCTTGCTGTAATTAGCTGTGTGGATTAGATTAAAGCTAGCGTAGCAGAATTTAACCATGTGCATATCCACTCAGGCACACATGGTAAATGGTTTCTGTTCTGTGTTAATAACCAATTATCAGCAGTGACAAAGATTTTTTTTTTTCCTCTGGTGACACAGTGTTACGGGTTGTGGTTGTACAGACCCCAGCTTTAGCACAGCCTTATTTCACAGAGGGAAAGAAACAGGAGAGGGTTAGGGTTTTAGTGTATAACTGAGAGAAATGTCAGGGGGTAACTTTGTACTATCTCTGTTTGCTAGTTACCATGCATCTTGCTCCCTTTACAGTGAAATACAATCCCCTAAGAAAAATTCTTCCTACTTAACAGTAACTCACTCTCTCCTGAGTTAGGAAGACGAAAGTTTCCTTTAGATAAAATTATGTCTCTTAGTGCAATTGTTTGGGCATGGAGTTGTTTACATACATGTTGAGAATAAATGTATCAGTGTGTCTAGAGGTGTTTACATCGCCTATGGATCAGGTACTCTGCAGGATTTTGTAATGCCTCTCCTGTGTGCCAAGCAACCTTGGCCAAGTGTAAGGGCTCCCTGCCACTGTGAATTGGGGCAGTTTGTCCTCTCCACTGGCTACTGAGAGAAGTATTTTGCCAGACACCCCTGTCTGGAAAACCTCAAAAACCAGTGGGATTGCTCAGAGTTAATGACTGCATGGGATGCTTCTCAAGTGGAGAGAGGGATGATATGGAAAAAAAAGAGGTTTAACAGCAACATAAACACATTGTGGAAAGAACTGTGTTCCTTAGGCCCGGGTACTGCCCATGCCTGTTAAGGTTTTGAATACCAGAATGAACTACTGGAGTGTGCTACCCACAAACTTCATTTGTGGGATGTGACTCATTTGGTTTAACCCAGTTTATAATTTGAATAGATGGTACATGCTGGATAGCATTTTTCCTTTAGTGCCCTGGCAACAGTCAGGACAACCTGTATTCAGTTCATTGAGATTCCTTGTTTGCTACTGTCAAAGGAAAGAATTAATTGACTTCTAAAACTAACATTTATTGAAGTTCAGAGGTCAAGTGATTGCTTCATCTTGGAATGCCTTTAGGTCCAGGATCAAGACGGACATTAATAAATAAATAATTTTTTTTTCTTACTCTGTGAAACAGTTGAGTAAAAGATAGGTGTAAACCCACTGCTTTTCAGGAGATACAGAAAAGTCTAACTGAATGGAATCAGCTGAAGCAAATACAAGTCAGCAGTGTGCCTTCGCAGCCAAAAGGGGAAACAACATACTTGAGAGGTTCACCAAGCACAGCATCACCAGCTGATCGAGAGAGGTGATTATCCCATGCATTCACCTTTGGTGCTGCCTCACCTCAAGTAGTCTGTACAGTTCTGGGCCCTGCAGTTCTGGAAGGTCCTTCAGTGCATCTAGAGGGGAGCAACAGAACTGGTGACAGGGCCCAAAGGCATGTCCTGTGAGGAGCAGCTAAAGACTTCGGGTTTCTCTAGTCTGGCTGAGGGGCACTCTCATTGCCATCTACAGCTTTCTGAGGAGAGGACGTGAAGACAGATGTGTGATCTCTTCTGCCTGGTATCCAGTGGTAGGAGGTGTGGGAATGCTTGAGAGCAGCACCAGGGGAGCTTCAGACTGGACATTAGGAAGCATTTCTTTACTGAGAGGGTGGTCCATCACTGGAATGGGTTTCGTAGAGATGTGGTTGATGTCTGAAACCTGTCAGTGTTTAAGAGGATTTTGGACGATGCCCTTAATAACGTGCTCTAACTTTTGGTCTGAAGTGATCAGGCAGTTGGACTGTAAGATCATTGTAGGTCCCTTCCAACTGGAATGTTCTGTTCTATTCTATAATACATTATGTAATTAAGATAAGAGCTGTGACACTAATGGCTTCATGATGTAATGATATTCAGGAGTTTAACAGGACATTTATTTGGATTCTAAAAATGTTTGAGGCCACATTATCTAAAGTAGTTAAAACAATACGTTGTATTAACCCAAATATATTGGTGTGTTGGTTACTTTTTCCCATGGTGATGTAATTCAGTGAGGTTAATTCTGGGTGCTCCTTTGCTTGAGAGTGATAAATCCTGTGCATGGTTTCAAAAATTTTAGCCTTTATCTGAGCTTCGGAATAACTTGGGTGGCATAGAGGGTTGAATGGATCGTACAAGTGTTTCGGTCTCTGTGAATTTAAAGAAAAATGTTCAAGCAGAGAACATGGACAACAGCCCCCACCAAAGAGAGAAGTAATGTTGCTGTAGGCTGGCATTCATGCTTTTGCAGCACTGCAAAAGGTATCTCACATCTTCCATCAACCATGCAGGGGGAGGAGCACTGGTCTTCTAAGATAATATTGATGTTTCGGTAAGTTTATGGTAATTAATCTCACAGATTTCTGACAGTGTAATATTTCTTCTCTTTTGTTCAGATACCTTTGGGACTCTTGTTCTTCCAGTAGTAAGTATTTTTTTCCTTCCCTCCTTTCTCAGAAAATGTTGACTCTCTGTAACTTACCACCCTTTGGTGTTGATGGTGTATTTTGCATATGATCCCAATTATTTTCACAGTCTCAGATGAGTGTATTTACTGACCAATAAATCAAGGGTTTTTCAGATCAAGTGCTCTGCGGCTTGTTAGAAGTAATTACAGGATTTGGGAGCTGATTTCCAGCATCAACACAAACTATCATAAAACTTGAACACAGAAATTTTATTTGTGGCTTCTTTTACTGGCTGATACCTACATCTGTATTTTAGACACACTGTGAAGGCTAATTACAGCTGAAAAAGTTGTGCAAGGCAACAACTGAGAAATACTAAAATAAAAATATATTTATATACAATCTTTGTAAGGGTTTGCAAATGCATACTTAGTGAAAGAACATAAAAAAACCCAAAAGTGTATCTTGAATTGCGTGTTGTGTATGAATCCTGAATTTATGATCCTTGATATTCATCTTGAAAACCTAATCTAAAGAATTATGTATTTATATCAGGAAAAAAGTTTTACCACAGTCATCCATAAGTCTGTGTATCCCTTAATCTGGTAGGCTTAAGTTCTGATCTCAAATAAACTGTATCTCTGATTAAATAATCTGGAAATATTTGATAGGTGGATAATCAGTGACAACGAGCAGCTCAACATTATGAAGATTGCTGGGTTGAAATTCATCTGTATGAACTATACATTAGCAAACATAGAAAATTCTGTTCATTTAAAAAAAAATAAAATTAACAAATTCCTTGATGTAATCTGGCCAAGTCTTACAATGTTCAAGCACCTAAAACTAGGCAGAGTTCTTTCCTCCCTCTCTTGCTGCTATCTGAAGTGATGAAAACTGACTCATTTTTTACTGCAAGATTTTCTATTCATTTGTGTAGCTACAGTAGACTTAGATTTTGTCCAAAGTGTAATTTGCTGGTAGCAGAAGGTGGGTAATGAGTTTCTGGATTCAGCCTCATCTTTTCCAGGGGAAACAGTAGCTGCTTTGTCTGAGGTACTCGTGATGGTGGTTGGTGTAGTCAGAAGTACATGAGATGGCCTTTTTCTCTCTTGTATTAGGAGTGCCAAAATGGGGAGAGTAATACCATTCATTTGGGATGTTTTGACTAAGATAAAATATTTTCACAGCAAGTTCCTACTGCTTAGTGCTAAAATCTGCCTTGCTCATATTTGGGTTGGGAAACAACCCTTTAGAGAAGGAGTTGGTGGGGCTGAGGTAGTCACTATTACTGTATCAGTTGTGGAAGTGTTGTATTAGTGCAGTTTCTGGTAGCATAGATGTGTGAAACAGAAGGTGGGTTATGTTGCATCTCAGCTGTCCTAATACACTGCCATGGCAATGCAAACCTTGTCTCTGAACTTTACATCAAGAAAGGCAGTTTTGTCACCACGTTTTGGGAAGGAAAGATCTTTTGAAATATAAAAATATAAAGATCTAGGGAGCAACCCATGCTATCTATCATTTTTGATGGGAAGGGGATACAGGAAAATAGATGAGGTCTCTAAATGGTATTTACAGAAGATTTACATTTTTAAAGAAGAAATTGAAGAAAATGCTTGCAAGCATGTTAAAATAATGCTGTAAGAGTACAATTCACTTCAATGATGAAACAAAACAAGGTTATTTTTCCCCCTTTTGATTTCAAATGATATTATTGTGCCCTGGAATTCTTGTAGTGAATCCTATCTGGTTTTTAGGGATTACAGCTTCTTTAAGAAGTATTAATATTCATAAATGGATATTTGAGGTAATAATAAGGTAATATTTGACAGAGGCAGTAGCTAAGGCTGTTCCTCTTATTTAAGATATTGCAGAATACTTGGCGTGGAATTTGGAGGGTGTTGAAATATGTGAATCATATGTTCTTGGCAATGTGCATACAAAAACCTGCAGCTGAAGAAAATGCAAAATCCATTTCAGGGTGGAGCTTTGCATCTAAAATTTAATTCTATAAATCCAGATTTTTAGGGGGGATGTCTTCCTCCGGTGTCATCATAGGCCTGCTCAGGGGTGAAAAAGAGCCTTTTTATTTTTCCCCCTTGATTGTTTTTTTTCCTGACTTGTTTTTAAAAACAGAAAGTCAGCAGAGAGAGATGGAATTATAGGTGAACACACAGAAAAGGAAATATATTCTCTGCAGACATTTGCATCTACCTCATTTGTCACCCAGTGATGTTTTCCCATGTTTGTGAACCCCAGTTACCTCACTGTGCGCTGTTAAAATGAGCTTTGACAGCAGTACAGTCTTTCTTTATAGCACTTGGTAGGATACTTTTGAAGTGCTGTGCCTGGTGAGTTAACAGCTTTAATTTTCATTACAGTGCAAGAGGAGTGCTTCAGTCCCATATGTTATGCTGAAAAATGCAAGCCTGTCTGCTTTAGTTGTCTTAACTTCAGAGGTTTTACTCCAGATTTACAGTTTTAACTCCAAACAGAAGCATGTGACTCTTAAGCTTTTCAGCAGGACTGCTTGCTGGAATGAGCTGTGTGCTGTGTTAAAACCCTTTCCCTTCTTCAAAGAGACATTCTGGCAGTATAGAAGCCAGCATTTGAGTTGGGATGTCCCTGGGGTCAGTGGTTGTCTGTGAAGGCTCTCCTCAAGTAAAATTCTGGTGTGCTGCAGCATCTCTGCTTTAAGCCTTTCAACCCCTGTGACTGGGATTCCTCCCAGCTAACTTTAGGAAATGAAGTGATGCATCTGAATTATGAGCTCTAGATTTCCTCTGTGCACTGGAAAGACACAGAGAGAGAGAGACAGAGAAAGAGAGAGAGAGAAGAAACCTGTGCTTAGTTACTCTGATCTTATGTGGTCTAAATTTCCTTGCCAGTGATATCTATCTCTTTTGCCAGCAGTGAAGGAGCCTCCAGTGTCTAGCCAAAATAGTTAACCATATAAAATTTATATTCCTTTATTTCTTAATATTTTTTTAAGAATAATTATTTTACTTCCTAAATGAATCACAGTGTGTGTGTAATTAAGAATTATTAAAGTGAAATGAGATGAAATCAGTGAGGTTGCTATTGAAAAGCATTAGCTTTTCATGAGATATAAATTCTGTATTTGATTTTTCTACCCCATAGGACATAAAGCTAAAGACTGTAAAAAAACAAATGCAGAGTTGCCATACTGTCCTGCTCATCTTACTTACACATACCTTCTTCAGATCTTTTATTTTTGGAAAATTTATTAGCAAAAAGTGATGAAGAAAAATATTAGCCCATTATATCAAACACAAGAAATTTCTAAATAACTGAAAAGAAAGAGCATTGTATATATATATGTGTAAGACTGTGAATTGCATCTGAATGCATAGATACTTATACTGCTGAAAACCTGATTACTACTTAAAATTAAATGGAAATGTGTTGAAAAGATGCTTCTGATAAGACATTGTCTGGTAACTCTTGAAATAACACATTAAAGTCAATAATAAAATCCCTTTTCTCTTTTTGGAGAATTTACATAACTTTACAAGTTTGGGTATATATTAGTTCTTTATGTCAAATGTTTTTTAAATAATAGTATCTTCGAGAATATTTTGGATACCTAACAGGGAATCACTATTTCTTTTTAAGCTGCCTCTGAACAGTGCTTCTGGGAATTACGAATTACTGGTGGAGGGCCATGCTAATGGCCGGCTCATCTTCTCTAACCGTACCAGCCTGATGTACATGTCAAAGAGCATCTCTGTATTCATCCAGACTGATAAATCTATGTATAAGCCAGGACAAGATGTGCTCTTCCGGATTGTCACTGTCTATCCTGATCTTAAGCCTTACAAAGTGTCGCTGAATATGTATATCCGAGTAAGTATCCGCAGGAACATTACTTAGATGTTGGAATGTGTCATATATTCCAAATTTGTGACAAATACAGATCGTATGTATTGCTACCTAAATCTTGCTAGGAGGACCACTCGCATTTAACATGCAGCTTGACTTTTCTCCTAGGATCCTCGGAAGAAATTGATTCAGCAGTGGTTGATGGAGGAGGGCGATTTGGGTGTAGTTTCCAAAAAATTTCAGTTATCAATGAACCCTCCACTAGGAGACTGGTCCATAGAGGTGGAAGTGAACGTGAGTATTAACATTGCCAAATCACAGAGAGATTTATTTCTTCTGTTAGATGGGTATAAAACTGTGTTTACGTTGCTGAAGCCAGTTATAAACATGGATCATGAGATGAGCAAATCCTTCCCTCATGTCAAATATTGTGCAAGATACTATGCAAAGATAATATGCAAAACTCACAAGATTCTCAGTAGTATATGGTTTGGTAGGGAAGGATACAAAAACCTGCATACGTACTTTATCCTGAGGTCTGTGTTTTGATTCCAGAATACAAATGGTATTAAAAAAGTGAGGGGTTGTAATATTGATATAAAAGAAAGATTTCTCGGAGTACAGGTTTTTTTTCTTTTTAAGTGAAATGCCCTTACATTTATTTTGCAAGAAAATACAAAGAAATTTGTTGTGCCATGCTGTGCAGCCAGTCAGTGTCTCAACGGTTGAGGAACCAAGACTATTTATAGATCTTTGCCTAGTTTTAGGGGTGTTTCAGCAACTCACAGTGACTGATGAGTTACTGAGGAAAAAATAACTTCATAAAATAGAAAGGATGACTAGTAATACAGAAGTATTGCAAAACAAAACTGGAAGAGTCTGTGTTGCATGTTGCTGTTGGTAGTAGCTCTCTCAGGCCGATCCTTCAAGCTGTGCACTCCTCATACACCATGGAACATGTTTCAAAAATAGCTGGTGGTTTAGCTGTTCAAAACTCTGTGTGTCAGGGTTATTCAGGCTGCTTTTAAATACCTATAATTTGGGCACTGCATTTCCTATTTGGCTTGCAGTGGCTGTTCAGAGACATTTAGCAAGTATAAACAGGGCTGCTGAATGTAACATAATGAGGGAGATGGTGGGTAGAAAGGAGGAAAACTCACGTGATCATGTATTGCTTGGGAGTAATGTTTACCAGTACCAGTTATATGTTTGATAGATTTCTATAGGCTTAGGTGTGTGAGGGTGGTGCTCAAGTGAGTGTCAGGACTGGATTTTTCAAACACGTTGTCATGTGGGTGTGGAGTTGTTGCTGTTGTCTGTGATGGGAAAAATGTATTAAGTTGTTTCTGCGCTCCTCCCTGTGCTCTGCCACTCCTTCCCATCCCCTGACTGCTGTTCAGTAGCCTCTCAGTCCCGCTGAAGCAGCTGTAGTCAGGCCGACATCTAAAGTGCAGTGGGGAAGTGACCCAAACTGGAAAGCATCCGTGTGTTTTTCTTTGCCTACACCAGACCAGTTCAGTGATCCAGCTGACAGTCCATCCCTGCTCACAGCTATTGTCATGCTTCTCAGCAGTTGGGGAAGTGTGACTCAGACATGGAAACAAAGGCTGGTGACAGTGATGGGCTCCTTCAATAGCTCACTTGCCAAGCAAAAAAGTGTTTGTGAAATGTTCCTTGGGCTTTCTGCAAAGGCTTGAGGAATGCTGAAATTAGAAGATAATTGATGAAGGAACTGCGGCAGCTGTTTTCAGGATCTGAATGAGTGCCACTCCCTCCTGAAACAAAACCAAAAAGGAAAAAAAAGATTGTTAAGTTGAAAGAAAAATGCCTTGTAAATTCATCTGGGCTAATGAAACAGCCGTGAGACAAGGGAAGTGAAACCCCAATAGTTTTTAGTTGATGATATTCTAAATTTTAGGCGTGCTACAGAAGGTTAATGATCTTGGAAAATATATGTCAGAGTGGGAATGTCTCTCAAGTCATGAGTAACAAGGAGAAAGTGAATAGAGAACGTTTTGTTCCTGTCTATTTCAACACATAGCTAAAGGGCATCAGGTAGAGAGTGATTACAAAATGACTAAAACATCATAACTGACCTGCAGAGCACAGCACCAGCAGGTATTGTAAATACTGAAAATTTAGGTGGGATCAAAGAGCGTTTGGACGAAATCCCAGTTCACTCCGTTGAGAACTCATAACTAAAAAGGCCTTAGGTGTCAGCTCAAGACACAGTGTCACTCCTGGCTGCCCTGGTTGATGCAGTTCCCTAGGTGTTCTCTATTACTTCATGGTTGTCTTTTTAGATATTGCATTCTAACAACACAGATTACTGGAGTAGCTGAATACAAAGCAACCAAACTTGTGATTAAAGGAGATCAGACTAAATGGTTCCTTTTGACGTTTAAATGCTTTGAATTGAAAATTAAAATAGAGGAGAAAAAGGAGAGTATATTATACTTTAAAAAAAAGTTTTAGACCTTGATGTCCAGAAAAACCTGGCTATTCTTACACTGCTTATTATCCTTTGGGAATAGAACAGCAAACCCAAGTCCTACACAGAAATACTTATGTTTACTTTCATACCCTTTTTTGTTTACACTGCTCCGCTTTAATTTTCAAATTCCATTTTGAATATAATGACAAAGCAATGTGTGTTATTTCTACAGCACGTGCCTACACAGCATCTTCATTGGATAAGGGTATCATATGCAAGATACATTAAATGACTATTGCAGTATGCACACTATTAGGTCAGGTTTGCCTAGTGTTTTGTCTCACAGAATTGTTTTTCTGAAAGTGTGTCAACCATTGGATTAATGAAACCTGCAAGACACCTTGCAGAATAAAGGAAAATAACTTTTCTGATGGGAAACTCTACTTTATTCTCTTGGTTGCAAGGGAGTGTATGCCTTGAAATACAAGATTGTATGGGATGGGATTCAGTTGAAACATTAAGGTGTGTAGGTGTCTCTATATTGATGATACAGTGGAGATTTAGTTGGTGTTCAGTGAAAGCTAGTGAATATTGCTGGCTATTATCCTAGTGGATATTGCTAGCTATTATCTGGATATTCCCCTCTCTTCTGCAGCAGTTCTGTTCAAGGGAGGTATAGGTTTTATTGTGTCATATATAAAGTTGCATAGATTCACCAGTCTCTTCCTGATAACAGGGGTCGCTGAGAACTTAGATTTACTGCTAAGGAAGACTTAGTATATGACTGGGATTTTTAATAGATATGTCTACCTATCCTTAACTAGTGCTGCCAGCTCTGGCTCTGCATGGCATCCAGCGTGGCTTATGGCTGTGTTCAGGCTTTAGGAACATCTTCATATGGCAAACCCAGAATGATCTCTGCATGACTTAGCTATCCTGATGCCATGACCTGAACTTTCTACTTAAATAGCCAGCCTTTCTTTCTCAGATTTCCCTCTTGTCTTTAAAGAATTGTTAAGTGATTAAATAACATTTCCCTTCTCGTGATTACAGATCAGTTTCCAAGTGTACTGAGTTTTGATTTTTGGAAGTGCTGCCTCTGAATCCTGTTTTAAATCAGGTTTTGGCTGCTTGCTGCTGTTAAACATCCTGTAGTATTTTTAATAAAAGTTCAGGTGTTAGTACAGCTGTTCCAGGAAAACTCAAGACAGAGTAATTACAGTCTGGTTTCCAAGTCTCTACTTTGTATTTTAGTTGGATATCTTATATTTCCTGTTGCTGAAGGACTTCTAGTTGCTGAGTTTTAGTAGTGTGCACCTCCAACCAGAAGTTGTTTCTAGTTAAACAGCATTTTGTAATCTAATTTGTGGAAGTTGTTATGTATGAATTTATGATCAAATATTGAAGAGTAGTAATGTTTCAGGTGCAACAAGGGCTTTCCAAAATATTTTTACTTTTTTTTTTTTAAAGCTTCAGCTATAAAGCAACTTTCAGAATCAACTGGGAATGACTATATACTTTACATGTTGAATTTTTTAGCTTTTGAGGTTTAATATATGTTGCAGTGTCTCCACAGCGAATTCTGTCATGTTTTACTGCTAGGTCAGTTACAGATTTCACATTTGATGTGTTAAGTCTAATGCTGTATATATAATTGCTTAAAAAATGTGTCACACTTCTTCAAAATCAGACTGTGCATATAACCTTTGGCATTAGCTGAGTATGGAGTAGTTTGCAAATGTGCACAGATATTCAGTCAGGATCTGCTAGTGTAAATAGTGGTGACACTGGTGGGACTCTGACTAGTTTCTGGAGACTGCACTGTTGAATTTGAACAGAATTTCATTTTGGAGTTAGTTTCCTGCATGTTAAAACAAAGCATGGAAATGATCACAAAGTGCTTCTGTTAGTTCTGTCTAGACAAAAATCTGTTTTATTTAGCTGCAAAGCCAGGGTGGAAGAGTGCTCCTGACAGGGCCTGTGAGACAATGAGGTAGCCCCAGGAATGCAGCTGGTGCCAGCACTGTGCTTTTCCAGGGCAGAGCCCTGGACCACACCCGGAGTCTTTCCCCATGCTCTAACAGCGATGCATGTCCATGTCAGAAACAAGTAAGAAAATAGACCCAGAAAAGATGAATTTTGGGGACTTTCAGTTGGCAAAGAAGAAAAATAAAATCTGTAGGGAACAGCTCCTGTGACCTCACTTTCGTTGGATCAGACCCAGTGAATGAAAACAGGACGGTTCATCACAGCAGAGCAGAATCTAGGCTGTAGTTGTTAGGGATTCTTGGATGTCAGGATAAACAGCATCTAAGTCTCTGCTGCAGAAAGGCTCATCCTCGTCATCCCAGAGCACTTACATGGATCTCTTTTTGGCAGAGTTTTTGTTACTCTGGGTGGTTGGCACAGAATGCAATAGGTGTTCTGCAGTTTAAGAACTGCTGATTTAGAGCAAAATGTTGTTAGTCTGGAAGGGTGAGTGTACTTAAGAAGCAGGAGGAGGCATGAAAGACAAAACCTGTACTAGAATAAAGCAGCTGTGGAAAAAATGGAATAGACATGGTGTTGTTTTCCTATCTTAAAGAAAACCCCTAAAAATCTCTCTTGGATTGTGCATATATAACTAACTGACTAACTGCTTGTCTCAAAAGCCACTATTCCTGGAAACCGGTTTAACAACTTCCACTTTAATATATTTGAACAATATTTGCCAGAGACAGCCTTGCCCTGATGAACTAAAATGACAGAGTGGTTGAAGTGCTGTTACTTGTCCTACTTCACACCAGCTTGGCTAAGAAAATGTGTTAGTGGAAAATCTGTCTTGGCATTCATATCATCAGGATGACCAAGTAGGGTCTTTGCCTTTCCCTGAACTATAAAGCACAGCTTGATTTCTGTC
Source organism: Callaeas wilsoni (assembly GCA_013398955.1). Lineage (NCBI taxonomy): Eukaryota > Metazoa > Chordata > Aves > Passeriformes > Callaeidae > Callaeas > Callaeas wilsoni. The sequence goes on from VWPU01012171.1 coordinate 42,093, forward strand.
ACAAAGTTTGTCCTTTTAGAGGAGATGCAGCCAGAAGTACTAGTCTCACTGTAATCTCTGTTTTCTACTACTTACAGTTCTCTTAATTTTGAATTGTATTTCTTTTTCTTTTTCTCTTTTTTTTTTTTTTTTTGTACTTCTAGGATAATGTGAAACAATATTTAAACATTTTGTTCAGGGTTTGCTTTATGGCAAGGGTAACATATATACTTAGTATTGGAAATAAAAGCTGTACAGAGGACAAGATGTGAGATGAATTCAGTACAGATGATTTCCCTAAGATAAGTGTTCCTAAGACTACCTGATAGCAATCTGATGGTGGACTGATTTATGCATGTCAATGCTGCAGCATTTTGTGTGGCAAGTATTATGATTTGCACAAATGTTGTGAAAATAGCTGATTCTGCATGTATGTTTTCAAACCTCAGCATATAAGTAAGGCAGTTATTTTGGTGATCAGTGACTTAATCATGAAATTGGCAGCAATCTAGATTTTTATTTTGATAGGAGTATTTTGCTAGGAAATGTCTAGATACAGATAAGTAAAGGGCTCAGTCTGAGATGCTTAAGGTGCAAAGTTGTTGATTAGGTAACAAAAGTTTATAATTGTTTCCAGCTTAGGTCCTGGTCCTAGGGTTTTTACCACAGGAGTTGTCAGTTATCCTCTCTTGGTACAAACAGTCATTCTCATCTGATATGTCTTGATGCCACCTGACAATTGGTTATCCATATTCATTCTTCTTTTCCCTCTAGAAGGAAATCAGGAAATAAGTGAAAAATTTAGAAAAATAGGAAAACAGGAGAGAACACACGTAATAGCACAGTATGTAGTTTTAAAATTTCTTTCCTTGATTTTAAGTAACAAATAGCTGAGACAATAAGATGTAACACAAGAGTATCTCTGCTGAAGTAAGTATGACTGTAGACTGTAACAAAACTGCAGCCAGATTTTGAGTAAATGTGGAATTGTAAGATTATACAAGGCTTTGAGATAGTCTAGTCCACTAGATAGACACTGTAGGAGCTTCTTGTTTGTAGAACTTAGGATGTGCTAGCAAAGATGCTGCTGGTATGTCAGTCACGGTTTATCACGATGACTGTGACTACTTATGCTAGCTAGCTCAGGTATTCAATTTTTTAAAAGCAGAAACCAGGCATGTGTAGATGTCTGCAGAACGGAAGGTGCACAAGCTGTTCATGATATATATATATATACCATATGCTTCACATGAACTTCTGTGTCCTTCTATTTTGCAAATATATACTGCTGGTCTCTACAGGAGCTGGTAGTGATTGAGCCATGATTTAAAATCACACTGTGTCAGAAATTGTAGTTTAACTTGACTATGGGTGGGATTTGGCCAAGAAGGTGTGTTAAACTTACTAATCTAACCACAACTGTATGTATTTTCTCATATGAATTTTTTTCAATAGGGTCAAGTTCATTATCAAAGATTTAAAGTGATGGAATATGGTAAGTGTTATTTAAGGGCATTTAGTAGTGACCAAAATCAGTAGTGATTCTCCATTAATTTATACTAGCTTCCCCGGGCTGGCATGAACATTTTAAATGCTCACAGAAAGTTTAATTTCCAAATCTTTGGCTTCTCTGAGACTGACAAAAAATAGCATCCTATCAGCTGCCCTCTTATCTTTGGTAGTTTTAATGATCCCAGAATATATGTATAGTATCTAGTTGTGAAGCTTGCTGATGATTCTGTAAAGGCTGAATAAGCTAAATGTTTTATATTTTAGACTCACAAGCTTATATTCATACTGCTTTTATGATGCTTTTTTCTCCTTTCAACAAAAAGTCGTAGTCTGGGGATTGGGTTAAAAATATGTCTTACCTTATATTAGGAAACTTAGGAAACTAGTAGTCTTTATCAAATTACATGTTTTACCTTTGTTCCTTAAAAGATAAATATTCCTTCTGTGAATTAAATGCTTCATGTAATTTTTTTGTTTTGTTTTAGTTTTACCAAAATTTGATGTCATGATAACAACACCCTTATACTACTCTTTGAGAGATGAAGATGTAACTGGTGTTGTCTCTGCAAAGTAAGTAAATCACTGATACTGCTGTCACCCTCACTCTTAAGAAACTTACTAGAAACTTACTGTGGGTCTCTAAGTGTCAAAGTAAAAACTTGTATTTAGAATGCTAATAAAGCCCCATTATTCAAAATTAGTTGGCTAGTATCTGTTTCTAGTTGCTGGATTTCATTGTAACAAGGTTCAGTAATCTTCAGACTTCTAGTACTGGTTCTTTTGGTCTTCTAAACATACTTCTAGACTCTAGCTATACATTTTCAGGTACCTTATTTGAAAATTTCATAAATTTCTTGCTTGTAATATGTGTTTTGATGGCTTTTTTTTGTTCTTACAGTATCAGTATGGTTCTTTTATGGTACTCTCCAATTTACCATGTTAAGGTCTGTAGGTAGGGTAGCTATATTTTATTAGACAACTTGGAAAATTAGGCAAACTTCTGTGAACATCCTCCTTGTTCCAGTGAATCAACATTGTGGGTTTCAAGTATAGATTTCTTGTATCAAAATACCGATAGCTGTAAAAGCTGTAAATAGGTAAAGAATTAAAAGCTCTTGAGAAATTCAGAAGAGGCTTCAATGTAGACTCTTGTGTAAATAATATTTTATTTTCCAGCTGAGCAAATATCTAGACAAAAATTTACTATGCGTTAATCTCAAATATAAATTAGTTTTATTTTTGAAGATGAGAGCCAGAGAGAGCTGCCTGATAGATCCATCCAAGAAGACCAAAATAAAGGGTCTTTCATGGATTATCTAATGCCTGAAAATACATACCTTCTGAAGAAGCACTCCATTTATAAGTGAAATTCAGAAATCATTGTTTAGCAAGCTATTTAAATTAAATGTTTGGACTTTGAGAAAACACTTCATTCTGTAGAGACCATGCAACCTGATATTATAAACTATCAATGCCAGGTTGGATGGGGCCCTGAGCAACCTTATCTAGTGGGTGGCATCCCTGTCCATGGCAGGGGGATTAGAACTATATGACCCTTAAGATCCCTTCCATTTCAAACCATTCTATGATTCTGTGAATCTCATAAAGGGCAATTAAAAAAAAAGTTTTCCTCGCGTTTTTTTCCCCATTCTGCTTTGCTTTTGGAATCCGTTATATGCCAGCTAATATTCGGTTTCTTAAGTTGCTTTGGTCTTCCACAGGATACTTGACTCTTTCATTTGGTATACTTATAAGGTGTTTGAAAGCGTACCTGTCTGCTGCAATAAATTCATACTTAGACATCAGTGAACCATCTGAGGTTGAATCCCAGCAATGACAAAATTTTACTGATACGTAGTAATTATTTATAGAGAATGACTTCATTCCTGGTGACTGTTTTTATAGACATAATGCCTCTTTTTATGAAGAGTTCATATTCCTCTTACACTTGTAGATGTCATAAGCCCCATTTTCTTCTCTGGACTATTATTAGATCAAGTTAAGTACAGGGATGCTGCCCAATGGCAGTATAATTTCAGGGTTAATGGCAGGTTATTACTGTAATTATCTCTGCTTAGACTGAGTTCAAATGCAAGACAGTGTTTGATATCAGAGTTACTCCTGTAACTATGCTGTTTGATTTTTTCTTTCTGTCTGCTTTTCAGCTTTGATATTACTTAAGTGGCTGCATAAGGATTTAAAGTACTTTAAAGTTATCACACCTGCATGTATTACTGCTGAGGACTAGAATGATTTTAGGTGTCCTCGCTGTCCCTATGTTGTTCCTCCCTGCATTCGCTTCTCTGTCTCAATTTGATAATGTCATGGTTTCTCTTAAGTATAATTTGGAAAGATTTATACAAAATTTTTTATTTTATTGCTGCTCAGTGACTGCAGGTTGCTACTGTCATCCTAAGAAAGGAGTATGTTACAGTTTTCGGATTTGCCACAGCTGGACATTGTTTGCAATGATTTCTTGAGACTGTGACTACTAAATAATTAGTAATAATTATTACCAAATATCTGGAGATATCTCATTTTGTGTTAGGAATATTTGGTAAGCAAGATACTTGCACTTCCCACATCCCATTTTAACTCTACTGCATATTAGTTATGATGCTAAATCAGGGTTCTATTCAATAACTTGCTTTCAGCTTAGTATAGTTAACTTTTGTACTTCATACAGCCCATAATAATTTTACTGGGTTTGTAGAGCTTGTGTGCAGGAAAGAGCAGCACTGTGTATCTTCTCCAGGTTTTGGGCTTCCAGCTTTAGTGTTGACAAACTGGTGTCAGTATGGCATACGCCATATTTCAAAGTAGAAACGCATTCTAGCCATGTTTGAGGCCAGAAAATAATATTTTAGTAGGATCTTTTGCCTTGAGAGCTCTTCAGGAGCCCAAGCCCTGGAGGGTGGTGTGCTGTTTAACGTTGCCTGATGTGTTTCAGATACACGTATGGAAAGCCAGTAAAGGGAACTGTAACAGTCACTTGCCTTTCTGTTTCTTACTGGACAAACAAGAGAAATATAACAACAACAATGGAGGTGAGTCGTCTCTTAGCAGTTTGTGCAAGTCTGTGTCCTGTTGTGGGTTAAATGATGCCTGAGATCATTCCTGAATGCCGAGTTGAGCTGGCATGGTCTATGGAGTGACTTGCATGGAGAGTGTTAAACTTTCTTTAATTTCCAGCCTAAAGGATCTACATTCAGACTGCTTGTTGGGAATGATAATTGGCACCTGTGCTCCCTTTACTTATGCCTGGAAGTTATTTTGGAGGGTTCCAGCTGACCCAGGTAGAAAAATTTTCCAGGAGCCGCGTAGGTGCTGGAGGACCCATGCTCAGGAATGCTCCCTGGCTCTGTGTGTGCCCCTGCACACTGAGCTCTGTCACAAGGCTGGAGGAGAACACTCCTGTTGTCTAGGTGGAGCTCTAGTGTGGTAGAAACCAAAGCATTTTGCCTACTACCAGCAATTACATTTGAGCTACTGCACTATTTGTAACCTGAAGCATGAAATTTAAAGAGACATACAGTTTCAATCTGAAGACTTAAAAGAAGTGATAGATTCATTGCATTCTCTTTGCAAAATCAGACATTTTACTTTTGAAATGTAGATTGTGTTTTAAAAAGGCTACATTTTTGCTACATGAAGTGACTGTAATTTTCTGTTTGCTGACTTCAGCCGCTGTCTGACTTCAGTGCCTTCAGCAGCACTTAGTCGACAGAAACTCTGAGCTCAGATGTTGAATAGGTTATACTCCTCTCTTCAAGGAACTTGCTCATTGTATTTTCCTGTAAAGATTTTGTACCACTGTGCTAGCCATGTAGAAGTGGATAGTTCTAGAAATTAGGAAAAAAAAGTAACTTCTTCCATAAAGCATTGTTGCCTCTAAAAAAAATAGTGAACTTCTACTGGATTTATTAAAAATGGTTGCTGATGGAAAAAAAAAAAAAGGGTCAGTGTTCATAATTTTCTGGTGTTGACACTCCAAAGCTTGTACGTGGAGAGAGCTACAGGAGTAAACCAGGAATAAGCTAGTGTAGATGGAAAGGTGACCTTGGCTTTTCTAGCTCAACAATTATTTTTTCCTATGTTGCAGATAAATGGATCTGTGAATGTAACCTGTAACAAGCTTATGTTGCAAAACTTGAATGCTGAGCAGTCGTGGCACCAAGGTGACAGCGATTACACAGAGCCGATAGAAATGATCGCGGTGGTGACTGAGTCACTCACAGGTATGTGGCTGTGTGAGGTCTTCTGAGAAGTCCAGAGGAGGTGTTGCTGCAATGCTTTACTGCTGTGTGGAGGAGCTTGGAGCGCTAGAAAAGTGTCACGTACTGATGTCAGCACAAACCATCCTCATTCAAATATATTATGTGAATGTTGCTGGCCTAGAAATGAAGTAGTTTAACCAGCTGTTAACTCAGGTGAATACAGTTCTATGCGAAATGATTTATTAAATAACTAAGAAACATATTCTGATAGGAGCTTAAAGTCAGTGACTGATCATTTTTGATGAGAAGAGCAGGCATAAAGAATTGCTAGCATTAGCCTGAATTTTACAAACCTAAGTTTAATCATAAACTTACCTGACGTTGTGTATTTGTAAGTCACATTAGTAGAAAGAGTTCCCTGGTCCTAGGCTGTCCACTGTCTAGCCTCTTCTAGATGGACTGATTTACAAACTGAGGGGTTTTTGTGAGTTCATGTTCCACTGCACCTTGCACATTAGAAAAAAAAAAATCATGTGTACAAAATTTCTGCCTGTCCCAGAAACTAAGGTTCATTGCAGACTTTCTGTAGAAACCCTGGCAAGGTGAATTTGGCTGATTTGGGATTTAATAAGTTCCTTCCTTGTGTCATTCTGACATAGTCTGTGTGAGTGGAGCCCAATGTGGTATGCCTTACTTAGCATTGTGGCAGGCAGTACCAGTACATACACCACCTTTGTACAGATGCTCAGCTAGAAGGATGAAGAATGATAGGAGTGGAAATGGTGAAAAATATGATAGAATTATTTCAAAGCCATGGGCAGTAAATTGTATTGCTGCTAAAGTAATATATGTGTTAAATGCATGTTGTCTAAACACATACAATTATTCTGCAGGAATCTCCCAAAATTCAAGTACCATCATATTTCCAAAGCAAAGTGACTATTTTATTGAATTTCTGGACTACTCTAGAGTTATAAAGCCTTCTCTGAACTTCATAGCTACTGTAAGTTCTTTCATTCGATTATCATCTATGGATAAACAAATATGACTTCTCCTCTATGCTTAGATAGCAAAGTTACCTTGGATTTTTAAGTGTAATTTATGGATTCATTTTCAAATTCCCTATTTTTTCACAATACATATCAGCAAATACTAAACTTGGAGGCATTTGTTCTAGAAAAGGGGGAAGTGACAGAGAATGCTGTAGTCTTGGCAGGATATATTTGCATAATTTGTCAGCGTTCTTGTGGAAGAGAAATCTTCTCTAGCTGTTTCTTTTCCATTAGGTGATTGTGCTTTGAAACAATAGATTAGTTATTGAGTTCCAAACCTCTTTATAATATTTGTATATCTAACAGTGTATATGTATATATACACACACACACACACACACACGTGCGTACACACACAAATATATACTTTATATAGTGAATTTATATATTTAAGTAGCTTTTACATAATTCAGTTAAAACTCATCAAACCACATTGCTCTCAAGTGAAAGTGTTGTTTCTGCCCTCTGTCCTGTCCTTTTCATGCCAGCTGCAGTCCCCTCATGGAAGTATTTTCATGTTCTTCATTCTGTCCCTCATCTGCATTCAGTATTTCTACGTTTTTCAGAGGTTGCGTATTGTGTCACTGCATTTTGCTTGAAAAAGGGAATCAATTTTACAATTCTTGAGCTTTTATTGTATAGAAATGAGACCTAAATAGCAGTGATTTAGGCTGAATATACTCTTCCAAAGTAGATTGGCTCAAGACGTAGCTTTATGCCAGCCTGATCATTTGGGCTTTTGGGTTTTGTGCTTTCCTTGCCAGCATCCCAGTTTGAATCCACCTGTTTTTTATTCCTCTTCCAAAGATGAACTGAATGAAAAATAGCTGAGGCATCTGGCAGTTCTTGCAGCTGGCAGACAGGAAGGTACCAGTTATGCTCCCAAAGAAGTGTGAATGAACAGCTGCTCCAGTTACTAATAAGTGGAGATCTTACATGAAGAGCATAGGCTCTTCAGAGAGAGAATAGGAAAATAATGGCTGAGAAGGTGAGGTAATGCAGTGACATCTATGGACTGAAAAAGAGAAGGGAAACATTAGTTCAGTGCTTTTAAATATAAAAGTTGATTTTTTTTTGTGTATAATGCAGAATAAGAATGATTTTACTGGATGAAAATCTGCTTGAATGTGGGCATAAACGTTCTAAGTTGTAGTGCTGATTGATGTATGATGGAGTGAAGAAGTTGCACACTGTCAATTTTAGGCCTGGTTTCAGTCTTCAGCTCATTTGATAAATTCATAAACACATCTGACTCAGCACATCTCTGCTCATCTGACTCATTTTCCCACATGATGTAAACGTTAGGTTGCCCTTTCTTGTGGTGGTGAAATGCGCGTGATAAGTGTTCAGACTGTAGGTAGGATACTCATAATTTACCTGAGACACATTTTCAACTAGAGGAGTAATTGGGAGAGTTGAAATGCAATATATCTCCTTTCGGTTCCCTCTACTTTGCTTTTACTCTTTTTTTATTCCCTGGAGTTATGAATAATTTTGTTCTTACTTGCCTACTTGCAGTGCTTACTAGGGAACAAAAATAAAGCTATTGGTGTGTGAGAAATCTGAGGATGCCTTTGTTTTCTTGATATTAGTGCAAATACATTGTTACATGCGGTGTGTTGTGCTTTTTAGCTTTACTCTGTTTGATGGGTTTGATAAGTATTTTCTTTCTTTTTGTTTAGCTAAAGGTGTCACGTTCTGATAGCAACCAGCTGACAGCTGAAGAGAGGCAGAATCTTGTAACAATCACTGCACAACAGTCAGACCTGCTTTTCCATCACTCTTCGCTTTCTGACCTGGAAAATGAGGCAACAGAGGAGAGAAATCTGACAGTCCATGTCCTGAACTACACAGTCCCAGAAAATGGAGTAATTGATGTTGAGTTTCCAATCCTGTCTGATACAAAAACTCTGAGAGTTCAGGTACTGCTTTGTAACTTGTTGCTTTGGAGTGTTGACACTATAAATTACGTGGGCTGGGATCAGTGATATGCTGTCCTACTATCTGCAACAGCTGACATGTCACTTATTGTTATTTTGTTACTTCATGTTGCAGCTGGAAAGAAAATAAGAGATCTTGTAAAATGGGATCTAATAATTGCACCAAGATATCAAAGGAAAAAAACTGAGATACCCAAAGCATAAAGTGATCTTTTGCTAAGGCTACCATGCTCTTGTAAGCTGTACCACATAAATGAACATCACAGATTTTGCTGTTTTGTTAAGAGATTTTTTTTGCACTGTCTCGCAGGCAGAGTTCCTCAGCAGTAAGACTGACATAGGTGTTTATGATGTGTTCAGCTCCCCCAGTCAGACTTACCTCCAGGTTAAAACAAAGAGCCAGGATATAAAGGTACAGTCTGAGACAAAACTTGCCACGATAAAAATCAAGTTACTCATTGTTTTTCCATACTCATCCATATGAATCATGTGCTTTTCCTAGGCTGGGAAGCCTTTCAGGCTGAGTATTGCAAGCAACAAGCCAGTGAGACAGTACCACTATCTGGTAAGTTACTGGCTATACATATGGGAACAATCCAAGATGACTTTTACCAACTTGAGAAATACTCCAGTGATTGGAATGTGATTAAACATTAGAGAGATTCAGCATTTTTAAATTTTACTTTGTGAAAGTGGAGGCCCAAAAGCTTCCTTCCCACTTGGATGGTCCTTTTTGAAAGAGAGCTCTACTTTTCTACCTAGGAGGAATGCCCCTGGCACTGTAAGGGAGTGCTTCTGGAAAAAGTGCTTCTCTGATCTGGGTGTTGGGTTATCTCTGCTTGCAGATGTGAGACAAGGCACAGCTGTGAGAGCAGTACTGTTTCTGACTGTGCAGAGCATCTGCAGTGGGAGAAGGGACTGGGATGTCCCAAGAGCAGCCCAAAGTGCAGCTTTGGCAGCAGGACCTGCAGATGCAGGTGGAGCCTGTGTGCAGATTCAGGATTGTAAGGCTGAGCCTGTGGGTACAGGGTGAGAAGAACTGCTTGCTGAGGAAACTGGTGGTTGACTGGACAGAGTGGCATTGTTAACAAGGGGGATTCATAGGAAGCATTTTAAAATAAATGTCTTCGGTAGTGGCTTGTTTCATTGCTCAGCCGCTCTACTGTATCTTGCAGGATCTGAATTGAAAGATTTATTATATATACCACCATAAGTTTCCCGCCTTGTCTTTAACACATGCTTGGCTTGTTCACAGTCTGCATCTTAGTGACCATGGTAGCCAGGATTCTTTTTCTTTCACAGACTTCAACAGTAAACTGAATTAGGAAAACCATATAAAATTTGGGCATTCATATGTGTTTTCTAAAATAGGAACACTCTCTAGAAGGTTAAAAATAAATCAAGTCCATGCAACCAAAGGCAGGGAACTGCCCTTCATCTCTCTGTCTTCATTAGTAAGTGTATGATCCAGTAGGAGCAAATTTAGAGTGAAAAACTTGATGCTTTGGACCTGAAATCCAGGTATTTGAGGTAGCTGCAGACTAGCTCTAACCTTATCTGTTAAAATGAATGCCTGCCTTTAATTGGAGCACATCACTAGACCCCAGTTCACACTCTCCATGAGGCAAACCAAAGTGTTCTAAGTAGGGGTGTTTTGGAGGTTTGCTTTTAAAACTATATACCTGATCCAAACTCAAATGCTGTTACAGATGACCCACATGAGCCAACCCTATCACTGTTGTGTTTTTATGTTCTCATAGCATATGTGTGCACTTGTAGTTCTTTACTTGTCCATAGTGATACAGGAATTAAAACACAGAAAAAAATCTATTATTTAAATATTACATGACCTTCCATGCCCATTTTCACAGAACTGGTCTACCACTTAGTAAAAAAAATAATGAATCACAGCTATGTGTCTCTTCTTTAGCAGCTACTTGTAGAACAAATTGCTGAGCTTTTGACATACTGAGGATACCAAAAGTTTGAGTGTTTGATTTTTTTCTCTTTCAGGTATTGTCTAAGGAACAAATTATGGCTTTTGGCACAAAGTCTACAAAAACATTCACTTTAACAGCAGATAACTCCTGGGCTCCTTTGATATCTATACTTGTATTCTATGTAGATGAACTTGGGGTGGTTGTAAATGATGCTCTCACAGTCCCCATCCAGCCTGCTTTGGATGACAAGGTAATTGTATTGAAGTAGAGTCTGAGACCATGTTTCTGTCTGGGTGTTGTGTGGTAGCTTAAAAAATATTTTTTTTAGACTATAGGATCATAAAGGTAAAAAATTTTCATTGAGGATCTGATCTGAGGTTTGTGCAAGTCTTTGGAAAGACTTTTGATAATACCAATGCAATTAAGGTCCAGCTTTTGCATATTTGAAAGTCTTCTGTACTGGTGCTGTGTTTTCCACATAAACAGATGCACAGCATCTCCTCGTGGTTTTAGTAGTTTGGTCAATTACTGAGCCAAAGATTACTCTGGCCAACATAGTGACAAAGGTATCATAAGTGCTCTAAGGGAAGAATCATAAGAGTTTATAAAGACCTTGTTCTAGCCAGGCAGTGGTCACATTGTGACCAGTGTTTGTTTCATGTGACTATCCATACTTTAACTCAGAAAAGTTTGAAGAGGAGTGGAAAAATGCCTATTGCATCAATGAACTGATGTTTCCAGCTTACTTACCAGGATGAGACTTGGTCCTTTGTGCAAATAAAAGCCTCACTGTAACTTTTTATGGGTGAGACCATCCAAAGGCTGGACGGGTTCAAATGCTTTCTCTCCTCCTGAGACTTTAGCACTTACAACCAGGCATCAGTAGGGAGCCTGTTTGTCCTGCTGCGTGAAAAATATCTCCATTTGCCTCATGATTTATCCAAGTTACCAAAAGTCCTAGGAGAGAGACTCTCAGAGGTCTCCAGTGTCCCAAATGTTCTAGGGAAAGCAAATCCAGGGTCTTAATTATAGCCAAATAATCTAAAAAAACTGCTTCCTGAGAGTTGTTAACGACTGTAAATGTCACTGTAGAATTTAAATCAATGCTGTGTTTTACTTTTTTCCAGATTAAAATCTCTTGGAGCAAAGATAAGGTCAAGCCATCTGAGAAAGTATCCCTTAAAATCAATACAACAGAGCCAGGATCAGTAATTGGACTTTCAGTTGTTGATAAAAGTGCAAAGCTTCTGGGAGAAAGTAGTGATATAACAGAAGAATCTGTAAGTATATGGGAAAAGAGGTTTTCATTATTGTGTGTATGAGAGATGTATGTTTGTGGAAATGTTACAGATTATGTGATGAACAAGTAATGTTCTTTGAGCATGATTTTTAGCCTGTAATTATGCAAATATTTTTTACTTTTGCAAGTAACATGAGTGACAAAGGCTGTAAGGCTTAAAAGGTAATAGGCACAGCGTTTCCAGTTCCAGTCAATACTTCATTGTTCTTCATTTGATAAACTGTTAAGGCTGGGCAGTTTCTTCTTTCAGAAAAGACAAATCAGAAAAAAACCCCTAATAATTTGTGCTTTGTGCTGTTTAAAATTAATTACATAAAATAAAGAATTTTTTTTTCTTGGGAGGGCAGAATAAATTATTCATATTTTTAAATTACCTTTACTAGCAGAACCTCTATCGCATCTACAGTTTGAAGGAGCTTACAATATATATCATTCCTAAAGTGCTCAAAGGACATAGCCTAAGTGCCATAAAATATCAATGGGCTGTAGGCTCTATTCTAGGCTTATATGCAGTCTTGATCACTCTTCCATTAATCATAAAACCACTACAACCTAACCCCCTTCATCCTGTCACAGATTAATTTCTCTTTGGCATGAGAGCTAAGCAAGCTACAGCTTGTGGTACAGCTGTATGAATTAGCAACAGTGAAAGTTCTTAAAACTGTGAGTTGCCATTCAGCTTTTTGGATGATTTTGTTGGTTTTTTTCCCCCTAGATCCTCCATGAGCTCAATTTATACAGCACAGTGCAGTATTTCCCCCTGGTCAGAGGTTCTTTTGGTGTATTTCAGGTACTATTTTTTTTTTTCATAATTCTAGGCTGTTGGTTTTTTTACTGCTTAGTGATTTGCACATCACTTACTAGAAAAAAAAATGAACTTTCTAACTTTTGCAGCTATAGACAATGTACTGTTTTCATGGCTTATGTGAGTTTTGAATTGTGAATTTTGTCAATATGCAATACTGTGAATGCCAAGGAATAGATTTATACTTCCGTAAGTACAGGTTGCTTTATGCTTGGTGTAGTCTTCAGTTTGAAAAGTTTTCAGTCATTATGGCAATATTCAGATTCATATTATCTCAGTTTTTAGGTTCTTGTATATTATTTGCTTTAGTTTTGTGCTCGCTTTATGACTTTATTTACCTAAAAAGAAATAAGAGACAAAGAAAATAGATAATCACTGTTGATATCCTGAATGTCCTGTATTGAGATATACTGTATAAATTTTATCCAGAAATGCAGCCTTTGGGTATCAACTGATGCAGTTCTTGAGGAGGATAAGGAACATTTTCTTTGTAAGTAATACAACAAATGTAGTCAAATCTAATTTACTGAGTGGGGAAGGAGGTCCCTGGGATAGGGCCCCTATTATGTCTCCTTACAGTGCTGTGTACAGGTTGCACGCAGCTTTGCAAGCCATTACCGTTTCAAAGGGTCCAGACATACAAAATTCATACCATCAGCATTTTAGAAATTTTCCTTTTTTGCTGCAGTGACATTACCCCTTAAAAGCCTGAGGGTAAGAGGAGTTTTCATTTGCAGTTCCAGTTGATGTATGTTGCAGTGGTTTGTCATGTGTAGCCAAATTACACCAGTTTCATAAGCACTCCATGAGGCAATGCAGAAATTTGTTTGTGTGAAATGTTTTTTATTCCTAAAATAAGAGTTCCTAGTTTTACAGAGTAGTCTTATCATATGCAACAGAGCTATAGATTAGACTCCAAATGATATGTTAATTTGACTTTTCTTAACTGTATTTATTTGAGTTTTCTAAGTATAGGTATTTGTAGGTTGGACAGTATTTTTTATTTTGTAGATGGTGGAATGATACCTATAGAGGATGGTTTCGGTGATGATATGCCGGTATCAAAAAATGGACCTCCTGATTTCAGCAATCTCTATGTGAGGACACATTTTCCAGAGACCTGGCTTTGGATCGACACTAAAGTGAGGTATAAGTTAGAAGCAAAAGGAAACCGATTTGCATTTGCCGGTTTTTCTTGTAGGTTTCAGTAGCATTCTGCACCGGTGCTGAAGAACACTCCTTAAAAATTTAGATTTATTTATATTCTGCTACCACCTAGAGGCCACAAGTGAGATTGGTGAGAGAAAAAATGAGGAGTTGTACAACTGCACAAGAGAGGATTATGCCTGACTGAAGGTCTAGGAGTTTCAGGAGAAGCTAGATAAAAATCCTGGAGACAAAAGAAATAAACTCTTGATGGGGAGATAATGGATAGAGAGACCTAGCCTTTTTCTCTACAGTACATAAAAAGATGGTGATTAGCCCAGAAAGGGAAATCTATTGGTATCTGCACCTAATACAGTGAATAGTTCAAACTGTCAAATGGTGGTGAAATCTGACCTGTGTTGTGAAGCACAAATCTTGTATTCTTTTACAGCTGAGAAGTTCAGGAAGCAGCCATCATCTGGGATTGTTTTAAAAGACCTGTAAAAGTGGATTACATGCAATATGATCCAGTGTAATTACCTTCAATTCATGTAATTTAAAATAATTTAAATTTTTAAAATGGTTTGGATCCCATCACAGTATTTCTACTTGGTTAGAAAAAGAAAAATGGGTAATGAGCAGCTTTTGTTTCCAGGAATTTGGACTTAATTTTTCATGCATTTTAAACATATGTATCCACTTACTGATGTCTGTAAATGGACGATTTTGAAAGTGTGCTCTGCCCTTGTGCCATCAGATCTGACACAGAAACCACAATGGATGCCATTGTACCTGATACCATCACATCCTGGGTGGCCAGTGCTTTTGTGATCTCTGAAAACGGCGGGCTTGGAGTGACGACTGCTCCGGTGGAGGTACCATCTCACTAGAGCGTTCTCCTTTGAGGCTGGTGACACTGGAGGTTGTTGCTGGACTCTCTGATTCAGTTCTAACAGCAGCATCTCCTTATAGTAATGAAGAGCTTGAGAGGCCGTGTGTATCCACACTGTAAAGAAAACATCATCACTGAAGACATACGTGATACTGTATCTGCCTTCCCTTCCTGCTCATGTGCATATCTACGACTCCACACAGATATTCGGATGCCTATTTCTGTTGGAGCAGGTTTTTTTATTAGAGTACTTCCAGGATGTGCCCATTTCAGTATCTTTGTGTGTAGAAAGGGGGAGTGACTATTTGGGAGCAGTGTTCCATGTTTTCTTGGCTCTGCCGAGAGAGCAGTCCGTGAGTTGGTAATGCATGCAGTGAGGTTTGCGCAGACCGGCAGGGAGGAGGTGGCTGGGATGTGAGAGGCATTTGTCTGCTGCTCTGCTAACACTTCTGGCTAATGCTTACCCTAGGAGGGAGAACAGGAGAGTTAAGACTAAATTTATCTGTCTAAAGCAGTCCTGGAGTAAACACAGGTACAACCTGCTCTAGGTAAACTTGCAGGGGTCTTGGACTAAGTGTTATCCAGAAGTCCCTCCCAACACAGCCATTCTGTGATACATGCGAAGTTTTGGATGACTTAGCTTGAGGAGCAGTGGACACTGAGAGCTAGCCACGGGATGAGATTCTTCTTGCTCCCAAATTCCTGTGTCCTGAGGTTCTTTTTGTGCTTCTCAGTGCTCAAGGACTTTAGCAATTTAAGCTAAATTCAGCACTCCTCAGGTTAGATCTCTAACCTGAGATTCCTGGTGTACAAGTGCAATTCTCCTAGGATCACTCTGTATTCAAGGAAACCGCTGCTTAAAGAGACTTGTTTAGCCTGTTTAAAATAGGAATAAATTCTTAAAGTCCCATTTAGCTAGTATTTTATCTGCATAGAATAATCCATCCATTCATTATGTAAAAATCCTAGAGAAACTACGTTCCTATCAGAGACAACTCCAATTCCATACCTAAGTTTAGAAAGGTTGAGACTGTAGTAGTGGGCTGTAGATTTCCATCTTGGTTCCTGGACTAGTGTAAGCATAGCTTGAAGACAGCCAGCTTACCCATTTAAGTTCCCATGCCCTCAAATTCTTGGGGAGGGGCAACTTTTGAGATCCAAACTGAGATCTAGGTCCAGATTTCACGGTCGGCTGCTATACCAGACACAGAGCATGTGCTTTGAACATCCTGATCTGAACTCCACTACAGAATTTGGAGCCCAATCTGGATTTTGTGGCTAGGGTTCCTTTGAGACTGAAATCTTGATTCTTGGTTTTTTTTCACTTGGCTTGGCAGAGATGGGACAGAAAGAGGAATAGCTTTCTGATTAAAACTGTATGGAAATACACACTTGGCCTCTCATCCTCAAATGTGAGAAGGCTCCAAGCAGAACAGATGTTGAGATAATAATTTAGCTATAATCACCCCCATGCACTGTTCGGTACTTCACTATTGTTGGGACATTTAGGTTGTACTTAGAGTTCCATATGGCTGAAACATGTTAATCAGTACCATACAGAGAGGCAAGTAAAAGAAAGACATGAAAAATATAATGGGGGAAATAAATGACATCTGTGTAGTTTATGTCATGTACTGCTTTGCATCTTTTTTTTTTTTGACTTCTCATACACAGAGTGTCAATAATTTTACTCAGTTGTATTTTATTGTATTATACTGGCATATTCCTGAGCGTAAAACTTCAGTTTTAAAGAAAAGTAAAACAAAAAAGATGAAGAAGATAGGTACACAGGGAAAACCTTTACTATGAACTAACCAAAAAAGTCTCTATCAGAACTTCTCTAATGTTTAATATCATAAGTTTATGACACTAAGAGCTTTAGCAAACAACTTTTTTTCTTCTTTTTAAAGAAAGCATTGGAATATTTGCTAGCTAGAAAAGAAAAGCTGAGGGATTTTTGTTGCTGAAACTCAAAACACTTGGAAGATTTTTTAAAATGCAAACCAAATTTAAAGAATTTTTAGTTGACATTTTGATAATAAAGGATGTCTCAGCAATTCTTACTGTACAGGTGTTCACAAACAGTGAAATTTTGATCCCATTCAGCTTGCTGAGACCTTACCACTGACTTCTTAGAGCCAAGATTCCTTCCAAACCCCTCTGTTCACAGATAAAACAAATTGCTTGCTGGTATATTTCTGCAGTTTTTATTTTAATTAATATAGTATGTAATTTTTGAAGTATAACTAAAGAAATTATGCCAAGACTAATCTTACTAAATTTAAAAAAAAATCATTGTAAGGTGTGTTGAGTTACAAAATTTGGGCAGGTCAATTATTTAGTTACTCTTGTATTGATGTGACGATAGGTCAACTGGCAGAGTGTTAATCCATTATGTGTGTGCTCAAAGCAATTCACAGTTACCTTAATGAGACAGATCACAGCTTCCAAACCTGCCAGATGATAGACTCTTAGTCCCAATTCAGATGAGACTGCCCTGCCAAAGCCACCAGCAGCTGTCATCTGAACGGTGTCTCTAAAGGTGCCAATGACCAGCAGCATCTTTGCCTTCTGTTTCAGCCTTGCAGTAATGTGTTTGTCAGCTGTAGAGTCAACTGTGTATGTCAACTAAACATACTCTGTCATTGGATTTAAAAGTGGTTGGAAGACAAACTGTATAGTAATGTTCTTTCTGGTTTCTGGTTGTAGGGGTTCACGACTGATTTTGTTTTGCAGCTAGAAGTTTTTCAGCCTTTTTTCATTTTCCTGAACCTTCCGTACTCCGTCATCAGAGGAGAGCAGTTCATTTTGGAAGTGAACATCTTTAATTATTTGAAAGAAGAAGCTGAGGTAAAATAATCTCTTTATCTTTGAATGTTTCTAGATACTGCAGAGTTTTCATCACTGGTGGAGACCATGTCTTTCTTTGTGAGAATTGAAGTATTTTCTCTAGTGGGCAGACCTATTTCTCGATACATGAAACAAGTGGCAGCTTATGAAAACAGCTTTTCAAAATTAACACTTCGTATTGCAAATGTTACTGTATTTACAGGTTACTGTGATCCTGGATGTGAATGATGCTTTTGAAATTATTCTAACATCCAATGAAATAAATGCTACAGGAAATCAACAGTCTATATCTGTACCAAGTGAAGATGGGAAAACTGTTCAATTCCCAATCAAGCCAAAACAGCTGGGAGAGATTCCCATCAAAGTGACAGCAATATCATCTGCTGCTTCTGATGCTATCATCCAGAAAGTTTTAGTAAAGGTAAACAGTCTGCAGCTTGGCTTGTTCCTGAAGTAAATTTTTCCCAAAATAAGGCAACATAGTGCAGCAAAAAGGCAAACTAATGTACTTTTCGGCTTCTTACTCTGTGTGATTGGTTTGAGGTCAGGTGGCTTTAAGTAGAAAACACTTCTTTTAAAATAATTTTTTAAAAGTCCTTTAAAATTCTTTAGATCCCCTTCCAGGAAAGAACACACAGATCTGTTCTTCTGCAGATAGTTTGTCCAATGCTTCTTGAAATCAAGGTGAAAGCGATCTGTGTATCACTGCAGCTAATTTAACAACCTGTGGAGAGTGGACCTGGTAAATGTTTTGGATAAGTGCAATCGATTTTGCCATACATCTGGCTTTCATTCAAAGCCCATTTTACATGAACATTTCTGTATTTTGCTACTGGTGCCGAAATTTTAGCCTCCAGACTTTCAGGTAAACCAGACGCTGATGAGACTTGCCTAGCTTTGGATGTCTAAGTCTGATTCATGTTAGGCTCCATTTCAGTGGAAGGTGATAGACATTAGTACATCTCATCCTACAAAAAATGCTTAAGATCATAGAATCAGAGAATGGATGAGGCTGGAAGGGAGTAGTACAATACAACCTTCCTGCTCAGGGCAGGATCAACTACAGAAGGATACTCAGAATCCCTGTCTTTATCTTTATAGGCTGAAGGATTGGAACAGACATATTCTCAGACAGTCCTTTTGGATTTGACTGGGAATAAACGACAAGCAGTGTCAAAAACTTTGGAATTCACTTTCCCTCCTGATGTTGTAAGTGACAGTGAGAGAGTGCAGATCACTGCTGTTGGTAAGAATTATCTTACTCTGTTTCCACCATTAGAGAATTAATTATGGCATTAATTTTTATATAACTGCAATATAAATAGGTTGATTCATTAAGTCATAGTAATTTACCATCATGCATTAGGCTAAACATAGGGAGACCTTATGGATGTAGTGTTTTATTCCTTTAATTTGTTTGATTTATGGCAATATGGTGTTTGTAAGGTATTTTAAGAGTTAGAGAGTTTTATTCAGGAAGGTCCTGCAAAGTTTACTAGTTTCCTTTTTTAATTATGCTGTCTGCAGAATAAAACCTATAACCTGACTGGCTGTTGTTTCCTTTGACACCTAGGCTTTGAGAACTGTAGGGGAGAGAAGAAATAAAAGATGTTTCAAACATTATTGAAACATTTTCCTGGATTAAATAGATTTTGGTTATGTGGGGTTTTGTTTGTTTGGTTTTGAGTTTTTTGGGGTTTTTTTAATGGCAACTTTGAAATTGTTTGAAATTACTCTGTATTTGGAAAGGTCTGTAGGGAGCTGGGTCAGTGGGCATAAAGTCGATTGGTAGATGAAGTATCTTTTCTGCCTGCTTGGTGGTGTTTAGTAGAAACATTCCTAATATATCATATTTTCTCCCAGTTTAGATTCACCATCAATACCACCCTTTATGTATGAGGTATGCATTTATTTGCAATAAGCTTTTGTCTATTTTATTAAATTCTGTCTTTCAGGTGATTTACTTGGGCCTTCTATCAACGGTTTGTCATCATTGATTAAGATGCCTTATGGCTGTGGTGAACAGAATATGATCAATTTTGCACCGAATGTTTATGTTTTGCAATACTTGATTAAAACCAGGCAGCTGAGAGAGGATATTAGATCAAAAGCCGTATCGTTTATGAGGAAAGGTCTGTATGAATAAAAGAAAGATGTTAGATTTTTAAGAACTGTTCCTAGTAAAAAGATTTCTGTGACTCTGCATCTGGTATTTGAAGTATTGCTCAGTTTGTGTCACGAGAACTGGAAGAAAAACCCATTTTATTATTTTATTATTTTTTTTCCTCTTTATTCTGGGCTGACAGAATTAGACAGCAAACTATTTTGTTTACAAGGGCAAGTTTTCTCAGAAAAAAATTGTTAGTTTTGTATAATTGCTTTTTTTCAGTTGAAAAATGCATTTTAGAAGGTGATTCATATGGATTTCCTAGATGGTTGTTACTTCTCGATGATAAAACCACATGTGAGCAAATGTTTCTGATCTCTGCCTGAGGCACAGAGGTTTAAAGTGAGTCAGTGAGCGGAGAACCATATTTATCCCACATCTTCAGTGGCACTATCCTGACCTGACATGTCCTTGTAGAGCTCAAGGAGTGGCATTTGCTCTCATGGCTGGCTTTTTTGCCCACACAAATTTTAGACTTGGTCAGAAGTGAACTCCGTGCTAGAAATCAAAAGCTGGAAAATTTTAGTTGGAAATCGTTGTATATTTGAATTGGGAGATACTCCAGAACATCATGAAGTTTGGAGACCACAGTTGCACTCTGGCTTTTGGATCAGACGGTGTCTAGCTGTGGTGTCCCACACTCGCCACGTGTCAGTCTCCGTGCTGAGAGCCTGGTTCTCAGAGAGTGGCGACACCAGCCCTACTAAGGCATCGTGATGACATTCTCAATTTTTGTTTACTCTCTCTAAGTCTTTTTTGTTTGATTTTTTTTAAGTTGTTGACATATCTGTTGGAAAAGGCACAGCTCAAAATAAATTTTCCTTTCATTAAGATTCCAGTTTTCTGTCAAAGCAGTTAAATGATTTTTTTTTTTAAAAAACCCTTCCTACTACATGGTTTAGTTGAAAAGTACAGTGGGGAGGAAGATGTGTTATGTAAACAGCTACTCTGATGTTTGTAATCAGTCCATCACTTTCTTAAGACTGAGATTTGTTAGCATAACTTTATGAAATTTTCCAATGGTAGATTTATTTAAGTTATTTCAAAGCAAATGAAAATTGCAGGTTTAAGTGTCACTTATGTACAGATTGTATTGTGTTCTTAACTTCTTTCGGAGGCCTTGAATTGAGGTACATGTTTTTAAGAAAGTAGATGCCAAAGTATGCTGAAATATTTGTAACCTTAAGATAGAAAAGAACCACAATCTAAAAAATATTCTGGGTTTTTTGCTTTATTTTAATAATTGTTTTCTGTCGTTGCACTGATTTTTTTATTAAGTGTAATCTTCAAGTTGAAATTTATCTTTAGCTTAAGATGTAATTTTTATAGGCTCAGTTTTTGAGAGGATTGCTGTGAAGTTTAATTTAAAACAGACTTTGTTTCACATGTCATAATTCACCAAGTATTTGAAAAAGTAACCTCAGAATCTGAAGTAAATATAATTAATTTATGGCTAAATGCTTGTGAGAAGAAGGGATCATATAGCTAGCTGAAAATGCTATATGATCTTTCTTTTAGCAGTTTTATTTACTTAGAACAAAGGCAAAGCCAAAGAAAAGTTGCTTTTAAGCACATTTCTTAATTGTGGTAATGACAAGTCCCATCATTAAATCACTTTTTCTGAAATGAAAAAAAAACCTGACTGGTCCGAAAGCTTTGTTGTTAGTCCCAAAGAGGTAAAGATTTTGAGCAGAATTTCCAAGCTGCTTAAAATGTGAGATGCTTTAGTCTTTCACATCTTTCTGAAGTACTTTCCATCCTGATACATTCCTCTTTCCGCATTGCGAGCTCTTTTCAGCGCGCCTCCTACATCTCTTGGGTTCCAGCCAACCCTCTGAGAATAGCAGTGGACATCTTCATAATAGGATCCTTCTTTTCCTTGCCTTTCCACTTGTATGTGTTGACATTTGAAGTATCGTTTTTCACATGTGATTGAGTGTCTGTTGGAGCGAACGCGGTGGTTCGCAGCCTCCAGGTCTCCTCTTCCAGCATCTCTGCAGGCCTTCCCGTGTTAGATACGCTCGTGCTGGGAGACTTCTGCGTGACTGCAGCAGGGCTGGCACTGAGACGAAAGCAAATGTAGGAAATAGCTGAGTGATCTCTCTCCCTCTGGTTCTGCTCATCTTTCTGATCCCTCCCAGTCTTACATTCTGAGATGAATTCGTGCCTGTGTAAGGGCTGCTCGGCGGTCTTTGTTAAGCAGGCTGAAAGTTGTAGTCTAGTGCTTTTACACGACCAGCAGGATGATGATTATAATACTTACTGCTCTATATTGCCAGTTCTGCAGAGAAGCAGAAGACCTTATTTTCAGGCCTTGCACTCAGATACTTTTGAAGAGGAAGCTGTCTATTTGTATATATACGTGTATTTGTGCTCCTCATAAAACTTTATTTGGAGGCTTAAACTTTGACAGTGACTTTTGCTTTTTTTGAGCAGAAACGCCACTCATTTGTCTTTTTTTTCCTTCCATTTAAGAGTGCTTCACTTAGCGTCATTAACTGAGATGACAGATATGTCTGTATCGGAAAGATTCACCAGTTTTAGTGATGTAATTAGCCACTGTCATGCTAAATACATAATAAACCCCCTATGTTAAAGCAAAAATTTCAGTTGCAAATTCTTCTAAAGAAGACTCAAAAGCTAAGTTTGTTGCTACTGAGGCTACATGGGAATGTACCCAGGTATACTGTAGCAGTTCAGATTCGCAGCTTTATATCTCATTCTCTTTTGTTACAGACAGACCATGATTAGGAAGTTGTTTTACACTGGCACTTAGATTGAGGGACCAGGCCATTTGTTCTTCAGTAATTAGGGGTATGGTTCACTCACTGTGTATCTGTAGTCAGGGTAGTATGGAAGTAGGTGATTAATCCCTTATCAGTGAAAGCAAGGAACATTTTACAGGATTGTAGTTACGATTGTAGCTGGATGGACCTCATGGGACGTATTTGTGTAAATTCATTCATTTGTGTAGCACTTACTGATGGTTGCCTGAGAGTTTTTCTTTCTGCCTGTCTGATTCTGTATTGTGTCTGTATCTGTCAGGTCTTTGATTAATGAGTATACTTTCTTAATTATAATAGGTAAAATAGTAAAACCAAGGGAAAAGACAAAGTGGAGGGAAAGAAAAGGTGTGTTATGAAATGCTGTAAACAGATGCCATTACTATTCTGGATTCACAAATGGCAGGCAAAGTGTAAGGGAAGAAAGACTTCAGATACCAGAAACTACAGTGAGTAGCATATCATAGGGAGTTCTTCATTTCTAACATGAATGAACATTGGTTCTGTACTGAAGTCTTCTACGAGTCAGAATGCTGCCGGTGGTTGTGAGTAGCCAGTGAGCCTTTGAGGCCCTTTTATTATGGATGTTCTGCAGTCAGGAGACAGCTGCACTTGTTCAGGATATTGAAAAAATCTTAGGATAACATTTTAAATGGTTCTTCTCAGGATTTCAGGATCTTCAGGTCTTTTGAAATTTTTCCCTCATTTCAGAACATCTTCCAGCTTGCTTTTTCTGATAGCAAGCCTGTTGATTTGGCAAAAGCCACCTGAAGAGGAGGCCTGGTTTTCAGCAGCATTTGTAGCCTTGCCCTTCCAGTTTGAAAACGCATAATTTTTGCTTGTCCTTCCTTCTGCTGTAAAGATAGAGCACTTCTGTAGGTACACAAGATCCTCAGAGGGATGAAGCAATGAACTATAGCTGCATCTCTGTGCTGCTCTCCCTGCTCTGCTCCTGGAACCCCCCGGTGTGTGGGAGCACATCTCTGCACTGTTAGGGGGGCTGATGAGCAGCAGCAGGAGTTTCTGGTTCTCCTTCCGTAGATGGATCCTTCCTGTTATTGCTGCCCACTTCCTCATCATTTTCTGCATGGTTTTGTGTGTTCCTGCATATTTGGGAGGTTTTTTAAGAAATACAAGCTTAAGTTCTGCCCTTCTCAGCCTTAGAGAAAGTGCCTTGCTTCATATCAGCAGTTTCAGTTCCAGTTTGTGCTGGAACTCACATGAGAGGAGAGGGTTCAATACCTGTCTCTACTTTTCCACTTCAGGCTACCAAAGAGAGCTGCTTTTCCAGAGGGATGATGGCTCTTTTAGTGCCTTTGGAAATGAAGATCCCTCTGGGAGCACATGGTAAGTAGCTCTGCCAGAATCACTGTGGAATTTTAGTATTTTAGATATTTTCCCTGCATCTGAAAAGTTTTTGTGAAGCTGGTAAAAGTTTCCAGCTGTATTAGCCTTCTGCCTGGTTTTCATTAGGTGTTTAGGCCAACTCTAAGGTCTTTCTTGCTGGATAACATATTGTCAAAGACATTATTAGGGCAAGGCTTTTTAATTTTGCAAAAAGAAAAAAAAAAATTTAACTAGGGAAACAGTTTAGTCTGAAAGTTTTTTTCTGTTGCTTTCCTCAAAGGAATGAAGAATAACAATTAAATTAGTTATTCTTGCACTTGACTGAAACCATTTAGGGCTATGCGATAATCACTGCTTCAATCAGATTTTCAGTTATTTCTGTACTGGAAGCTGAAGACTGAGACATTTTGTAGGGGGTGAACAGAATTACTGGTGGTAAAAATTTGTTCTACGTGTCTCTCTCACACTTCTTTTTATTGAGACTCTAAACACAGCTGAAGAAGTCTTTTCAGTGCTGAGTTTCACTCCAGGAAGCATACAGAGCATAGTTGTGGATACCAGATAGATAACGGAGAGAGGTTCCAGCACTTTGTTCAGCTAACCCTTGTTCAGTTTAGATGTACTTTATGTATTTCAGTACATGCTTCTGTCTCTACATAGAACCATCTCAGTTACTGTGCCACTGCATGAGACTTTCTTCTGGAGTATCTTTCATTGATGTCAGCAGGATTTGCCTTTGACTCAGTATTGATGGATTGGAAGATAAAGATTATTTACCTGTACTGGCAACTCTAGTACTTAAATAGTGTAGTAACAAGTTACATGAATGCACATTTGGAAAGAAGGGAGTCGAGGGATAATGTGGGATTAATAATAAAACAACAAAGGTTGTTTCAAGCATATCATTACAGGGATAGTGGTGGTAATTAACATCAGAATCGTAACTGCATTGCTTTGTAAACTTCCGTCTAGCAGCAGAAGGCAGGAGAGTGATGTTTGAATAAAGATACGCTTGTCCTGGCAGACTCAGAGTCTATACTCTGTTTTTGAAACACAGCAGCTGCAGAAGGGGTGATCTTCAGGCATAAGGACATCTTCGTTTCATGGTGGATTAAGTTTAGTCTACTTGCTTATCTGAGTGAGGCATGCATTTTGCTCTGCTTGGTAGGGGTGCATAGAACGCCTTATGCTTTACAGTATTCTTCTTACATCATCTGAAACAGAGGAAGCTGTAGCACATGGCTAATTTTGACTTACTTGATGAACCTTTTCCCCAAGGTTATCAGCTTTTGTATTGAGATGTTTCCTTCAAGCTCGTCCATTCATAGATATTGATGAAGATGTACTCATGGACACAGCTAAATGGATTGTCCGTCATCAGAAATTAAATGGAGAGTTCCAGGAGCCTGGGAAAGTGTTACACAGTGATCTTCAAGGAGGCACAAATAATCCAATTACTCTCACAGCTTACATCATGTCATCCCTCCTAGGGTTTCCAGATAAACAGGTACTGCAATTCATAAATATGATTCATAGTTAAAAGACTGCTTCATAAATTTTCATAGTACCTGGCAAACAGTTGGTAGTTAATAGAAATAGAGAAATATTTGAACACAGATGAAATTTAACCTCATTTTGTTAAACATCCCTTACCTATTCAAAGCAATGCAAAGTTAAGCCCGTCAATTTTGTATTTGCAAAATCTAAAGGCAGTTTCTGTTAGCAAGAATATTGTCATGACTTTAGTCCAAGAACTTGCAAAGAAGTTTCTTGGGAAGAACTAGTCTTAAAGATGTTAAGCCATTTCAATTGATTTAATTGAAATTACTCGTTTTGATGAAAGACAGTGCCAGATCAAAAGGCTTGCCTTTGAGATTTGTCTGTGACTCTGAAAGAGATTTTCATTATTTCTTGGCTGTGATTTGAGGCTAGTAATTTTTCTGGTTCAGTACAAATTTTTCTTTTACATTTTACTATTCCAAGATATATTTTATTCATTGTACATTCTTCAATATTATCTTCATTTCCAGCATGCTTATGCCATCAAGACTGCTACAAACTTTCTGGAAGATAAATTAGGAGAAGGCATTTCAGATAATTACACGTTGGCACTTGTGACATATGCATTATCCTGGGCAAAAAGTACAAGAGCAAAGGAAGCACTGAATATGCTGAACCAGAGAGCAGAACACCAAGGTACTGCACAAGTATCTTCTTACACAGTTGTACAGATAGATTTTTGTCAAATTTAAAAATGTCTATCATATATCTACAGCCTTGTGTTCAGAATTCAAATCTGTTCAGAGTATGATACAGAGAATTAGGTAAGAAGTTCCGAGACAGCCTTAATGAGAAGTGTCCATAAATGAGTAGCAATTCACAGCAAGGCTCGCGCTTTCTGCGTCAGTTACCGTGTTCCTGCTAGGAGTACTGTGATGCTGTTGAA
Source organism: Callaeas wilsoni (assembly GCA_013398955.1). Classification (NCBI taxonomy): domain Eukaryota; kingdom Metazoa; phylum Chordata; class Aves; order Passeriformes; family Callaeidae; genus Callaeas; species Callaeas wilsoni. Next base: position 68,469 of record VWPU01012171.1, read on the forward strand.
GAACATGCCTTTTCAGTTTTCCTATTTTATTATGCACACTCGCATGATCAGCCTGGTTAAAGAGGGATAGATGGACGAAGTTAACTATTCCGACGTAGTTTGGAGAGATCAGGAGGGTATTGGGGAGCAATGAGTATTGGAATGAAGAGGTCAAGTGTTGGACTTTCTGTAAGGCAATACAAAGGTCTGTTGCACTTTCTCTGGGGACCTATCATCTCAGTATGCTTAACCTCTTTCAAGTTCAGCACAGCTGAATTCTTTTTCCTAATTTGGGGGAAGAACAGACCATACGGAGTATAAGAAATGGAAGGTTTTGGCTCAAAATAGTAACTATCTTCTTGAAAAATCCAGAGGAATTCATGTTGTAGCCTAGCAACGGAGCCTTTTGAGTGTCCCTCTATGTTAACTGAGTTAGGCTTTTTGGACAGTCACTTCTGGGAGGAGAAGAAGTCTTTTTTTGGGGAAAGCTTCACTCAAGAATGAGTCTATTGAGCAGCTGTGCTGCCTGAGATGCCTTCTCTGGTCCTGAGAGAATGGAGCACTGAAACAACATGGCCTTTTCAGAAGGGCTCCTTTATGGGAGCACTTCAGACTGACAAGGGAAGGATCTCTGTAAAGTTCACTGAAATCAGTTGGACTCCAGCTTTTTTTGTATCTAGATTCAAACATTGCTGAGGAAGTACTTAAGTCAGTATGGAACACCTGCCTAAATATCATAGATCCTTGCCAGAGCCCATGTGTAAGCATTAATGAAGAGGTTTCCCCTACGACTTTCCCAGAAATCCAAAGACTTCAGTCTGTGGATCTGAGGTTATTATTGGTTCTTTTACAGGAGAATTTCGCTTTTGGGTAACACCTGCTTCTGAAATTTCTGACTCATGGCAGCCACGGTCCATTGATATTGAACTCGCAGCATATGCTCTGCTCTCTCACTTTCATCAAGACAGATTAGCTGAGGGGATCCCTATTATGAAGTGGTTAAGTCATCAAAGAAATCACCTTGGGGGATTTTCATCTACTCAGGTAATATCTTGTCAGAAGGGCTTTTGCTGTACTTTCTAAACAAACAGCGTATATTTAAAAATAAAAAAGGACCATTTTTACATAATAATTACTGAGTTTTGTTTTGTTGTAACAGCCTTGGTTGCATACAAGCTTACATTATTGGCATCTTACTCCTGGACTGCCAGTTTTAGTATTTTTGGCAAGTCTAATAAAAAAGAGAATTAGAAGGAGTCCTTCTTTATATAACATACTCATAATAAATTAAGGAGAAATAGTAATGGCCATGGAAAAGTAATCAAACATATTTTTGAAATAAGTATGATGAATATCTATGCTTATTTTCTTTCCAAGGAGAGAAGCCTCTTTTTATTCTTATCACGTGTGAGTCCTCAAACTCCTGAAATGCTATTAACTTGCCTTTAACTAAGGGGAGTAGGTTTTAGAAAAACAGCCTAACCTAATCCCTCTGTTGGCAGTTTGTCTTAACTTAATAATATACTTTGTCCTTACTACTGCATATATTTTTGATGGGCCATGAGATCTGGAAAATCTTCACTATCTCCAGGAGGTTTCCATGTTATTCAAGCCACATCTTGTAAGCTGTGCTGGCATCTAAAATTTGGATTGTGTTCGTTTAATCTAGCTTTTAAATTAACTACAAATGCTGGTCACAGTAAAATGTCACATTTAATCATGCTGCTGGGTACCAAGGTGTACAGGCTATCCTTCATTATTTTCAGATGTTGGTTGGTCTTAATCTAAGAGAAATGTGTTCTGAGTAAAATGCAATTTAAGAACCAGCCTGGTTCTGCTGCGGTATTAATGCTTTCCTAATGTGTTAATTCTTGCTTATTATTTGGAGAGGTTGATTGAAGCACTAAATGAGTTAAAAAAGCTTTTATTTATTCTCCAGAAAACTATTTTACTTGAAAGTTTGAAAATCTAGCAACATATCATTTACCCTTGAGGGTAAAATTAAGAAATTAATTAAATCCTTTTGTTCTTCCATAGTCTAAATTGGTTTGATTTCAAAATTACTCCAGTGTCTTGCTAGATGCCTTTCTAAATTTGTAGAAATGACTTCATAGTTTTTTAGTTAACTTCTAAGATTGCTTTAAAAAATAATGTTTCAAGTGTTCCCTTCCATGAGTTTGTTACATTAGAAACTTAATATATTGTTGAACAATAAGGAGGAAAGTGTTAAGTTGCGTGTGTGATGCTTTATAAGTCAGGGTGTAGTAATTCACCATAATCTGTATCCATTATACAGTTTACTGTGAATTTGCAGTTGTTAATCAGCTGATCTTTTTGGATTTTAAGAAATCAGTGAAGCAGGTCATCTCAGACAAGGATGTGGCAGGGAGAGGAGAGTGGTTTTTTTTATCAGTTAGTGAATAGTCAGCACATACTGGCCCCTTAAGGTATGGCACGTCATCATATTGTAGTGAATGAATTCCTGTTATGTTAGAATTTTGTTACTAGAATTGGCCTAGTAATATATAAAGTATCTGTATGCCAAGCCTGAAAGGCCAGTTTCTTCACTCAGACTGGTTAAAAATAGGTGCTAAATGAACTGCATGAACAGCAAAAATCCCTGAGAAAATTAGAGACATATATTTGATTACTGTATTTCTTCCTAGAAAATAGTAAATGTTAAAATTCTTATTCCCTAAACTGTGCTGGACCAAACATTCAAACACTGCCTCTTTTGTTCAAAACCTGGAGAGCTAAGCCCACAATCACACACAAAGATGAAAAAAAGAATTTTAGATAGATATATGACAGCATGTTTGTAAGTATATTCTGCAGTGGTTAAACAGTTGCACAAAACCTTTGGATCAAATACAGAGGGTAAACTGGGCTGAAATCCTTTGAAATGGTTGCTGAGTGTCTGATAAAAATTAATTTCAGCCTTCTTTTAAAAGACATGTTAATAATTTTTCAGACCTGTAGCTTTTGTGTCAATGATCAAGGCACTCTGAATAACTCCTGTGCAGTACTGCATATTTAATGCATAGCCACGAAATAAATCTAGAAAGTAGCAGCATTTTTACTTTCCTCTGTCTTTCTCCATGGTTGGTGTGGTGTGTAATTCAGACTGTTGTGTCCTTCAGCTTGTCAGGTGTTGCAGGTACCTTGCACAAGAGGAATTCTTACTTAGCTGGCTCCCACCTCATTTCCCATTTCCACAGTAGCTAACTTCTTGTCTTGTGTTGCTGTCTCTCTTCTGTGCTGGGACCTTCATGCCAGGGGAATCCAGAGATACGGAGATGGCTGCAGGAAGACTCCAGCACAATCAACAAATGGGTCAATGCAGGGGACGACGAGCTCCCCAAGGCATGGTCTGTGTGCTGCGCTGCCTTCTTCTGTTCAATGCTGAAGGATTTGTCTCTCTCAACAGGACACGGTGGTGGCTCTACAAGCCTTGAGTCTATTTGCAGCTCTCACTGCAGCAAGCAAAACAGAAATGGATATAACAGTGACAGCCCCTTCTTTGGAAATGCCAGAAACATTCTCAATTGATACTCGAAATCGTTTCCTGCTTCAGACCAAAGAGGTACTGTAAAAAGTGAGGAATACTTTTGTAAAGTCTGCTGACTGGAAGTACTTTGAAAATACTGGTTTACTTACCTTTCTTTCAGATTCCCCCTGCAGAACAAATGACAATTACAGTGTCAGCGGAGGGAATGGGATTTGCTGTCTTTCAGGTAGGTAATGCAGGCAATCAGGTAGGTATTCTTGCTAAAGATATGCTTTCTGTAAGGAAGGTGTATTTTGGAAGCTTTATAAAACACGTTAATAGGAACAGTCTTCCAAAATGTCTTAAATCAGTAGCAAAGCACTTCAGTAATTAAGGAGTGCCGTGAATGAAGTATGGATGTATTCCTGTCATTGCTTCTGACCAATGCTGCTAGATGACTGACAGTTTTGAGACACTTCCATGGGCCAGAGCTGTATCAAAGCAGCCCTGTCCTCCTGCAGAAATGCAGTGTCCGTTTGCAAGACAAAGGACTGCAGTGGTACACTGGCAAGCACGAAATTCAGTGTAAAACAGGTATGTGGACTAGGCAAAAATGCCTCATTGAGAACCTCTGGTAAACCATAATAAGGCACAGATCAGTACAGAATAAGACTGCATTGCTAGTTGTAAGGGTTATTTTCCTTTCATTGAGTAGGATGCAACAAAAACTAAAAATAAGAGATTATTACAGCTAGGGTCTCTGGCAATTTTTACGGTTTTCTGAAATAGCATGAAAAACAGAGTCAAGGGATCCTATGCGAACTACAAACAGTAATAGAAACTTAGCATCAGCCAAAAGTGTGGGCATGGCAGAAAGTGGAAGGAGAAATACCATAATGGAAGAAAACAGTGTTGGATCTAACTTGATATGGCCAGCAGTGGATCTCACTTCCCTGGTGCCCTCTCCATCATAGTTGGTTGTGACCACACAGGTGAAAGAGAAGACCTTTGAAAAGCTACAAGTAATACTGAAATACTAGTCTGAGCATAAGAGACTGATTTTACTGCAAGTATAAGCTTATACTTGCTGACTGTGTCCCAAAACCAGAGTTCCTACTGGACTACTAGTCGTACTTGAGAAAACTGATCCCAAGCCACATTTAATTGTCTCCAAGTTTTATGCCAGGTCAAATTTCATCTCAAGTTCCATCTGATCTGTCCTTCACTTTAGTGTTCTTACGCATCTGGGAAGCAAAACAAGCCTGATGATGGTTGGTAATTATGCTTTGGGGTAAAAGACCTTTTCAAAGAAGTCTTCACAGCTGCCTATCAGCAGTGGACAGCAGCTGGAGATACACCTCATTCATTCACCACCAGTCTGCAAAACGCACAATGCCATAAGTCACAACCCATGTTTATTAATTCCCAGAAGTACAAACGAAGCTTACAGCAAAGTTCAAAAGTTTCAGAGGATAACTTAGTTCAGGCTTGCAGGCCAAGATAGGAATGCACATCTCAGCAGGACTGTGTTCACACATCTGTGGTTTCAGAGTGCGTGCGCGCGCCTGTGATTGTGTCTGTGTTTGTGTGGAATGTCACAAAGTGGGTCTCCAGAACAGTTAAGACTACTTAAGCCTAATCATTGTTGAGAAATACTCCCTGATATTAAGACAGCTAATTTGTCAGGCAAGCTGATCAAAAACTTTTCAGCAAATTGTTTCTTGCTGGAAGACACTGATTTTTTAATACCTTTCATGAAAACACATTGTTTCCAATAATGTTACTCCCAGCAAGAAAATTTCACATTCAAACCAGCATGTCTGGTGAAGACTGGGCAGAATTCTTACACCGAGAATAGCCAGATGACTGTGGTGGGAGCACTCTCTGGGGGTGTACAGTGCCAGGGTTTAAGTTCCTGGTTTGTTGCCTGAACGTGGAAATGTGCTCACAAAGAACTGCTGTTCAGGAACCAAGGCTGGATTACCTTGTTCATGTAGGTCACTGTGCTGTTGCCTCTTTCCCTGAAGCTTTGAGTCAGAGGTGCTGTGACTTGATTCAGAATATTGCACTTAACACCCTAGAGTAGTTCCTCCAAAACCTTGTGTTTGCTGAGATCACTTCTTTCCTTCTGCTTCCTTTGGCAGGCCCGGTGTTCTAAAAGAAAGAGCGCTGAGAACATTGAATGAGATTTCTCTTTTTCCCAGACACAGGCTAGGTCTGGATCAGATTTAATAAATCAGATAGCATGTGACGTTGCAATCACATTTCTTCAGCTGGGTTTCATTGTCTTGGGCTCGCCAGAGTACAGTGGTAAGAATCACTGTTCTGGGATTTGACTTTCTCGCCAAATATAGCGTGTCGAAACAGTAATTCATTTAAATATCACACAACACAAGATTAAATCCATTAATGGAAATGTCGTGCTTTCCCAACAGAATGGATTCTTAGGAAAGAAACTTTTTTTTTTGGTGAAATATCACTGTTTGTGTGTGCAACTTGGCAGTGCATTCACTCCTGACCCTTCAGGATCTCATAAAATGTATTTATTTTGGATATTACGATTGTAAAGGCAGACATTTACTTACAGCTTTTTGGTCCTGCTGTCAACAGTTTCCTAGCTTGTCTCTCCATTATGTGGGTATACACCATGCATGACCTAAGACCCTCTGCAAGAGGGAAGAGAGTATGGGTTAGGGTATTATGAAAGATGTTCTACAGAATGGAGTTAAAGAAGAAATCTTCCCTAGGAGGCCTGCTGAAAGTCTTGAAAGAAACACCTCTCTGCTGTCTAGAACCACTGTGAATTGGTCTTGACACATGACTAAAATAATCGGCATGGCCCATGCCTTCTTGGAAGGGAGGACAAGGCCACTAAAGTCCAGAACTAGCAACAAAGAGAGGGTGGACAGGCTCAAACAAGGGTGAGTATGGGCAAAGTGGATAGGTGATCAAGATCTCCTTGATCTCCTGATCAGGTATAGAGAGGGAATGAGGAAAAATCCTCAGAATTCCCTGTTACTCATTACTGGAAACCCTGACTGTTTTTTCCACTCAGTGTATTTTTACTGGACTTAGGCAAGGGACTGAATGTTATTTAGCGTGATGGTACTGAAATAGGTACATCATGAAATGCACACATATTTCTCCATTACCGTTTGAATGGATGTTAAGTACTCAAAAAGGGACAGAAAATACTGGAGATGTTTTCATTGAATTCACATCCTCAGTTAAGCTCCTTTATGTTGCTAGTTGAAGAAGAAAAAGGATAGGCATTGGTTAGGGGGTTATAAATGTGCCATATTTTTAGAAGTGTAGTGCAGCTGTTAGTGTCAGCTACTATTATAAGCATCACTCTCATGCAGAACACTAGCTTTTAGTTTTCTCTCCTTGGGCCTCTCACCGGAACTGGTTGCAGTATATACAAGACTGGACCAGTTCTGCCTTTAGCTTTGGCAGTTGCCTTTTAAAAGTTAAGAAATGCAGTTGCTCATTTTGTTAATTTAATGTGAGTTTCTGTATAATAGCCTTCTGTCCCCAAAGCAAGTGTGTATACAGAAGGAGGCTTTAATTAAACTGTGTTGTGAAAATGTTTTCCTTCATTGTCATGAGAAATAGGGAAAAGAAAGTCAGACTGTAACAGCAATAACTTATTCCATGAAAATACTAGTTGATTGACCTGTTGAGTATGTGGTTTCAGAACATCCTGCCTTGGCAGTAAGTTCTCATTCATTAACTTTTTCTGGCAAAAGTTAAAACAGTTTTTTTTCTATGATGACAGATTGTTGAGGCACTGCTTTTTGTGTGCCTTTAACTGGCAGGCTTTCTAGATTGGTTTTATCCTTGGTACTGCCTTCTCCTGTGGAGCAGTTGTGCATGATAAATCTTCACAGTTGCACCATGGTTGTCCTGAGTGCCTGTACAGAATTGGCTTCTTTACCATGCAAATCGCCATTCTGTACACTTTTACAATGTCCTTCTTCCAACTTAACTGTTTATGGCTGAATTTCCATCCATTTCACCATTTCCTTTCATGTATGAACATTCCTTCCCACCCTCTATTCCTGTCTTTTAACAGCACTTCACCCTTTTGTAGCTTCCTTTCTTTCAATACCTTTGGCTAATAATCTCCCTAACCAGCTACATGCCAGTGTGACATCCAGGTAGCTTATACAGGACAGAGCTCCCTTACCCATGCTTCCTCATTTGATTCAGGTTGCGGACAGGTTTATAGCAGGAGCCTGTTCTCCAGTTTGTTACATTTGCTCATTTGAGCGCTAATTTGACTCTTTATTATAATTTTGACTGTGTTTTCTGGTACAGATACTGAGCTTAGTTGATATGCATCGTTTTCTAGACCCCTAGTACTGTTTTAAAAAGTACTGTCACATTTGTCAAGCTCCAATCTGGAACTAAAGTAGTTTTAAAAAAACATTGCAGATAATGATATGGCTGTTTCTTTACCTCATCAAGTTCAATTTCACAGGCAGTACAGACTGGTTTTTTACTGCATAATATTCTGTCATGGCTGGTAACATGAGAGTACTCACTGGTTGCTCAATCCCAGGTTCAGTTTTTCTGCTTTGACTGTTGCCATTGGTAGTTGTATAGGATATAGAGATCTCTTTTAAGGATTTCTGGGTTTACCACTCTGCTACCACTGTTTAAAACTTCTTATGTATGTCTGCACTAGAAGAGGTGGAAACTCTGCAAACTCTGCCTAATAAATAAGCTTATTTTATATTACTGTGATTGTCCTCTACTGGACATCATGTCCTACTTCATGACTTGTCTTGCTTAGCAGAGCTTGGCAGTTGGCTGAGCAGAAACGGTGAGAGCTCTGTCCTTTAGACAGACCAAGTCTGTAGTTTTGTCTTTGTACAGATGAACCAAATGGTGAAACTATTCGACTGCAAGAAAGCTGTGGTGTTCTGAATTTGGAGTAACCTCATCTGGTCTGAGTGTATGAATGCAGTGACATGAAGGCTGAAGACATATTCTGTGCATACACTGTGTATTTGCTTTTGCTCTGCTTTTATATACAGCCTATCTCTTTTAACCAATTTTTATTCATCTTTTTTCATACTGTCAGGAAGTAACTCATTATAAACCAGCAGACAAGTACTAGGGAGAAAATTGTTGGTTGTCCTAGATCTCCCTTGTGTGTGCCTCAATTGTGTCCTGCTAATTCATTGGTTCTGCTGCATTATGAAGTGTTCAAAAAGGATATTTCTTTCAGAGAATTCCTGTGGAACTCACATGCAACTGTCAGATTTGAGGCCATGTGTGTTTTCTCATGTGAACACTCCCCTGGCACTATACTGCTAGCAACTTGGTGTTTTAACCACCCTGATTTGCTTTACATGTCACCTGATGTCTGTGCTTGCAATCCACAGCTCAATGTTATGTACAACACAAAACACACCGATCAGAGGCTCAGATCTGTCCAAAATCAAGAAGCCTTTGACTTGAATGTCGATGTAAAGGATGATAAAGATGATAAAAACCATTTGACTTTAAATGTGTGCACAAGGTAGGTAAATCAATTGGAGCATCTCATACACATCTTTGTATATACCAATTTTATATTACTTTAAATAAACTAAATTATCCATTTGTTTGAATGAATTTACTAATGTATGAGATATAAGTGTATAACTGAAGAGAATAAAAAATACTTTGCACAAATGATAATAGTTAAACTAAGAAGCAATTCATAAGTCAATTTTTGCTGGCGAAGTGATTTTTTTTTTACTGGTAGCATAAAGATGGGAGTACCCTAAATGTTAGAGGTAAGTGGAAGAGTTTGTGGGAAATATAAGAAAAAAACTCAAGGGTTTCTTTGGTGCAAGTGATTTTCAGCTATAGGGATGAGTGTGGACAGACTTGAAAATTGAACCAGTACCTCCCACATTCTAACCTGTAGCAGCAAACTGTGGCAAGTACCTATTAATCTTATCTTTCATGAAAAGAATCCTTTGCTTTTGATACAGAAGTAGGTACATTTTTTTGTAAAGAGAAAAGGAAGTTCTGAAGTGCTCAAAACACCATGAAGTGATCATTCTTTAGTCGTTTGTATAATAAACTTCACTCAAAACAATTTTGGCAGGAGTCAAAATCCATATTTACATAATGATAAATTTACATTTCTGTATTGTGCAACTATCTTTGTGGTCTTTCATTTACCAGTAGTTAAGAACTTGGTAATAGAATGCAATACATTATTCTAGATTGTAAAGAGGTGATGACTTTTCCACCCAGGCTAATTCTGTACTTTTTGCTGAATAAAGGGGAGGGGTCAGAAGGATATGGGAGAATGTGTGCTTCTGAGGTGATGTTTCTTGTTCAGTAATCAGCTACTGAGAACTGAGCTGAGACTGCTCAAGTATCATCCAGGGACCACAGAACAGCCACCTGGCGTTACCTGGATAGAATTTGGATCACATGAGAATAGGTGACATTGAACTGCGTATTTCTAGATCAGCCAGTCAACCAAGTTATTTCTCTGACTGCTTTGTGTCTCCATTTTGCTTGCTGTGGAAGTGTTCATACACATATTTAAAAGGAATATTTGAAGATGTTTGTTTTCTGGCAGTTTCTTCAGTATGCATTTCCTATTGTAGTTAAAGACCACTGCATATTTCATACAAAACCCTATAGGACATTTTATCTCTCTATATTATTTATATTTTTTATCTTCTACCTTTTATTATCAACAAGGATGTTGTTGAGATGACTGCATTAGTTGTATTTAAGGATTTCATCTGTTCATGAATACTTCCTCTAGAAACAGTTTTCTTCTTGTGACATTATACATATTATGTATGTAACATCTTCTTGTTACATTCCTTGTAAATGCAGGATTTGCAAAGTACCACCTGATCCACCATGATTACTCTTACCTTTCATCCACACTGTCTTTTTGCTATTTATTTAAACTTTGTACACCATATGCCTAGAACTATTCTTATGCTCTGCCCACCACAAGGGAGCTGTGATTGGACATGGAGCCTCTAGGTGACACAATCATACAAATAATCTGCTATAGAGAATATGATTTCAGTACAGAGGATTGATTTAATTTGGGAAATAGCTCAGGCATAAAGCCAGAGCTCTGTTTTTATATGTTTCTAGTATTCATTTCAGTGACACAGATAGTGGGCAGAGACACTACAATACATGAGAGCTCTTGAAACAGAAGGGGCTTGTTCTCTTTTAAACTTTCCTGTGAAGTGTCAATAGCGTTCTAAAGTCTAGCACAAACTCTTGACATGTAAAGGGCTTACATGCTGCATTTGGGGCAAGTCTTTTCTGGGCAATCTGACTTTATAGCTAAGACCTTTCACTTAAAAATACAGAGAAGAAGTGCTCCATCTCTTTGGGAAGCCTCTAGGGTGATGATGCTTTAACTGCAAAGTGTTCAAAGAGTAGAGGAAAATCTAGTGACATAAAAAGCTGCCTCAAGAGACTACTTGGAACCTTTAGTTAGTTCCAACATTAGTTCCATCACCTCTTAGAGTGGGAAGTGGACTGGTACAACTTCAATAAAGTCTGTTTAAATTGCTTAGGCTACGGCTTCATCTCTGCTTAGCTTGATAGACTAGTCATCTTCCTCTTCTTTTCCCTATAAATTGTGTATAATATATGCCTTATCTATATTCGTAAACTAGTTTCAAGTTGGCCTACTTAGGATCTTTATAACATGATGTGGCTTTCTAGTAGAGAAGCCAAAAGCGGCAGATACAGAAAGACTGCTGAAATCTCACCGAGCGGGTATGTATAGTCTAGCTGTGGGTATGCATCTAGCTGTGGATATACATGGTCAGGTACTGAAGGCTGCAACTTCAGGTTTTTTTCTTTTCTTTAATCTGGTGAATATCCACCTTTTCTCAGCCAGCTTGATAGTGGTTGGCTATGGTCATCTTAACTGGGTGTTATTTATGACACTAGAGCAGATGATGGCTCATTCAAACTGAAGTGGTTCTTGGTTAGAGGAACTAACTCACTCTCTGGGGGGAAAATACCCAGGACTGCCAGTTTTTTCTCAGTCTTATTGCCTGCATACCTTTTCCAGACATGGGAAACTAATCACTGGTGGCTCTATTTACTCTCTCATTTCTGCTTTCTGCCTACACTAGCTTGGTTTTGTTTTCTCTTCTTTGTGTCATCTATGAGAGGGTCTCACCCTGATCTCATATTGCTGAAGAGTCGAAACATAAAGTTCAACTGAAAACATTATCAGTTTTCTTCAGGTACAAATTTCAAGTCTGTCTTTCTCTTACTGGTCATTCTTGCATGATGATTTCTTTTTTCCTTTTTTTAAGAGACAGTGGAGTTGAAGAGATGGTACCACAACCCCCCAGGGCTGTCCCTCTTCCTTTTCTGAGAGCCAGATCCTCATAACTTCTAGGGATATAGCTAATTCACTCCTTGACATTACCAAGATAGTTTGGTTGCCTATTGGTGTTTTAGTAGCACCCTAGGCTGGCTAGACAGCTTGGGTATTTTACTCTCCTCTTATTGGTAATTATGCAGGAATAATTTTATCCAGTTCCAATTCAGTTATTTGTTTTCAATAGCAGCTACTTTGGCACAGCACATGGTCAAACAGATGGTTTCATTTGTTTCTAATCTTATGAGCCAACTGAAGTCAGCAGTTGTGCTGTATTTCTTTCAAAGTTGTATCTGCCTTGAATCAGCCAGGCTTAACAGCATTGCTTTGAAAGCAACTCTTCCCTTTTATTTTTTTTAACTACCCAGCTCTCCAAAGAAATAGTTTAATTACTTTCAATACTGCCAGGCTTTTGAAATGAGGATTGGAGACACTTCTATTCTAGTGGAACAGTAATTATTTACCTTCCATGCTAAGGCTGGGGAAACATTTCTGCTACTTGCTTTATTTAAAACAGTAGAATCTTTTGCAGGTCATTTAGGTGACACTTGTAGCACAGAGCACCATAAATATATTTTGATACATCTGTTATGCACCATAGTGTGCAAAGCTTGCTCAGTAGAGCAAACTTTTACTCCAGCATCTGGTTTTCATGTCGGAAGAAGATATTATAATAAGCATTATTTAGGGAAAAAGAAGGGGCTCAACTTATTAAAACTTTTTCCAAATCTTGATTAGTAACATGGCTGTGTGAAACTTTGAGAAATAATTTGGTGATAACTTTGTTAATGAAGTCCTCAGTCTCTGTGAAGGAAATATGAAAAGGTTTGAGAGACTTCCTTGGTGTATACACCTGTATCTTGGCCTCCAAAATGAATAAAAGCAAAACAATGCATTCATAAGAGGAAATATGTATATTTCAGTATAAGAATTCCTACAGCAGTTTCTTAATAGCATCTTTTGAAATGTATTTAATTGCAAGAGTTTCTGCATACTTGTGATATAAACCTGTACTAAGAGATGCTGATTGAAAGTTCCTCATGGTGTCAGTGTAGTCTCTCACATGATTTATGTATTGCAGTTTGCTCAGTGCTAAACCAGCTTTTGCATATGTTGTTAAAATTAGCAAGCAAAATAACTGAGAAATTAATTATTAGCTGTTTATCATCAGAATTTTTCTAGTCAGTATTTTGTTCCATTTGTTTCCTAAGTATTCTTAAGCATTATTACTTCTTAGTTGGGACTTAAAGATCAAATGTTTTCTTTGGAGAGTGGGCTACTGTATTTCTACTAAAAGTTTCTTTGTCTCTGTTTTTAAAAGGTACTTTGGTTCTGGCACGGCTCCCAGTAGTGGTATGGTGCTCATGGAGGTTGGCTTACTCAGTGGTTTCTCTGTGTCACCAGATTTTGTTCCATTAGACAATACAGTTAAGAAGACAGAAAAAGACAATGGAAAAGTCAACCTATACTTGGACTCTGTAAGTTGGAAATAACAAAGAAATGTGTTTGTGGTGATGTTAATCTTGACTCTGACATTGTTAGGCTTAAATTTGGAAAGACATTATGGTTGTATTCTTCGGGGAAATCAACATCTGCTATTTACATTGAATTAATAGTTCTGCTTTCTAGTGAGACTGATTGGATAGGTGCAACTCAATTGTGTTTGTAAGGGGTTTCTAAATTAGGCCTCTTAAAAATCATATGTAAGAAGGCAGACATTTCAAGAAGTCTGAAATTTGACCAAAATGGTTGCAAATGAGATAAGCATGTTCATATGCATCCTGACTCTTAAGGCTTTAGAAATGGACTACCACTGAGTTGCAAGTCCTTACCTCTTCCATGAAACCACCATCCCCGGGGTTCTCAGGATGTTTCTCTTCTGTTTTTCTAGCTAAATGGAACACAGGTTTGTGTGGATATTCCAGCTGTGAGAGACTTCAAGGTGGCAAATATCCAAGATGCTTCAGTGACTGTAGTGGATTACTATGAACCTAGTAAGTGTCAGTCATTTCAAATGGTACTTAATTATTCAGAACTTTAAAAGAAAGTTTCTTCTTGTAGAAATCGGAGAAATTTTAGTGAAGAAAAAGCTGAATTGATCTGTAGTCTTTTTGGACATTAACATGCCCAGTTTGCTAACAAGTAGTAGTGTTTTCCTATATCTATTGTCCTAATGGGTTAGTTCCTCAACTGGTACAAGTTGTCTGGCACAGTATATTCCCAAAACTATGAAAATAAAGCAGGAACTTCACTGCAGTTCACTTACCAAGTTAATAATTGCCTCTCGAGTAGCTTTGCTGTCTGCTTCTTACTTAAACTAAGAGTCCTTAACTGGAGAAAATGGCAATGATTTGACTTCTGTTGTTACCTAAAAAAAGTCTACATTGGAAAAACAGTTTCAAAGGGGTTTTTTTTGGAGGGGGTTGGAGGTTAATTGGTTTGTTTGTTTGGTGTGTTTTGGGTTTTTTTTTGTTTGTTGTTATTGTTTTGTATGTGTAGTGTATGTTGTAGATATGGGCAACAATGTACAAAGCTCTTTGGTAAAATTAAAAGCAAGAAAACATTACAGGCTGCTGGAGAAGATATTAGGTTTTCATTACATGCACCACTTGGTACACTATAAGGATTTGGGCTTGGTTTGAGATAAGGCATAAAAAAGTTATATAGGCAATTTTTTTCATGCTTTTTTAGCACAATACAAAAGACAACCAAGTATGATGTGTGCTACTTTAGTTAAATGAAGATCACATTTATTCTATATAGGCTGAAATTCTTGTTCATTCACAGAATTTTAAAGTAAAATAGGAAATTAATTGTTGTAAGTACACTGTCCATTAATTAGAGCATGTCTTAGGGGCTAGTGGCTGAAAAAATTACAGCAAGTTTTTATTTGAAAGAAATACATAAGACATAGAATCTGTGGCCAAAATTAATTTCCAGTTCCTAGGAGAAGAGCTCAGGACCTAATCTTTTATAAGAATGCTATTAGATAGGCTAATAAATATGTTTATTATAAAGTCACAGGTAAACACACTTGTGTAAATGTTTTTATTATATTTAAATAAATTTATTCAATAAATTCTCAGTTAGCAAACTAATATTAAGGACTAAAGTTTAAATGATGTAATCAGCACTGCAATTTCTTTAACCTTAAGAAAATTAATTGTTCAAATATTATTTTGCAAGACACCTTTCCTATTACTATATTGCTGAGATATATTTTTGGTCAATATGTATACATATGCCATGATTGAGTTCTTCTGGGAGAACTTCTGTCTGTCTAATACAGGAATGTGCTTTTATTTTAATTTCTTATTTTCCATCACTGTTGTAGTTGGTGACCCAAGCTGCAGGGGTATATTTTATGTGATGGTGACAGTCAGATTCATGTCATATTCAGAGCTAGGAAATGCCTAGAGGTCTCCTGCTCTGGTATTTATCAATAAATGTGATTTCATTGTGGCAGATAGTACAACTAGCATAGGTGTAAGATCTGGCTTGAATACCAGTACAGCAGTATTCTTTTATCTGACTTTTTAGAACTAGTTGGATATCACTGTTTGGTAAGCATTTTGGCCCATAAAATTTCTTTTTTTTTTAATGCTCTGAGGCTTGTAATGAAACAGAATATAATTTCAGTTAAATGCTACTACTAAGAAAAGAATTTGCAAGGTCTCTAGTTGGAAGGAAAAAAAGAAAAAAAGCCACTATGAGAAAGAAACTGTGCAAAAGCTTCTTCTGTCAGCAATTAACATGCATTGACGTTTCTGAAATGAATACAATTTTTCAGATTTCTAGTCTGGCTCTGTAGCAACCCTTCAGGGAACAGGAGAGTAAAATACAAGAGCAGGACCTAGGTGAGGTAAGCAGTCCCAGATTCAGGAAGCTGAAGCTCCCAAACATGATAGCGAGAGAAAGCATCGGTTAGGAGAGACCTCGCTCTTAAATGTTATGGCCAACAACCTGCCAGGTAAAGCATCTAAGTTCCTTTGTCGTGTAGGTAGGGGCAAAATTCATTTCAAAATGTTTGTCCAAGGTTTCTGAGCAGGTTGTGTCTAACAGTTGAGATTGAGTCTATGAAAGTGTGCCCTTCACCAGACATTGGCCTGAATACATCGAGGTGTTCTGGGTGAAGAAAAACGAGTAATGGCTGGGCTTAAATACCAGCTCCGGGAAGTGTTCTGCAGTGTATGATGAAGTCTGCCTCAGAGTTTAGTGCATCCTTTAAAAATTATTTCTGTCTGAAGCTAGGTTCTTGGTTAATTTTCAGAAGTCTATTAACTAATGTTAACTAACCTTTCTGAACAGGGAGAAGAGCAGTGAGAAGCTATAATTCAGAAGTAATGCAAAGTGTAACCTCTTGTGACTTCTGTGAAAGTGATTGCAACCTTTGCCACCGAGATGGTTCTGCAGCCTCGCTTCAGCACTCTTCATTGGCCTCCTTGTTCTGTGTGCTCTTTGTTCTTCATGCAAACTTGCTGTGCAGTTGGGTGCTGTAAAAGGAAACAGATTATGTTTCACATCTAAGGTTTCCATAAATTATCCAAAGAAAATTTTATGTTCAGATACCAGCCCGTCTTTAGTGATTACCATGACCAAACTCCTGCTGTGTTCAGGGAGAACTGGGCTGGCCCATATGGTAAATTTCTGGCTGTGCCAGAAAACTTCTTTAAGTGTCTGCTGCAAAAACTTTCCAAGTGTTAGTTTCATACTGAATTTATTTTCTGAAGAAGCACAGAGTTACTGAGAAAGCAGTGTGATAAAAAGTAAACTTAGCTCCATATTCCCACTTTGTTTTTACCCCAGCTTCCAGCTGTGCTTGTTTTTTAGGGATGCATGTTAGTTTACCATGCTCTTCCAAAACACCGTCTGCTTCTCCATTAGGGTGTTGATAAGCAATAATAGGAGCTTAGTGTCAGAGATCACTTTGTTCTATTCTGAAGATGTGACACTTAACATTAATATTGAATTTCTCTGTGTGCTCTCATGGGGAATAATATAAAAAAAAAAAAGCTGGCTTCAGAGCAGATCCAAGAGCCAAAAAGTACTGCATTTACAAACTGCTGAATGCTCCAGAAAGTTGTCAGTCTTTTTTCTTTAATCATTATAGAGAAGGTAGGCGGATTTTTTTGTCAATTCATAAGCTAATCATGCTTGACAATAAGGCCTCAGGATGTTCTCATGCATTTTACTCTGAAAGAGTTTTTACTGTAGATGCATCAAAGATAAAGTGTTTTTCAGGCTTCATTTTTCCAGGATTATTCAGAAACAAACTCAATTCTCTTTCCATGTGAGAATGCTGGTGTCAGATGGCATATATTTATGGCCAGATGAAGGAAGTTTGCTTTGAACCTGTTCTGGTTTTTGGATGTCTTCTAGAAATGTCACTCTGGGGCATCATTTATGTCTTGCGCTTTCAGTGGCATCTTGTCAACAGTTCAAGTGGCATAACCCCAAACAGTTGTTTACTGCTCTCAGTGCCATGTGAGTTGGTGGCCCTGGATGCCACCTGTTGCTGGTGATGGGAGAGACTTTTAGAAGGCAGGCGCTGCATATGCATTCAGTCCAGCCAAACAATTCATGTGCTTGCTTAACTTTAAGCACATCCATGAATGCTCAAGTGCTCTGCTGAAGTGGAATGGAGGAGAGGGGTGGTGAAAAGCAGCAGGCACTTCTATACCCCAACCTGCTCTTTGCACATGGGGAGAATTATAGCTCTCTGTGGGTGTGGAAATGTGTGAGCTTGGGAGCTCCTGAGTGAGTGTATGAATGCCTTCCCTGTCTGGCAGCCCATCTGTCCTTCTTGAACACTACCCGTAATATCTGGTGCTTACTTCTTTTTGATAAGGCAGCCAAGCTGTTACACTCGTAGTTGCTAAAATGAAGTTAATAGCTGACTAAGAGAGGTGGAAATTATAATTTCTATTGATTTCCTTTCTTTCATACCTTTTTGAGATGGAGTGTGTTTTTGTGCATGTGATAATATGGCAGTTACTTTCTTTGAGTAATTTCTAATTTTTATTCAATTTTTGCTACTGCTTAAAATTTATATTTTTGTATTTATGCTTATCTGTAATGTTGTTCACAAAGGAAATTTTGCATAGTAGCATGGGAAGAGGCCTGACTTCCTGAAGTGGGAATGCCTTCTAATGCCAATGTATAGGTTTTAACTGCAGAACTGGTTTAGATGGGGTTATTTGTTTTACTTCACCTGTTTTTGGAGTTTGCAATGATTTTCACAAACTTGGAGTTCTGTCCTGTTTCCCAGGCAGAGCTTAGGCCTGTTTTTCATGGTCATTGATGCTTTTCGCTTGTCCTTGGTGTGTTTTGGATTTAGCCTTTTTGAGTAGTTAATTAGTTCCTGAGCAGAGTGTGTGCGCTGCTCTGACCCACGTGAAGTAATGTATTTATTGAAGCCAAACACACTGCTTAGTCAGGAGGATGCAGGGATCTCACCCTCTGTAAGCCATTCACTTGGTTACATGGGTCCGAAGCTAAGAGAAATGAAGATACAGACTTAAACGCATCTCTGCATATCAAATCCTTTATTCATTTATGGAAGCCTAGATCAAACTGTGCCAAGTGTAAGATCTGGAACCATCTAAACTGGGATATGTTTTGCTGTAGGTTTGATTTTCTTGTGACCTATGAAAGTTGATCTTCTCTTGTCTTTGAGAACAGCACACATGACATGTCATTTGCCTCCCTTTAATATAATTTCAAAAACCCAAAGCTCACATCCTTCCAGGTTTTACTGTATGCAGGACTTCTAATAAGGCCATTGGTACCTGATTAATGATAGGATAAAGGGGCTTATTTTCTAGAAAAGATGTACTGGGGATAAATTACTCCTTCGCAGTAGATAGTAGGAATATATTAGTTCTGTTTTGCATGCAGTCCAATCTTCCTGAATATCCTCCAAGAAAAATGGATTTAAACTGCTTAGTTGAGTTTTGGACAGTGCAGTTTTTACTAGTATTCCCTTACATTTGTTTTTGAGACAAACAACACATGTTTTTAAATTACTTTTGGCAGCCTTGCACACTATATTAAGAATCATCAGTCATAATGCACCATGTCAGGGAAATTGTTGGAGTCAGTGAATAAACATCCTCTTTTATTTTACTTAATTCTATACAGCAGGCATCCTGCCTCTGTACGAAGCTATTTTAAAGGAACAATGTACATCGTATGACTTTAAACAAATGTTTACACCAGGTGGCCTTTAACGTTGCTGCATTAGTGCCTTCAGTCACTTTGCAGCAGTGGCTAGTGCTTTGAATGAGTTGCAGAGGGTACAATTTGTACTGTGTTGGCAGTGAATGGAACAGCAGAAATGGAATATTATTTGGCATAGTGACTTTTTTTTAGTTTTCCTAATTGTTGTGTGGGAACTTTTACACAAATGCTCAGCATATGTATTGTCCCCATTGCTCTATAACATCAGTTTTGGATGTTAAGGGGGCCGTGCTCCCACTGAAGTTAATAGGAAATGTTGTTGCAAAAAATCTTTTGGAACTCTTTAGCAACAAGGTCTACAAGGAGCTCTAAGGAGTGATGCTAAAAACAATCAGGAAAAGGTATTTTGTGATAGTGTCTTCGTGTTGCATTGCCTGAGTATTTCTGCCGTTCATTGAAATCTGAATGTACGCTGGTATTTCCCATTGGCCTTTTTGGCCACAAGGTGTCAATGGGCATGCTCTGTCCAGAGCCCTTAACATGCTATTGAATCAGTAAGAGTTATTTATTTAGGATTGAGTCTAAAACAAAAACTATAATGTATTTTAAAGGTGTTCCCCCCAAATTCTGCCTCTGCTGTCATCCATGATCTTAGCTGAGGGTTTCTCTACAGGTTTCAGTGTGAGTGTCATTTAGAGATCTTCTATGGTAAATGCTGTTGTACAGAACAGGGAATGAGTGCTGCTTAACAGGTTTAGAGCACCTCAGAATCTGCATGCTGGGCCAGCTCCATGGCTGGTTTGGTTCCCATCATGGCACCACCATAGAATTGTTTATGTTGGAAAAGACCTTTAAAATCATTGGGTCCAACCAGTAAGCCAGCATTGCCAAATCCACCGCTAAACCGTGTCTCCAAGCACCACATCTACACTTCTAAATACCCCCAGGGATGGCGACACCACTGCTTCCATTGGCAGCCTCCTCTGACGCTTAACAGTGAAGAAATTTTTCCTAATAGCCAATCTAGACCTCCCCTGGCACAACTAGTATCAAACACAAACAGTGCAGGTATTCCCAGTTTGATTCCATACCATGTGCTCCTGTTCGTTTCACAAGCAGGAGCTTGTGGCTTGTGCACATCAATGGCACATGATAAAAGGGGGAAGTGGCCAGACTGGTGCAGGAGAAAAATGAGAGCCAGATCCAGTGTTCATAGAATCATAGAATGTGAAGGGGTTGGAATGGACCTTAGAGATCATCCAGTCCCAGCCCCTCTGCCATGGGCAGGGACATCTCCCACTAGACCAAGTTGTTCAAGGCCTTGTCCAGCCTGGCCTTGAACTCTGCCAGGGTTGGGGCATCCACAAGCTCCCTGGGCAATTTGTTCCAGTGTCTCACTACCCTCACAGTAAAAAATCTCCCTAATCTCTAAGCTAAGTTTCCCTTCTTTCAGTTGGAACTCATTACTCCTTGTTACTACAGTTCCTGATGGAGTCCCTCTCTGGCTTCCCTATAGGCCCCCTCCAGTCACTAGAAGGTTACTATGAGATCTCCATACAACCTTCTTTTCTCCAGGTGAACAGCCCAAACTTTCCCAACCTGTCTTCACAGGGGAAGTGCTCCAGTCCTCTTATCAGCTTCATGGCCTTCCTCTGAACTTGCTCCAACACTTCCATGTCCTTCTAACATTACAGGCCTCTCTTTTGCCTTGAAAGTCACTGTTGACAATCAAACCTGAGATGCAAAAATCCGGTCTATTCAGTTTTCAAAATATTATCCTAGCAATATTTCTCTGAATATGTTGTTCGAGTTGGTATGAATATTGACAATATTTGATTTTAGCTGAATCCTGCAGAAAGTATGTGCATATATATAGCCATTTATAGGCTCCAGTGTGCTACAGTGTGCAATGTATGTGCATAAACACAAGATCTTCACAAAGTGCCCAAACCAACAATGCTGTGTAATGTTCTATGTTTAGGAAAGAATATATTAGAAAGCAACTAGTGCTTAATGACATAATTTTTCTGTCTGAAATGCTAAGAAAGAGGATTCAGTTTTAATTCTAATGACTAACATTATTTTTGTTATTTCTACTTCTACCATAAGTCTTTATGCAGTGAACAATCTCTGTGTGATCTGAAGATTTTGAAATTAGATGCTTAATTTATCTATAAAATACAACAGCAGTTGTTTCCCTTTCCCCATATCAAAATATTTCACTTCCATGTTGTTTCTTATTCAGTTTATTGCATTTCTGTGTGCCAAATGGAACTGCCATTGCACTATTGCTATTCTGTGCAATAAAGGCTGATAGTGTGCTGTATTAGATTAATCTATAGATAACTTGTTTTCAGATAGGTATGAGCATTAATTCCTTATGTGCTACATTTGAGTCACCAGTACTCCAGTTTAAGATTTATCTTTAAATTCAAATAATTCATTGTATTTCTTAGTAGCTACCCAAAAACTTCATCAGCCTTGCTTAGATCTTATAATGTTATATTATGAACTGGGTTTTTTGTTGTGCTTTTTAGTTTTGATAGGTTGTGCGGGATACTAAATACAAAGAAGAAAGTAAAAAAAATCACTGGCTCACTGGAAGGATATAAGCAGGTATAATGTCCTACTGACTGGCACATCTCTTCTTTTTCCATATCAGGCCTTAAACAATTTGAGCTAAAATTCTTGACTGCCTTGAGACATAGGTCAGATACCCAATTTGGTCTAAGTTAGGATCATCATTCACATTTCCATTTTTGATCAAATCAGAAATGGTAGAAAAAGAATGCTTTTATGAGCTGTTTTGAGCAAACAGAGGTGAACTAACGTGCCAGCTATGCAAATAGCTTCTGTCTTTTCAAGTAATAAAGCAAATGTTAAGGAACTAGACTGTTTCGAAGGACTTTGGAAGATTGTAATTTGTTTATTTTCCTTCAAATAAAGTTTGCAATAGCTATTTTTAAATGCTATTAAAGATGACTTTTAATAATATATGTCTAATGTTTGCTTGTTTAACAGTGCAGCTACTTGTAGCAGATCACAGTTTCTGTACACTGCTGACCACTACCCCTCCTCAGCACTTTTTAGAGGTTGCCTCATCTGTGTTTTAAAGCTCAGAATTTAATAATATAAATAAAATAAAATTTTTAAAAAAGTATTACAACAGTGGCTTCCCTGGTCAGGCTGTAAACAATGAATCTGCAGGTCATTGTTGGGGACTTGTATGACTAATGTCACCTCATTTTAAATGTCTACTATTTTGTTCAACGTGAAGTTATTGCAAAGTTTGCTGGTATCTGTAACTGACGTAGCATAAATTGTCTTACGTGATGAGCTCAGTTCAGGTAGGCCCCTTGTGATCAGGGAGAACATCAGGAGCTATACTGTTGTGTGAACAGGAGCAAATTTTTCAGATACAGAGCTAATTGCTGAAGTAGAAGCAAAAGAGCACCAAGAAATTTTAATGCCAAAATATTTTATCCAAACATAATTGAATTGATGTGCAGAATTTTTTTCGGGTGACCTGCTATTTTAACTGCCATTTTTCGTTGTTTAGAAGTTTGGTCTCCCTGACACTGTCTTTTCCTAATTTTCCTCATAATTCACTTGCTCTTCCTCCTGCCTGCCCTTGAAAGAGCTTCCAGGCCCGTTTCAACTCTGAGGTCAGGATCTGCTCAGCCTCACTTAACTGTTTTGCCCTGACCCCTCACCATCTTGCCTTTAAAGGCAGTTCAGTAGCCATTTCTGTGCTCACGTCTTACAAATCTACCCTTCCCTTCAGAGCCTTTATGGCCTGTCAAGACTAAAATCTTTTTTAGTCTCATGGAGAAACAGCTATCAACTCAAACTCAGGATGAATAAAAACCACTTGGGACTTGTCAGCACAGATTTATGAAGCTGAAATAATCTTTAACCAACCTAATAGCTTTCTGTGGTAAGAGGATTGGCTGTGTGCATGAGGAGGAACAGTGGATAGACTTAAGAGAGGCTTTCTCTCATAATTTTTTTCTGTTTCAATATTGATAATAGTCCTAAATCAAATTTGGAACATGAGATATTCTGATGATGGACCAGTCTCTAGAAAAAGTGGTTTTGGAGCAAGCTACTAGGTGAAATGTAGAAGCAACCAGAGCTTAAGTGTAAATGTTGGTGCAGACATACCATCCCTTCCTACACAAGAAGTGTCCAGCAGATGCGTACAGTGCGTAAGTGGTGGTTCGTCTTTCTCCTGACCCATGGACACCTTTAAAAGAGCCGTGAGCCCACACAGAGGATGCACTTGGTGGTGGTGCTCACGCCCAGACTGCAGTACCCTGCTCCTTGTGCTGTGCTGGCACATGCCTGTCCATCCTTAGCTGGGCGTTCATGTCTTGAAACCAGCCATGATCTTAGGCATGGCTACTTTGGTAAGTGAGGATTTTAATATGTCTGAAGCAAAGAATGAGAAATCAACACATGTGGAAATAATGTACTAAGAAAGCTCTGTGGTTTCATATGCAGAAAAAAGATAGCAGCCAACTCTAGCTCAGTAGGCAGCTAATTAAGCCAGAGATCTCTCTGTACATTGTATTCTAAATTCAGTACGAGAGCATGTATCAGGTGCCATGTGATTTTTCCCTTATAGTTCACACTTTGATTTCAGGAATGAACTGTGTATCATCCCTATAGTGATTATTTAAAGATGGGGCAGCTGGATGTTAGATGGGAGTCAATATGATAAATGTGTCTTGTTTGTGTAGATGATCATTGTCCTGCATCAGTTGTTCACATGCAGCTTAGGTCTGTTGTTCTTCTGTTCCTGATTTTAATTGAATCTTCATTAGAATAATAAAAACACGAACACTTTTACTGTTTAACAATATGAAGTTTTATTGAGACAGTTGTAAGGAATGATTTTGCAATTGCTACACATTTTGCTTGCTCCACTTAAGATTGAATGCTACAGCTTTCATGATTCCTTTCTCAACTCTGTCCACCATTTTTCCAATACACAGAGACCAACCACAGTCTAAAAGACTTTTATTACAGGATACAGGAGAAGCAAAAAAAAAGGTGTGAATTCTTTGTGAGGAAGCGCAGCGTGTGGTCTCAAAGTGGTACCTCTCACCAAAGGAGTATGAGACTCCACATTATACAGAAAACAAAGCCTGATGTGACCGACACAGCTCTGCCTCAGCTGCTTCTCTGGTTTCATTCTTTTTCCACTCATTCATAATGACTTTATTCTTCTGCTTTTGCAAGAAGTAGAGCTGGGATAATGCTGCACAAGGTCATATGCAGGAACACCCTAACACAATCCTAAACTCCAAGTCCCTCTAGATTAGCACATTGCACCCGGCAACCAGTGAGGCACATCTGGCTTGCAGGAGGTTTGAACATAGCAATTTTCCTTGGAGGTGATTGAAAACAAGTTACGTGGACTGCAAGCAGAGCTGGGCAGTGGCAGGCACGAGGTGACACGGAGAGGGGCAGTGAACAAAGGCAGCTGCCTGGAGCAGGAACTGCCTGGCAGAGAGCACTTGTTTGCACAGTCTCACCCCAGTGCCCAGGCACGAGAGTGGCTGTCTCCCGCCTGGGGAGGCAGCCAGGCTCTGTGCCTGGTCTCTGGCCAAAACATACCTTTGGCAATGGGATGTAAGTCTGTCTGAGAGACATGAGGAAAGCTGGCTGTATGGAAGAAGGAAAGCAAGAGCGGGAGAAGGAACAAAACTTTATTTAGGGTAATGTTGGACTGCTGATGCTAGATCAATGTGTAGATCAGTATTCTGTGCTAGGGGCAGCAAAACTGACTCTCCAAGCTGACATTACACATTCTGTTTCACAGGTCACAAAACGTTCCTACACGTAATCGAGCTGCATTTTATTGGCCTGAACACAAACCCCTTGCTCCATGTCCTGTGCAGTGCACGTGCAATGTGGATGGCTCCGTGAGGGCTGCTCAGGAACAGAACATGCTGCTGTAAACAACCAGTGAGAGTCAACGATGATGGGCTGCAGTGCAAAAAGGCAAACAACAGAGTGATGTATAAACAAAAGTACACTTGGGAGACATATGATGGCCTTCTAAGCTACTGGCCGTGCTTTGTTGAAGTCCGTGACGGGAAACCAGTGCTCTGGCTGTGGGGCTCCTGGGGGCAGAGAACAAGAATTGTCTAGGAAGCTCAGCCACCATGGGAAGAGTGAATGAATTAGGGTTCCTTGAAGCTCCAGGAGGTGGGGATGTGGATAAGATATTTCTCTCAGCTATGTCTAGCTATTTCAATAACCCTTGAAAATTCAGGAGAAAAATTATTTCGCTGTGAGCATAAGAGGCAAGATTAGAACCAGGTGATTAAATTGCAGAAAGAACGTTTCTGTTTAAACAGCAGGGAGAACCTTTCTAATAGGAGAAAAAAACTGTTGGGCAGGCTGCTGGGGGAGACAGCCTGCTGCTTCTTTCTTCAGAAAGAAGAGCAAGTTAGCCAAAAGCCTTCTAATAATGACCCAGGTCTGTGTGAGACTGTTTTGGTGGTGGAGATAGAAAAAGTAACTTCTACATGTCCTTCCCAGAGCTGTTTTCTTATGAACTGATGTCTGCGAGCTCTGCTGCTATCACACAGCATTGGACAGTTTTTACAAGAGACCTACTAAAAAGCACGAGGTGTAACTTTCTGCTGAGGCTAAGGGAAATGCTGAAAAACTGCTTTGAATTTACTGGAGTTATAGTGAAGTTATGTGGTGATTATGAAAATCTAGGCCATAATTTGCTCCAAAAGTCACTGCTAATTCTTAAGAACAGTGTAGGACTGCCTGGACATTTGGTTTATAATAGGATTCACAATCTGTGCAGAATGAAAGTCATTCTTGAAAAGGCTTCATTAGAAAGTAGAGGATCAGGCATCCTATAAGAAGGGCTGTCAGATACAGTGATCCGAATTTTTGAGCCTTTCCGGGGTTGTCTAGAAACAAATAATTGTGACCAGGTAACCTAACTACAGATTGGAGCCATAACAACAGGTGCTGTCCTCTCAGGCTGTTCCTAAGGTCAGGCCAAATCATATATTAGGTTTAGTAGGTTTCAACACCCAGCTCCTCATCCTTATAAAGAGATTTAAATGTTGTGTTTGTGACTGTGCTGGTTACAGCTGTCACATTAGATTACAGCTTGCAGATTCAATGTACAGACTATGAGCAAGCTACCTGGGGAATGTTTTCATTAGTGGCTCTGATTTTGTGCCAAGATTTGTCCTCCATACCATGTTTCTGCTGAAATTTCTTAGTTCTTCATCATTTTCCTTCCCAAAGAGAAAATCAAAATGCCAGAGGTAACAAAACTCAAAAAATTCTACCAAATTAAGTGTGTACTGAAGGCAGGCTGTTAGGCAGGTCTACACCTAGTGCCTTTAAAATACATCTATAGATGAGGCTGGCATGGTCCCAGTGCTTCCTATTATATTTCTTGCTGTACTGAGAGTTTTGCTGCATTTTAAGTGCAGTGGCCAGCTGTGCAAGGGCCTTGGGAGTCCAGGACTGTACAAGACCCCAAGAGTCAGGGCCCTTCTAATGTTTAGAAGTTTGGTCTCCCTGACACTGTCTTTTCCTAATTTTCCTCATAATTCACTTCACTAAGTCTCAGCCTTAGGAGTCCTCATGAACTTTCTTAGTGATTAGCTCTGCTCTTGCTATTCCCCGGCACCAAGGTGCTGTGGAAAAAAAAAAGTCTTCTTATTTAAGCAACCAAATATCTGTCATGGATATAGCATTCACTGGTGTGCTGGGAAGTGCAGTGCCATGGGTGGTGGTTCCGTATTTACCAGCAAACTGCTGCTCCAGCGAAGACTGTGTTGAGGATTGAACCTTGGAGGGGTCAGCCATGTAACAGACCACTGTAGGGCATCAGCCTAGGTAGGAGACATTTGCTGCTGGATGTGGCTGTTGGCAGTGACAGCTGACAACTTGACAAACCTGATGAATCAAAACAGAAACAACCTTGGGAGGCAATACGGAGGTTGATGTTATGAGTTATAAAACCAATAAGAAATTTCTTTCTCCCTACCTCCGTAAGGGCAACTTGGAAAGAAAACAAGCAAGGACAGAGAGATGTCGTGACATTGTTAAACTTTTAGCTCTTGAAAAAGTTCTTCAGAACTACTCCGTGTCTTTTCAAATATGCTGTTAACATTTACAGAGGGAAGTCTGTCCTGGTTGTTCAACAACACTGCTTGCTAGAGCTGCTAGTGACCATTCAAGGGACTCAGAGAATTACAGAGAGCGTAGTCAGCAGAACACATTTATCAAGGAGAAGTCAACCAAACCCAACCTGCAAGATTATGTGGAGGCAGCTATAAATATAGGGAGAGATTTTTTGCCTCTGCAGCTTACAAATTTTGCATATCCACATATGAATAGAAGCACAGAAGTTATTTTCTGTTCTACAGCTTGTAGCTGCATATATAAACACCTTACATTTGAAATCCACCCAAAGATGTGAAATGCCCAATGATGTAGGTCTGATATCCTGGCAGTTCAACTCAACATCTCCAAATGAGTGTTGACAACGTATGCACACTCATTTGATACTTTCTGTATTTCTGTTCTTCTCGGGTGCTGATCCTATGAAAGAAGCCATGATGCTGGATCACAGCAAATACCAGAATTGCTGCCTTTGAATCATTTTAGCTTTACTGTCTGGTAAAACAGTTGATTGCATCCATTTTAAAAGTCAACTGCTGTGTTACTAATTTCTTAAAAAGTTATTAGTTCTTGGTGAAGGCAGTAATCATTAGCACAAATGGGTGCATGCCTTGCAGCACATAGAGCACATACAAAGTCAGGCATGGAATTTTCTTCGGAGGCTACCAAGGAGCCTCAGCTGAGGCACCTTTTCAAAGTCCTGAAGTAATGCTCGTCCGCCAGCTGTACCTATTTTGATTTTTTAGGCTGCCTTCAAGTACTTATGTTGAATATTTCAGAATCAGAAATACAGATGACTTTCAGTTCTTGGTTTCTGAAAATCCCTGAGTCCCAGGGAGTTGTAAGTGATCTGCTCCTTTGAAAATGAGCTCACTGCTCTTCAGTGACCTAACTATGATTCTAAGAGCTTACTGGTAAGTTAAGATTGGAAAAAAAATTGCCAATAGGCAAAAGATGAAAAAAAATTCTGGACGCACAGTATTTACATAACTTGTGTAATGTCTAGTGGGTGAGCCTGGCAGGGTCTGAAAACCAGGTGACAAAAGATATTTTTAATCCTTTTTCTCCAGATGCCAACAAAGGGCTCAGTGTAATTCTAGTTGTTCTCCTCAGCATGCTGTATTAGATTTTATCTGGTTTTATTAGAGTAGTCAGTTTTTGTGCAAGTCTTTCCATATATGAGTTAAGCAGAGAAAATAAAGGAGGTAAAAATATTAAATTACTACACTGTTAGATTCTTTTTTCTTTTATTATTTACGGCGGAGCAAACAAAGCTTATGTACCACCATCTTTTATGAAAGAGGTTGATGCTCAGGCAGAAGAGGTTTACATTTAATTTGTGATTTAAAATCCCATTTTTTTAGCTGATTTGGAAAATGCTAGCAGTTTGGAGAAAGCCACTGTCTGTTTCCACTGGATCCTATGCCTAACCCATCCTATTACAAGGTTCCAAAGCCACAGGAACTTACCAAGTTTCCTTTCAATCTTCCAGATGATCTGCAAGTATTTCAGTAAGTCTTGTGTAGAATTCTAATACAACATTATGTCCCTTAATTAAAGAACATGCAGTTCAGTACCCAAAGATTTTTTTGAACAGGTTTTTCTTTTAAATTTAATTATAGATAGAATTTATAGCTGGTTTTATGAAAGCATATCAGACAAAGTATATCAGATATATTCATTAAAAGATTTTGCAAACAAAGAGAATATCTTCAAAAGCTCAGGAAACATTTTAGTCCCCAGATGCCACGAGGAACAAATTCCCCTTTTGAAAAATCTCCTGTATGTCACTGTAACTGGTGTACTAATTTTCTAAACAGATTTTCTGAAAACAGATTCTACTTTGGACCAACCTTCTGGAAAGCCTTTCAGGTGCTAAACTAATGTGAAACTTCAGGCATGCACACAAAATATCCAATTTCAAACAGTGTGGTGGAGGAGCAATTGTCACTTTAGCATGCTCAGATAGGTCAGGACTTGGTGCACATGCGGTTGCCACTGACTGCTTTGTGAGAGTTAGCTGGGACACCTGAGAAGTCCTGCTCAGTGGCCCTGACCCACCTGTGCCAGGTATCATTCAATCATGGAGCAAAAATACAGTCCCTACTCCAGAAAACTCCCTGTCAACACATGGAAGAGGGAGGACACAGAAGGATGTGGACAGATGAAGGGACATGAGGAAATAGTGAGACAACTACAAAGCAGCAGGTAGATCAGTCTTGATTCACAGTATGTCTCTGGTAGAGCCCTGGTGAAGACAAAATTCTGAACCAAATCCTTGTATCTTCTCTTTGAATCTCATTAAAACTACAAAACATCCACACCTATGAACTAACTTTTACTGCGTAATTAATTGAGGCTTATTCTGCTTTGCATGACAGGTACTTTAAAGGTATGTAAAGATCATTAGGACTACTTTGATTAGGACCTATAGTGGTCTCATGACTGATTTTAAGGGTCAATGGAAGGACTGTGGTGTGATTTGAGTTCAGCTATAAAATTTTGAAGTAAATTCAAATTTGGGGATGAGAGATTGCCTCCTTGTTTAAATGTTTTAAAAAAGCCTTCCTTTGTTTTTATTTCTCCCCTATGTAACTAAATAGTTATTCTGGAAATATCATTAAAATGGATTAAAAAGAAATATTATTCATAAAAGAAGTTTCATCATTACATTCTATTTTCTCCATGGAAAATAGTAAGAGTTTAATGTAGTTGAATGTCAAAGCCCTGCAAATGTAATTGTTGTGCTTTTGAAAGGAAAACATTAATTAAATGAATGTGTCACTCCATGGGTTAGCTTTTCTCCCTTTTGGATAGTTGCTGTTCCATCTCTTTTGTGAAGAGCCTGAGAGTGAAAAAGTCACACAAAAAAACTGAGAAATGAAAGAAATTAAAATCACCCTAAAATTGCTGGCTCTATCTCCTCTTCAGCGAATACTGTCTTTATAAATAGAAAGGATGACCACAGTATTCTGGAACTGTCTTGCCATGCAGAAGGTGATTCAGAAATGGAGGAGGTCCAGAAGAATGGTGGGGGTCATAAAGAGACAGGAACAATTCAAAATTTAATAACATAGGAAAATTTGAATCAAACCTGAACTTCATTAAAGTTACCAAGCTTGTTTTCTGAAATTTGGAAATATCAGAACAGTGCAGTTTCTCTGGTGGCTTAGTACTTGACTTTTTGCAGCTTGAGGAGGGGTGATAAAGCAACTCAATTTGGAGTTAGCTCCAGAGAGCTCCTGCACCTTTAGGCACGTATGTTGCCGAACACTGGAATAAAGCCAACAGTTTTATGCCTCCAAGAGACTGACCTCATTGCAAGGCCTTAGGAAGCAAAGTATTTTAGGACTGGGAAAATCTTTATCAGCCAACTGTACTGGGAAATGTTTGGGTCTGAGTTAGGGGTTACATACAAAGGCGTGTAGCTAAAAAAGACAGGCGCTTATCTGCTGTACTTCAGAATGCTTTATGTGCCGTTCTGTATGCAGTGTGTGGTATGTATGAACCTCTGGAACTAGCAGACAGTATTTTTGATAGTTCATGCTTTGATAATTTTGTACTTTTTCACAGCTGAGAGATCTATTAAGAAGTGTTGCAAAAGCTGAGTGTTTGTTTGAAAGGGTTGAATTTTGAAACAACAGGAAAATAAAGGAGAAGTGAATGCAGATTAGAAGGGGTGTGTTACCTGCCAAGCTAAGCCACAAGCACGAGGGCTTCCTGAGCTTCCAATTTTGAGAATTCAAGGTGGCTCAGATAGCTGTTTGGGCCTGAAGTTTATTATCACCAGCACATTGGGAGAAAATAAGAAATATTTCTCATGTTGATATAATTCTAGGAGATAACTGCAGAAATTTTTCAGAATTTCTTGGTTTTATCTTTCACTTCCTTTCAGTTTTGATGCTGAATGTGAGTCTTCAAACTAAGACATTCTTGAGACATTTCTATTTTGAAAGCGTTTTATGATAAGTGCATTACATATCTTTGCAATGTGATAATTCAGCACTTTATGGCAATGATTTCACTCTGTAAAAGTTGTAATTCAAAAAGCTAGAGAAAAGACCATAAAACTTCACTGGAATTGTAGAAAAATTGCAAAGTCTAACTCACCTAACAGAAGCTTGGAAATTTCAATGAGCTGAGTTTCAGATTTGATTCAAATATTCCAGATTCACTGAGTTGTGATGGTTTTCCTTAAATAATCTTCCTGACCTCGTTTAATAAAAATATTTTAAGAAAAATAAAGCTCAAGACTGATTTAGTCTTCAATATTTCAGAACCTTTGTGGAGGGCAGCAGTGTGGGAGTGGTGTGTGTGTATTTGCACTTCCCTGAACCCTTTTCATGATATTGAAAAAGATACTATTTTTCTCAAAGTGTCACCTCGAAGAGTCCAGTTATGGTAGTGCATATTTCTCTTGTTATAAATTAGACAATGTCTGGTATGATGGAGACCTAAACACACCTGTTAGGTAAAAGACTGAGTTTTAAGACATACATCACATGAAATCTGCATCTGCCAATAAATACTTAAGTACGCAGCTATTGTCCTCTTACTCTTTTTCTATGGACCAGAAATTTGAATTGAGGATTAAAGAAACTTTTTCCCAAAAATGTTTTTTTTTTAAAATTTCTGAACTCTGGGTAAAGAAACTATGTAGTCAGAAGTCATATCTTATGGTAAACCAAAAGTGTTGTTGTTGCTAAAAACCTCAAATAGATCAAGATTTGCACCAAAGTCATAAAAGACTGTAAGAAGTGTCATTCAAACAAAAACCAAGCTTTGGATTCTGGTGAGAGGCAATATTGAGTTAGTTGCTTCAGAAGAAAGAGCTACTGAAAACCAAAACCTTAAGCCCAAAACCTCAAGCCCAAAACCTCCCAAGGAGAAACAGCTGGTTTTGGCTTAGTATGTGTTTATCAGTCCTTAAAATTCCAGTTTCATGGCTCCAAACTCATAAAACAATGAAGAACACCTTTAATATTAGCAGATGAGTATGTTGCCATCAAAGGCAGCTCCAGTCAAACTGTTGATGAACTGTATGTTAGAAACTGGTTTAAATTCTCTTTTTGTATCAACATCACATAA
Source organism: Callaeas wilsoni (assembly GCA_013398955.1). Lineage (NCBI taxonomy): Eukaryota > Metazoa > Chordata > Aves > Passeriformes > Callaeidae > Callaeas > Callaeas wilsoni. The sequence goes on from VWPU01012171.1 coordinate 100,766, forward strand.
CACCACGATCTGACGTCTTGAGAGCATGAATGAGGTAGTGTTAAATTAAGATTTCTAACTCCATTTAGTCCCTGCGCAACAAAATGTTTCCATCCGTGCTAGCAATCACATGGATCACATTTCAGGACTAATGTTATGGATTTGCTAAAGCAAAGCAACGCCAAACTGGATTTTCTTGCACACAGATTTTCTCATTGATTCCCACAATATGAATATACTTAAAGTGTGCTGAAAATGGGTTTGGCACTATGCACACTGTCTGGTAAAATAGTCCTTCAGCTGTCTATAGACTGAAAAACAGGTTGACAAAAGTTTAACTATTTAGAAGGCAGATAGCAAAAGAAACTTGAACACATTAGAAAAACTTAGCTGCAAGTGTTGTGATGAAAGACTACTAATTTGTTTCAGGAGTCTTTGTGTCCATTGATTATAGCCATGACCCATTGCTTAGAATTGATAAACTGAATTTATACACTAACATTACAAGATTTCTTTGTTTCTTCCTGAACTCATATGAAATATGATCACTTACCTTGAAAAATAGCATGTTTATCTCATAACATATTGAAGTACTGAGTCTATTAATTTTTTCCAATGTTAAAGAATGCCTAGCAATAAAAGTTGTTTAACGCATTAAATGGTCCCAGTGAGCCAAATATCAGCCTTGGCCACTCAGCGGGAAGGGTGGTGTGTTCTCCAGATGACAGTGGATCAAATTGTCTTGGTACACAGAGATTCATCCAGAGATTCTGGGCACCCTTATTTCCCAGGCATGCCAGAGGTGCTTAGGAGCGCTCAGAAATTTGTAACTTGTGAGGCTTCTAGATGAGGTCCTGGCACAGTGGTAATTCAGACTGATGAGCTCTCTTCACAGTCTTCCTTTCAGAGAGGCATGAGACCTGCCATCTAGCTCATGAACCATGCTTCCCTCCTGGGCAATATCCTGCCACTTACAGTTCCAGAAAAATGAAATGTATAGCCTCTTAGTAAATTGAAATAAAAAAAAAAAACCTGGTATTTTTAACTGGCAAACTTAGTCATGTTTTCTTCATTGCACTGGTCAAGTTCCAGTGCAATTTGAGGTGACCTGGAGACACTGCTGGCCTGAGAGCTTGATACAGACCCAGCAGGAGGGACTCTTTTCTCTATAACAGCCCTTAGGTCATTAAGTGTTACTAGAGTTCCTGAAAATTTTTCAGAACTGAAAAGTCACAAATTCTGTATTGTGGGCCACAGGGTAGGTGACAACATTTTGGCCTGTGTTCTTCATCTCCGTGAAAATCTCATATAGTTCAGATTAATCAAACCTTAAGTAGACAAGAGTGAGTCAGCCTTATGTCATCTAGAGGGGTGATCTCTAGTAAACACTTCCCTGTTTTCTACTCCCTTTGCTTGTTGACATTTTTCCGCACAGATCTTTACCTACTCAGCTGTTGCTCTCTGCCAGGCTTTTCCATATCTCTTCCCTTCCAGTAGCAGGTCACTCTTGGGGTTGCCCTGAGGACTCGTGGGCAGATTTCCTCCTCCTCTCCTTCTGCCTCAATTTTGTTGACATCACTGTTGGGCTTTCTGCTTCTCTTGAGAGAGTTTATGACCATCCAGAAATTACCTCTGCTAGGAAATTATTCTTTTCCTTAAAGGAATGTGTTCTTAAAAACAACATTAACCTTTCAGGGTAGACTCAAGGGATGACTAATATTTTGGCATACTCTCAGCAGTTCATATTCTCTCCTCTTTCTCTTTCCTTTCAGTTCCATTTGTGTGGATTTTCTAACTCTCTTTAGAGCATAATTGGAAAGCATATCTTTGTTTATTTCTTTCACCACACTCTGTTTTTTTCTCTCTAGCTCGTTTTCCTGCTCTGGGAATACAAAGTACTGTGAACAAATAATGGCTAAGTAGTGCTTTAATGACCATTGTCTTTAATATCTCAAAGTTCTGTCAGATATGGTTTTTGTCTTCCTCATTTTTTGCCATCTGTGGTGAAGACAATGCAAGCCTTAGGATTTTTCAGTAGACATCTGTAATAATTCTCCGCTTTCCTTCTTTCATCTGCAGAAACTGAGCTCAGTCTATCCTCTTCAGAACTAAAGCGTTTGGAAAGTATCGACAGTATAAATCTCTGTTCCTTTTCTCTCATCCAGCTGAAATTGTGTGGGCTTCATTTCACCTTTTTTTTTTTTTTGTGAAGAGGGCCAGAAGATTACTGGGATGTCACCAGTCTCCTCTGCTAAGTTGCATAATTGCCAATTTGAAAATGTTCCTGGATGCTTCTCTTTTCCAGCACAGGCTGTTCTACTGTTCACACCATTTATTCTAATATTTGTCAGGCATGCAGTGTCTTTTTTTTTTTTTTTTAAACCCCCACTAATCAGCCTGAGGAGCCCATGAGGATGTGTGTTAGTGCATTTTCAAGGAAGACATATTCAGAATGATTAACTTCTGAAGGACAGAGGGGTGAAAGCCATTGCACCTGCTGGCTTCCAGAGCAGTTACAGTCACAGAGGTGATTTTAACTCCAGGTTTCCAGCAGTGCTGGCCTCCTGTATCTTCTGCTGCCTTTGGCTGGTGTGTGAGGAGGTGGCCTGGTCCGTGTCTGCTTGGGGACAGCCACGTGGACACTTGCACTAGCATGAGGCATCCCTGTGACCTTGCTGAGGCCAAGAGAATGCTGGGGACACAGCCCTGTAGGAGGCTTTCCAGATCATTGACCTAAGGCCAGCTGCAGTAGATAATCCCTTCTGGCAGCTGACTGGACTCCTCCAAGCACAGTCTGGGAGCCCACTTTTTTTGCCACCATCTCCTCCATTTAGTTCCCATATTGGGAATCTCATTTGTATCCACATAGTTTTGCTCATTAGAACCTTTCCTCTAACACCTAGCCTATATAACCTATCATTTGTGCATGTGGGCTGAGCTGCAGAAAGCATGAAGGGGTGATTACTGGCTTCTTTTATTTTAATGGTTCTTCAACGCTTAGTTTTTTTCTAAGCAATTAAACTACGTTGTTTGTCATGATCACTTCTTTTCATTTCCATCCAGAGGTGAGTCTCCTTTTAGCATGCCACTTTATCCCATCTCATCAGCTCAGTGTTGTTGTAGGATGAATGAAGTAGAACACATTTTCTGTGGGACAGCTGCTCTTGGGAGCACAGAAGCAAAAGTGGCTCAGAGACAAAGATATTACATGCTTGTAACATGGAGACTCCATTGAACTGCACTTTAGAGATAACAGTGGGGGAACAAATGAGCTCCAGAATAGTTTGGCTAACTTGGAATCATTCAGTGATTCCACATAAAATACCTCTTCCTCTTTTATTTCTCTGTTGTTGGGGATGTAAGCAGCATAGGCAGGTGGCCAGGAGCCCCAGGGAAGCAAAATGGAGAGGCATTGTCCATCAGGACCCTTTGACAGTGCCATTCCCCTCTGTGGACCAAGATCAGGGAGGACAGACCTTTGGGGCACACTGCAGTGTGTCCCATAGCTGGCAGAGGGGATCAGCAGTGTGCTGTCCAGTTTGCTCTGCACCTGTTGTGAATGGCTTTCTGCTTGGCTCACTTTCCTTTTCCTTGATCTGATGTAATTTTTGTACAGATGAGGCATTCATGGAAAGATTCCAACTGACCTCTAGTAACTTTTTCCATTGAATAATGCTTTATCCTTTTGAAATTGTTTCAAATAAATATGATAATTAATAGAGATAGGAGAAGAATAAGGAACATAAGGCATTTTTGGAAGATGAGCAAAGACCACCCAGTATATCACATATTTCCCTTACCCACATATCTTCCCAGCCCAGCTCTAGCCAATTGCTGCACAAACAGCTCTAATATTACAATCCTAACTGTTTTATTGGTTATGTCTAGATTTGCCACAGTCATAATTAAAAGTTTTGCTGTACTTGTGACCAAAGAATCACAGAACATCCCAGAAATTATAGAAATCAGGGCTGCTAGGAACTTTGGCTGATCATTATTTCCATTGCTTTCATGACCACTTGACATGCCTGATAGATATTTGTCTAATTTGTTCTTAAAACTTTTGTGTCTGCTGTTGTGCTGCTTTGGTCTCTCAGCTAAACCAGTGTTGCACTTCAATAATCACCCCTCAACCACTCCTGTTGCCTAAGAGCAGGAATTCTTGCTCCCAAAAGTTACCATTCTGTGCCTCTAAAGAAATTGGTGTTGGGATGGTATTTGGAACTGGGGATATGTTTTACTCTTCCTGGGTAAAAAAAGTCACCCTGGAGTTCCATTGCATAAAGCCCACTGACACAAATTAGAGGTACAATTTCTCACCTATGCATTCAGAAGCGGATTGTTTTTGCCAATCGCAGTAGCAGCAAGGATAGTCTTGAGAACCTGCTTCTCCTTTCTTTCCATATAAGCCTTTTTATTTACATAGGTGCTCATAAGAGAAAGTGCTCCCAGTGCTCTGGCACCTTTGCCAGACTCTAAGTGTATTAAAATGATCACTTTCCATTTCCTTGAGTGTAGCCCCAAAACAGCAAGATCAGAAGGAAGGAAATGAGTTCACCCCTTTGCCATCTGCAGTTTTATGTCCCTCTGTTTCTCACCCACCTCCTTGCAGGCAAGGAATACAATTCCCACTCAGAGACTAATAACTGCATGTGAATTTGTTGGGGAACAGGGATATTTTCCAAGATACTGAGCTCTAATAGAGAATTTCCTACCATGCTTCTGCTCCTGCAGCAGTGGGTCTCAGCAAGAGCAAGTTGCTAAGGCAGGTCTGACCAGCTGCTATGGGTAAAAGAGGGTATCTCTTGGGTTTTATAAACCAGGTCTGGAAGACAGCCCATTGCCAGTGCAACTCTGTGGAGAGCCAACATTTGGTATCTCCATGAAAGGAAATGCCTCATCAGAAGTGAGAGACTGAGCCGATGAACTGCAGCCTCTGAGCAGAACCAAACCACTGCCCTGTGCAGAGCACAGCACCATCATCTCATCTCCAGATGACACAGGCTGTTCCTGCGTTCCAAAGTTCATATCCAAACAAAAAACTAAGTACAAGAGTGCAATCCTTTAGCCATCTGGTAAATGGAAAATTCAAACTTTGCCATAGGGGTTGCTAATCTCCTCCTGGCAGCTGGGATGCTGACCAGACACCCTGACGTAAATCCAAGCAGCAGAAGGCAGGCACACACCTGTCAGGAAACGAGAAGAAAGCGTGGCTCTTCCGACTGCTCAGCACAAGCAGCCAGTATCACCTCCCCAGAGCCAAACCCCTCGTGTCTCAAAATGCTACGTAATGCAGCTGGCAGCTCCAGTTAGTGGAGTCAGGGCTTTCAAATCAGACCGTCACTGGTGTATCGTCCTCGCCACAGCCCATGGTTGTTCACTTATGTGGTCCACATGCCTTTGTGGATGCTACACAAATCTGAGAATAATGCTGGCAAGGAAACTTTTCCTTCCCTCTTTTGTGAGCACCCTATCCTGAGCAAAAAGACAGTGAGGTGGGAGAGGAGTAGAAGAGACAACTGGGGTTTTTTTTGCCATGTCAACAGAGGGGCAGAGATGAGGAGTAGAAGGAAAGGCAGCAAGCAAGTGAACCATTGCTCCTGTTTTGAAAAGAAATATTTAGGCTCCTGTGTCTGGGGATCTGGGTTATAAGTCCTGAAGGAATGGGGGGAAATCCTAAAATCTCAAGGCTCAGTACCAGAAACAACATGGGAAGAAGCAGAACCTCCTGACTGAAGGCCCTGATGACATTTGTTGGTTTCCCACTCAGTGCTGGATTTTTTTGAAGCTCCTGCCAGCTTACCTCATGCACTGCATGGTGAACTGAGTTCAGACTATTAAAACTTTTATCTTGTGAAGCTCAGAGCACTCTAGACCCTCTCTGGACCTGATCCTGTACATATCTTATGAGGAGTGGATAGACTGGAGTGCCTGACAGCCACAATCCATGCCATCAGTAAGAAAACAATGATAGGCTGGTTTCAGTCCATGGCAACAGCAACCCCAGCTTGCTTCAAAGTTCTCTGAGGAACATGCCTGCCTTTAGATCATGGCTGGCAGGTGGGAGCTCTGGGCTCTCCTTGTCTTCCTTTGCTACATGGGGTGCAGCTCAGGGTGAGAGGAGAGCTCTGACAAGCGCTGAGGCTGGGTCTGGGGGGACCCTCTGGCTGCTGCTGCTGGCAAGACAGGGAGGACTGGAACTGGCCATCTGTGCTTTTGGCCAGGGCTCTGCCCTCTAGAACTGCATCTTGTGGGAAGCCTGGCCCAGGCAAGAGCTACGCAGCAGAAAGGGCTCACCTGCTTGGCCTGGCTCTCTAATTAGGAAGGGATCATTTGCTGTGAAGAGCTGTGTCCACAGGTAAATGGAAATGTCAGAATGGATTGCCGGAAATAGGTGCCTGATATGAGCCCAGCACAGGTGGGGATGTTTTTTATTATCAGTAATTAAATGCATTGGAGGCAAAAAAAAAAAAAGTGAGACATATCCTGTTTATAGACTTTCACTTTAACAAAGTAAATTTGCCTTTCCTGCTTTTTGCTTCTTTCATCTCTCTCTAAATGGTGATTCTATCTGTAGCATTTTACAGTTATGAGGGATGGAGAAACAGTTCAGAAACTGGCATTATGTTCCCTTGTTTTCCCATCCTATTCCCATGGAGATTTAGGGAGGAACTGCTCCAGACACAGCATTTGGCAGAGTTTGGTCTTTATTTTTTTTCTGAGCCCAGAAAGCTCTGTTTCTGTTTGATCCTGATGAGACTGGTGTTGAGGAATTTGCCACCAGTAAAAAGGCCACTGAGCTTTCGGGGAGGATGAGACTGCAAACATTCACTGCTGCTCCTGGATGAGAAAGGCTAACAGCATGCACAGTAGCCTTATTTAACCTGTGTGCTGCCCCTCAGACATCCTGACATCAGAACCTGCCGCGATGGCAAAACAGCGCTGCTCCCAGTCTGCAAAAGTCATTAGGATATTCTGCTGCTGCAGGGACTGGGGCCAAGCAGCAAAGACAATCTGCCTTTGAATGCAATCAAACACGAGTTTCTGCTCTGAAGGCTGGAGGGGAATGCCAGGAGGACAATATGAGTGCTTGCAGGACGTCTGGCCCCTGGGGCCAGGCAGCATGCCAGCCCGCACCGACCCACTCGGCCACTACCGCCTGCCTCTGTCCAACAAAATGCTGGGTCATTTTAAGAAGATTTGAAACCAAGACCTTTGGTTTTCCAATGTTTAAAAGATACCCAAACTGTTACTGTGGCTACTATGGCTAAGGGTAAAAATCACATCAAATTCTAACAAATATAATGGCTTACCATGAATTATCAGGATCAATGTCTAATGGAGAAATGGCGGTGTTCCAGTAATATCATATTTGTTTATGGTTTAAAATGCATTCAGCATAGATTCAGGGTATTTTGCGGCTGAAGAAAATAAGGTTTACAAATACTAACAGGCTGGGCACCTGTTAGACCTCCTGCTGGTCTCTATCCAAGCTTGGATCCAACCGCTTTTCACCATCAAGGTGAAATTCCAAGCTGCGGCAGTGCTGGAAATTTGCTCCTCATCCATTTTTCCTCTAGTTCCAGGAATGAAATAACACTATAAAAAATGCATCAAAACAAGCCTGGAGAAATAGTTGCTGTATTGCAGAAACCAGTAGATAAGAAGATTCATGGATCACAGCAGTTTCTGTGCCTATGCACCCAAATTGAATCAAATTTAATTGGCAATTATTATTATTTCTTTCAGACTAATTTTTCTGCAACAGTTGAACTACTATATTGTTTGTTCTAATGTCTGTGTGCTTCTCTCTAAGACAGGTCTTATTTGTACTCTCCTCTACAGCACAGCACAGTAATTCTTATACATGATGTGATTTATTGTCTCAGCTGCTCTTAAACAACACAGGCTTATAGTTGGTCTGCCGAACAAATTATTAGTTGAATAAATCTGAGGCGTGCAAAAAACTCAGTGAAACTTCTCACCAATATTTCACAGTCTCCTGTCTGAATAAAGCTCTTTTGCTCAGACTTTTGAACAGCTGAGTCCATATATTTTACAACCTCAGCATTAAATATATTATTTCTTTCAAGTAGAGATCCCAGTGAAATAAAGGCAAATGAATCTAGATTGCCGGCATTTGCAGTGGGAAAAGAATAAAGCAGCCGGTAAGAGCCCTCAATGAGTTTGTGTCTCAGGGAGCAGGGCAGCCCTCACTGTGGCTGTGCCCAGAGCTCGCTGCCTGTGGCTCTGCCACAGGGAATGGCAGACAGCTCTCAGTCCTACCAGCCTTCCCCCTGTTTTATACCCAGGCGTTCAGCTCTTCTGGTTCATGCCTGCACTGTCAGAAACTGGGTTGCTGAGCCACCACCCCAGCTGGATATCATTGAGGGTGTCCTTTCCCTGGTACAGAGAGGGACTTGCTGCCTTTTTAGTTATTCAGAGGTGACTGTTGTGGTTTAGGAATAGTACTCCCCAATTCCGTGCTCCCACCAAGACTCTCCAAACCACGTGCTTCTCTCTTGCTCTCCACTTTTCCCTCCCCCTCCCTGCTGCAATGGGATGGAGAGGGGAGTTGGAGGCACAAAAGTCACGAGTTTAGATAAAAGGTTACTGGAAACAGCAATGAGATAAGAAAAATGAACAGTAACAGCAACAATATCAATAATAAAAGCGTACAAAGAGGAGAGTGATTCACATGCCCAAAAGCTCACTGCATGACCTGACTGCAGCTGACCAAATGCTCACTGCTCACAACCTGACTGCAGCAGAGCTCTTCTGTCTGGAAGCAAACTCCCTTCCCCGCTACCCCTGGAAATGTTGTGAGGTGGTATAGAATAACCTTCCCTACCCCCAGAAATGTTGTGAGATGGTATAGAATAACCGTCCCTACCCCTGGAAATGTTGTGAGGTGGTATAGAATACCCTTCGGGTCCTAGCCATGCCCCCTCCTGGCTACTCCAAAAAGGTAGCCCTGTCCTGGCCAGAACCAGGACACCGTTACTGGTCTGTTCTTCCAGGCACAAAGATATCTCACCAGCCCAGCAGATCGAGCCCACAGACATACGGCAGCCAGTTACAGTCCCCATTTTAGAGCTGGGGGTGAGGACGAGGAGGACTTTCCACACCAAATACCATCCCATGGCCAATCACAGACCTCCCAGCCCCTTACCTTGCAGCCCTGCTGACTCCTCTCCCTTTGCTTTGCTTAGTTTCTCTCACGGTTTGACACAGTAAAATGCTCACTGGAAAACAAGGACCCCCAAACCCTTCCTGTTTGCAGATGCCAGGAAAGCTGAGCTTTGCCCTGACAGCACGTGTTGGTCTCCTGTCCAGTGGTGGCTGTGGGGGTATTCCAGCCTTGCCACAGCAGGGCTGATGGGAGTGCAGCCAAGCCTCCCACCTTGCCTTGGAAAAGGGCTTTGAGAGGGAAAATCCTTTAGTAAGCAACAGGATTAATCACATCTAGGGTGGGAATGGCAGATTGGAAGTGCAGAACAAAGTGAAAAGGTGGCTTTGATTACAAGGATTCATAAAGTCATCACTCAGAGAAACCCAGCACTTGGAGAAAGGCCATGTTTCTTGGAGAGGGAGAGCAACAGAGGCTTTAATTTACAATTAAAAATTGTATTTTTCTTGGTCCACAAAGCAGAGATCACACAGGGAATGCCGTTCCCCAGCCACACACCAGCTGCCAAGGTGTGAGCTTTGTAGTCCTGCTCTGCCCATGAACATCTCCCTGGGGGATAAATCCTCACCCTTTTCACAGGCATTTCAGTCCAAATGGAAAGAATATTAACCAAGATGGCTTTGTGTGTGAGAAAAGGCAAACCATTAGTTGTAGAACTGTGACTCATCTGTGTGCAGAGACCTTCATTCTGTTTCCCTGAACTGTAAGAGAAAGGAGAAGGATTTACATGGTAGAGCAGCAATGGATGTCTCACAGGGACAGAGACTGGAGAGGTAGATGCTTGGAAAATTTCTGTGTGAAACTGAAAACATTAAACTTTAATTTAAAAAAATAAAAAGAAAACTTCAGTTTAGCTTTCAGCCAAAAATGGCAAATGATGGAAGAATTGTGCTTTCCTATGAAAAAGTAAGAGAAAAATTTCCAGGAAAGTTTTTGTCTAGTCAAAAATATACTGTTCCATTATAAAATAAATAAAAAAGAGATTAGATCAGACAATTTCTTCCCAGTCCTGGTTAGGCCCAGCATTCCTAAGAGGACAATACCCACTAGATGTCAGTGTATTGCCATGTAATAAAAACAAATGAGCCAGAAATGTCATCAGGAGTTTTTCGGGATGAGGATATTTCCACTGAGCTGTCTTCTGTCAAAAACGTTGCCAATAACTCCTTAATTTCTATAAAATTCCTAAGCTTTGTATTTCCAGAGTTTTTCAAGGCCGTTGTAACACATTCCATGCACTATGCCAGTCAGATATTTTTCCACTACCACATCTAACCCCCAACTGACCTTTGAGTCCCCAGGCCTTAAAAAACTTTTAAGCAACATTTGAACATCATATAAAAGGAGTGTAATCCCCCTGACTTCTCTACCACTCACGCCTCCCCCTTCAGTTCATGGTATTGCAGATTTTCTAGAGGCAGAGAAACAAGCACTTTATTTAGCTGAGGTGTGGGTACACAGTAAAAAAAAATCCATTCTGCAATATTTTAAACAGCTGAAGCAAATACCTCTCACCCTGACACCAACATGTGAAGAAAAACAGAGTGCATTCTATGAAACATGGATGTTAAAAAAATTCTATGATTTTCCTGCTCTCAGCAATAGTTCATTTTGGGATTCAGGTATTCCAAGCAAAGGCCAAAAATGCCCTTTTAAGATAATGACTACAGAAAAGTTTATTCTTCCCAGCACCTGTGACAAATGCTATGATACTGTAAATTGCTCTTGTTAATTTTCATCCCTGAATTGACTTCAGTGGAATTTGTGACAGTTGTATCACAAGAAAATGTGGCCAACATTTTCTAAAAGTTGTGGCCTGGGTGGTGGGCTGTTTCAGTATATTGTGCTGCTTGTGTCTTCATCAGTGGTGTTTGCACCTTCTTGCACCTTATTCTGTTTCAAGAAAAATATACAGCATTTACCTCTGGCATGGAATGCAACAGGGGAAATTGTTTAGGCCTTAGGTCAGAATGGCACTTTCTTTCCTAGATGCAAAACTTTAATTTTAGGAGGCTTGCTCACATATTTCTGCTGCTAAATTTGAATTTGAATCTTCAGAAGATCAAAACTCCCTTTCACATACACATACAAATATAATAACAAGGGCAATTCAGATTTGGAGTGTTTTTTATATGACAAGCCAGCTTTTCTGAATAGCACATAGAGACACCTGAACAAAATTTTAAGTACAGAATCTCTTAGGGCATCTGGGTTGAAGCCTTTTCTTGGTGATCAGTTGTGATTCCTCCATTCTCAGAAGAAACTCTGTGTCTTAAGAAAAGTAATCTTTTTTTCTAAAGGTTTTTTTTTGTAGAATTATTTTGCACCTAGTACTTGCTGCTGAATTCCATGATTTTACATCGCTCCTATGCTTTTTAACACCAGATTATCGTGAGACAGACAGTCAATTAGGAAAAGGAAAAAAATGTGTGTATCAGATGTGTGTTTGCAAGACCAGACAAAACTGGAAAGAAAAGAAAAGCCCTCTTGTCATAAAACTTCAAAGCCTCACTTTTCCTTACAGAATAGAGAATGCAGGAGCGAAAATTGAGAAACATACCTCCTCGTGTTAAATACCCTTCTGCTCTGCTTAGTGGTGGGCATCAAGCCATGCTTCACAGTAATGCTGGTGGGAGAGACCAAGGGACAGTTTTGGCTGGCCACCAGTCTTATGATGGTAATGAGAGGAACACATTTAATTAGAAATACTGAAACTTCATCTTCTCCCCGAGAGAAGGGAGTGACTGAGCTGTACAAATTAAACTTGTGGCTGGCATAAGAGAAGTGTAAAAAGGTAGTTAATAAGTTAAGTTGCTTGGTGTTTATTGGACCATAGTGCCAAAAAAATTGTCAGTAACGAGACCCATACACATATAACTCTCTGAAAAGGAGCCTGAAGAGATCAGCAGCAACAGTTTTGGGGAAAGCACCAGCTCTATGCATGTTCTGATTGGCAAGCACTATTTCCAACCACATTTGGCTTTCATTTACCAGTCATGCTTTGCACATGGGGTCTGTCTCACAGGTGTAGCATGTTCCAGACAGCGGAGATCAAACGAAATTGGATAAATCTGCCTATTGAGACTTAACATATGATGTATACTGGAAGATATGATACAACACCTTTGGTCCTCTGTAGTTATTCATAAGTTGGAACATACTCCTATTTAAAGAGGTTCGCTGTAAAACTGTTGTTTAATTTGTTCTAGCCTAACACCTTCAAATCATCATTTGGGATTTTCCTTGTAACTGAAAGAGTTTATGTGAGCTGTGACATCTCAGGTGGGTCTTTGTTTTTCATCAGGTCCGGGGTGATTATACTGTCTGCTGATGATAATTATTTCTTCAGGTTTTTGGGAACACACAGTAATCAAGAAGTTGAAACAACAAGGGAGACAACTTGCTCTATTCCTTTGCAATTTCACTGTTGTACAAGCCCTAGCTTAGAGGGTCACCAGAAAGCTTCAACTCTTCTAATGATTGTACAGATCTCTCTAGCAGATGAGAACTAATAATGCTTTTGGCATCAAAGTTTGTTCAACAAACTACCAACAAGAGAAAAAAAGAATCCAAGGCTGTTGTTTTTTAATTTTGTTTTGGTTTGATCAGTCACGTGGAAAGAATCTTCTGGGAAATGTATTGCTAATAATCCTGCTATATGATAAATCTTATCTTTAGGGTTTATTCTAATAACCCTTACCCTGAAAAGTGTCATTTAAATAGTGTGAAGGCTTATATGTTCCCACAGTCTTAGAAACTATGTGGTGTGGGTTTTTGCTCATGCCAAGGCTGCCATGGCTTAGATAGTTGAAAGAATTAAGATCAGATAAAAATCCTGCTTTGAAGGACCCACTGATCCTTCAAACTGTGAATAGGAAGATGAACCATCATCATGTTCTTGGTACAGAAACCCAAGAAGTGTTTCATCCTGGAGATGTATGTTCTCCACAGGTAGCAATTTATTTAGAAGTTATTCTCTTGTGCAAGAATTCTGACACTAGGAAGCAGAAGAAGGTGGAGAAAGCAAAAGAAAACTGTTGAAAGAAAAAGCAAACTGTTGCAAGTGAATAGGAATGGATCGCCAAAGTGTTAGTACAATGAAAACCAAGGTACAGTACTGCCCTTGCACTGAAGAAAGGTCGCTGGTTGGAAGGTGATAATAAGTTTCAGTCAGTCTAGGGAGGCATCTGTAATGAAGAATATTAACTATGTCTTCTGAAAGAGAAATGTATTTCTGCAGTGGAAGCCACAGCAGCAGATTGATTCCCTTCATTCTTAAAACCATTCTTGAAAATGACAATTAGGACATGCTGCACACTGGCAGACAATGTGAATGAAGAGACTCGATCAGCAGCAAAAATGCTATTTTACAGAGCTCTAAGAACGACACTTGCTCCACAGGAGAAGTTAGGGACCACCTCCAATGCCCTGAAATGCTGCATCTTGACTTGGTATGATAACCTGGGTGACAAAGAGGAGTCAAAAGGGCTCCCAAGTGAAAAGCTGCAGACCACTGGACCCTCTTTTTGAGGCCAGGAAATTCTGAGTCAGAGCTCTCCCTAAAGCACACAAAGGTGACTGAGTCTCATACTGAATGGGGACACATAATCTTCACTTTTCTGCAATAGGTATTTTTGGGGAACCAGTAGACTTGTTTGGGCACTCTAGAGGAATCTGTAAGGGTCCCAGGACCCCACCTCTGAAATGTCACAATGGATCACCTGGGGACAGTAAATAAAATGGCCTGGTTTGACATTTTTATGCTCCTGCAGCAAATGCTGCCAGTCCCCAGCTGGTCAAATCTAGAGCCTGAATAAGTAAAGTAATTCATAAGTGTGGGAGAGAGGAAAGCAGCCATGAGGAGCAGCGGCTCCTCAGATCAACTCCAGGAAAAAGTCACTAAGAAGATTGTTTAAAACATAGGACACAGAAAAAAGATGAGAGATGGGCAGAAACACAGGGATGATATTGCTGGAGAGCTGGCACAGCTGCTGAAAGGGACGTAGCAAAAGACGCAGTCAGCTCAAGGAGATCCTAAGTGCCAGGCTTGCACTGCTTGGCTCGTTCATGGGAACAGAGTGAGAGCGCAGAACACAGGGAAGATGGGGCGTATGATGGCAGAGCACTGTCCAGAGGTGCTGGACAGACTAATACAACAAAGTGGTGCTGCCTGAAGCTGGGGAAATGCCAGGTACCTGCAGGCAGATGCCGTGATACTGCAGACTGTGGAAACAGAAAGGAGAGGTGGGAGAGCGGAGTGGAACATTTTATGCAAAAGCAGTAATATGCTGCTAAGATACCAACTACAAAAAACTCTGAATCGATTTACTGAGAAAAGGATGTAGAAATATCTGGATAGATGTTTAAGAGTAAAACAAGTTGCTCTGCCAGGACGATCTGCCTTTAGACAGCTGGAAAGGAACATGAAAGGGGCTGACTAGCAGCAGCCTTCAGCTGAAGTCAGGATGGGAGGGAAAACTTTCATCTCTGAACATCAAAGATGCCTAAAAGGCATAAGACAAAGCTGGGAGATTTTTTTCAAGCATTGTTCTTCCCCTAAGCAATGTTTGGCAGACAAAATATGATTCTTCTTTAAGGCGTGAATTTAAGTTAGTGTTAAGTCTGAGATATAGCCTGAAATGAGATGGTTAGTGTACATCTTAGTGGTTATCCATATTAATTATATGTAATAAGAATATCTTGTAAGTTGATAAGAGTGGTCTGGGGCAAAAAAATAGTTGAGGGATGAGTTTTTTGCTGCTGCTACTATGTTTAGCAAGGTTATTTTTGACAAACAATGCTCCAGGAATCAAGTGTTCCTTCTGAGATTTTTCAGAATGGGAGATTGTGACATGAGCTCTAAGAAGGTCACAAAAAGAAATGAATGGAATTGTTTTGCCCACATAAAAATAACAGGGGAATGCCAAAATTCATCATTATTGGCAGACCCAGGGCACATTGCAGCAAGTCAGTGTTGCTGGGACAGTGCAGAGAGGTTTGGACCAGGTCTACTTGCACTTTGCCGAGTTCACATAATTTCTTATTCATTTCTCACTTTCCAAAATATGAAAGCCAACATTTTTCATATTTGGATGGCAAAGTCCAGCTGAGTTAATTAAATCCGAAGTGAGAAGGATACCAAGTGATTTCAGAGACCATGTCAGTTGTGTTTTTTATGCAGAGGATTTTCTCAGTATGCTGTTTGGAAAATGGAAGAAAAATCATAATGTTGTTGTATTTTCCCCCAGTTTTAGTGTGCATGGTAAGTAATGCCCTTCTGACTGTGCCTGTCACGAGAGACATGGCAGCTCTTCACAAGCTCTGTGCCTGACTGGGTAAGTAACAGCAGAGCAGCCTTAGGATTCAGACAACCATCCAAACTGGTGGAGTTTGACAAGTTATTACATGTTCACTGAGTAATTCTGTGGATATGATTTAAGCATGGGGCAAATTTAAGTTATGCTTTTATAGCTTCACCCTTTTTTATTGCAGGCTGAGAGGTCTGAAGCATCCAAACTGAGAGCTATCTTCTGTACTTTGCTGGAAGTGTTACGACTGTGGACAATGGGGATTTTGTATCAGGGTTATACTTGTGATGGCTAAGCACTGGTAATGAAATATGGGTTCTACTGTTCAAGACTAAATATTGGGTCAAGTTTCACCATCAGCACGCTTTGATCTTTATTTGCCCAGAGAGCTGAATAGCCCAGTTCTCACCTCTCAGCAGTCCTCCCTTCCACTTCCATTTCTTGTGGCTGCTTTCCTCTCTCACACCTGTGTATAACCTTGCTTATTCAGGCTTCAGATATGATTATAGGAGGACTGAGAGCAGCTGGTGAATAGCTGTGATAAAGGGTTTTGTAGTACAGACATAACCTCTCCAGAAATCGCTGCAAGGATGTTGTGTTCACAAAGACTATTAGCAGAACCAAGAAAAATAAGTCTATGGGCTTAGTACAAGGACAGCAGGATTTGAACTCTACAAAATTAAATTTGATCTACCTTATATTTGTCTGTTTGCTTTTTTTGACAGCTCTTTTTTGTCAGGTGTCTAACTTTTCAAAGTCATATTATTTAGTGACTCTCACTATATAAAAAATAAAAAATATCTTAGACTTTTATCTGAGACAGTTACATGCACACCTTGGCAAAACTAAAATGTGTTTTTCTTGACGTTGGAGATATATGAAGTTATTTTATAGCTCTGAGTTCTCATTAATTTTTGCATGTAGCTATTCATCAACAAACATATAGGATGAGTAATTTCCATTAAGAACAGCAATGTTAAAGTTTTAGTCTCTCACAGCACAACTGCAGGAGATTCCAATGTGGTCATAACACAGTAAGCGGCTAACTGATTCCCTCAGGTAGCATTAACAGAGAGGAAACTGTACTGCCCACATGCCTAAGACAGCTTTCCATTGATTTTCCATTAAGTGTTCTGTCAGTTTGCTGAAGTTTTCTTTGCTTGTTGAAAGAAGCCAAAATAATATACAGAAATGAAGAATAAGTTAGAGGTGAGAGAATAACACTCTGGGAGTTTCTTTCACATTTGGGAGGTTTCTCTTTAATTTTTTTCTGTTTTTCCAGGAACCACAAGACAAACTTATGCCTTCCTCAGTGCTATGTGCAGTTTTACAATGTCTTGTAGGATAAGGAAAAAGGTTTTTGTGACATGGTGAAAAACTCTTCTGGTGTTCTATTTCTTTGTCTCTAATCTATAAACTGTAAATATTACTAGAGGGATAAAGTCATTGTGGGATCAGATTAGAGAAAGATTGCTACTGGTGTAAATACCAACCATCAAAAAGAGAGTGAGAATGGGTGGGGTTGTCTAAAAATACCCAAAGGGAAATATCTGAAAATACACTGCAGTTATGTTTAAAATACACTTTTAATCTGCAGTCACTTGGTGATGCTCTTGAGTTGTATTTCAGCTTTAGGACTGATAATTTGCAGAAGGGAGTGTACTACTTAAATGTTCTTCCATTTTCACTCCTATCTCTAAGCTGAATCCTGAATTTAGTAAGGTCCCATTGTACACTCCTAAGCTCTCTCCTAGGTCTCTCCTGCACAGACTCAATAAGCAAAGCTGAAGTCATTGTGAGTTCTGTGCCAGAAATGATCAGTCCAGGTGGTGGGATGCATCTCACTGTTTCCAATCATCTAAAAGTATCCACTCAAAATTAGTTGTTCAGACTTTCTTCACTGTTGCTAGAGACTCCAGAGAGTACTTCATCCCAACCCACCATAAGCCAGTTCTCTTTTGACCACATAAGAAAGCTAAATGAGAATTATGTAGTAGATTCCCCTTTTTTTGAGAATCCTTCCTAAGTTTCTTTTCTGGTTATTTTTGGCCTTGTGAGCTAACCCAGCCCAGTGCAGCACAGCTGGAATCTACCTGAGATACAGCAAAGAGCATGTCATGCTGTAGAAACCATCCTGAGGCCCATGACCAAACGTTCAGAGATTTCTGCAGTACCTCAGCTGTAACAGGAACCTAAGGACCTAACCCATATCTTGAAACAATGATAAAAATAGCTGCATCAGCTCTGTCCTGGTATTTCCAAGACTTCTTTTCATGCCAGCTTCCCATGGATGCACTAGGGAGCTCAGCCTTCTGCAACTGCAATTGCTGAAGCCTGGGAGGTGGTGGAGTCACCATCCCTGGAGGTGTTTAAGAGGTGTCTGGATCTGGCACTGGGTGACGTGGTTAAATGGGTCAAGATTTACCGTGGCAGTGCCAGGTGGATGATCCAACTGGATCATCTTAAAGGTCTCTTCCAAACTTGGTGTTCTATGATTCCATGATTCTCTGATCCTGGAACTGTTCTGACACATTGCTGCTCATCTAAAACAGTTAAACAGGGATTTTAGACTGATAAAATGATCTAGGAAATTCTGAGTTCTGTACAAGGCCAGAGGACCTAGTCACATTGTATTTTTCATCATATGTATCTTTCTGTAGCATCTATTCCCTCAGATGGGTATGATCTTTAGTATATTGACTACTTGGAGGAAAATATTATTTAAAGCATAAATACTTACACGTGCACTTTATATTCTGTGTTTTAAGGGTGTGTGACAAAGGAGGCTACATTTGTGAAGCCATAAAATATGCCTTAAATAAACGGTATTTAAAAGAAAATACCTGCAAGTTACACACCTGACGATTTTATATTTAAGGGAACTCAGTGGGAAGTGGGGGACTTTAAAACCAGACTCAAATACTAATGTCTTTTCATTGGTAATATCCTGTCTTTCCAAAGTGTATGCTTTAAAGCTGTGAGTTAGATATTTTATCTTTTTCCTCATGATCTGACTAATCACAAGCTTAGAATTTGTAGACGTTGTATCAGTACCAATTTTCCTTAAATTCTGGGTATGTTGATGTACCATTTGTCTAGGCATGATTTTTTTCAAAGTTATTTCTTGGTTGGCAGCAATTTGAACAAGATGCAGCAGACCCTGTCTGAACTGAACTTTGCATTTATGTTGCTGTGACATCTCAAGTAAATACTATTTCAAAGTTTTATTATTGGATGTGAGCAGCGAAAATGCCAACAAGGAAAATCAATTACTGCCAAGCATTATTTTCACACTGTAACATCCCGGCGGTTACCTAAGCCTGGTCAGCTGTACAGGGATGTAGTGGAAGTAGGGTGCAGTAACCAACATGAGAAAGCCACTGAAGTACTGAAAATGCTGATACTCCATCACCTGTATCAGAGGAATTCTGTTCTTACAGACAGGAAAGGTGTTCCCAAGGCAGCCTGCAAGCCAAACACAGCCTCCAGTTGCTGGCTGAGCCATCACCTACCATGAAGATGTCAGTGAGGTTCCCATGAATTGGACATTTAAATTTTTATTCCCCCTAGTCTGTGGTGCATCGATGTTGCCGGCAGATTTGGCAGCGTTTTCCGATCCCAGTGCCCAGAGAATCCCCTCTGCTCATGCAGAACAGAATGTTTTGTTGCTGCGACTAAAGGGCAGTGCCAATTTCAACCCTCACTCTAGGAAAAAAATGCAAAAGCAGAGATTCAACTCTAAATGTTCCTAAGCTTTCAAAAACAAATTACAGTTTTGCTTTAGGGTCAGAGTCCTCATCCTGTGTGCTCCATCAATGGAAAGAAATAATTATCTGTTGAATCAGTGAATTCCTCTCCAGCAGATTTCTCAAGCACTATAAAAGAGTCTAATACATTGAACAAGACATCTGTGTTGAAAATTTGAAGGAATGCTTATTACTATTTTGACTCAATCAGTATTTTTCTCTCTATCTATTTTTCAAGAAAAGAAAACATTCTCTGTAGTCATCAGTCTGACATGTCTAAAATATTGTTTATTTCTGAATGACCACAGGAAAAAATCTAAAGTTGTATGTTTACTGGAAATTGTATGAATTGTATGAATTATTAGTCATACAAACCCCTTATTTTTATAAAACAAGAAAGACCATATGTTTCCAATTTGATGTAAAATAAGGTCATCTTACAGAGAGGCAGAAAACACTGAATTTCATATATCAGAAGAAATAGTAATTCAGAATAGCTTTAAAGTATATTGCCACAGCCTATGCCAGACACTGAAGATATTTTCCACTCCTTCTTCCACCTGTTTTTGTTTTTATTTTCTCATACAAAACCTCTCCTTGCAAGAAGAGGGATTTTATATCAGGATTTGATTGTTAACTGAATGTAAGTGATGTTTTTCAACTAACATGTTTGAATATTGAATATTAGCCATTTCTGGTAGGGTGGGTGCCCTTAAAATCTAAATGGTTGCTCTTGCAATAGTTACTAATTTTATTTGCAGATTTCTCTGTTTCAAATATAGCTTATGCTGCGAATGACATAGTGAAACCAACAACTTTAGTAACCTCAGAATATAAAGTTATTTTTAGATCTGACATTGTTTCTAGGCCAAGTGCTATAAACAGACACCTTTTCACTGCATTCTAAACTACATCTATGTGATGTCTCAATATAATTTAAACAAGGTATCCAGGTAGGGTAGAGCTGCTGGAAAGATATTTGAGTGAGAAGTGATACTTAGGTTGGACTTTCCAAAACTGGAGTGGATAAAAGTGAATACCATGGCAGGTTCTGAAAATTTCTACTGCAGAAAACCTTTAAATTGTTTGTGTCAAGTTTGAAATGGGTAAAATAGGAACGAATTGGTAAAACAATATTTTATAGCAACTTCTGGCTTATCATTGTCTTCTGGAGATTCTTACACCATAGAAAATCATTGATTGAAGCTTAATGAAAATAATTCACTATTCACTTTCCTGTACTCAGAATCAGAGAATATCCTGAGTTGAAATGGAGCCACAAGGATCATTGAAATTCAACTCCTGACCCTGCACAGAACAATCCCAAAATCACACCATGTGTCTGAGAGCATTGTCCAGGCACTTCTTGGACTCCGGCAGGCTTGGTACTAATTATTTTAAGAGTATGTGAATTGCACCCAGGTACAGTTTCACCTGACTTGGAGAGTTCTTTAGTGATTTGAGAACCAAACTGTGTGGATTTCATTCCTGACCTGCTGAGTGAGCCTAGGCACATCCCTTGTGTACAGGAGGGTCGCTGGGGCAACTGTATTGCTCAGAGTACTTCATAACTCCCAGCGGCAAGTAGACTGCTAGTAAGTAAGCAACAAGTAAGACCATCACTTGTGGTCCAACCTCATTTAGGGCTAGATCTGCTTGAACAGTATTGCTCCATCACCTTGCTTTTCATTGGAATCGCTGTCTTGTTAGGGAGCAATGGATGACTGGGGGCCAGGGATTATAAGGCTTTGAGGTATGCTGAATGTATCAGGACTGGAACCAAGGCAATGCAATTCTCCACTCAAATAAATAAATTAAACTCCATTCTTCAAGCTGCTATTTAATAATTGCCAGTGATGACTTGCAATATACTGTGTAGTCACTATAAAGTGTAATTTAGGGGCAAGCCAGGAATTAATGGTGCCTCTGTCAGCAGCTGTTGGTGTGGAAGATCAGATATAGTTTGTAGTTACCTATGCCTTAGTTTCCAGTTCTTTCTTCATATGCTCTGGCGTCTTAGAGCCAGCTGGGTCTCGTGGAATCATTAAGCTGCTGGACACTGAGGATGGCCTGGGAGAAGTATGTGAGACACTGGCTGAAAAGGCACAGATGCCTGAAAGGAATTAAAGGGATCAAAGAAGGAGATCTGACCTGAATGCTACAGCTATCTTGGCAGAATACCCCTATGCTGTCATTTTCCCCCAAGGCTCCTTGCAAAGGACCAGCAGGACACAGTGGCCCGGCTGCAGTGATGTGGACTCAGAGGTATTTCTGTGAGACTGACTGAGTCTTTTACAACTACTGTATGGATGTCTCTGAACATAAATTTGTCTACTTAGTGGGTCATTTTAATCTTCGCTTTCTTTTCTGCAGATCTGCTGCCTAGCTGCCCTTCTGTGCTGCTGATTATGCTGGTTCAAGTGCATAGCAGTGCTCTTACTGAGATGCATTGTATGGTTTACAGAATGTTCACAGAACAAGTTGAGTTGGAAGGGACCCACAAGGATCATCGAGTCCAACTCATGGCCCTGCAGAGGACCATCCCCAAGAGTCACACCATGAGCCTGAGAGCATTGTCCAAATGCTTCTTGAACTCTGTGATCACTTCCCTAGGCAGCCTGTTCCAGTGCCCAGCCACCCTCTGGGTAAAGAAACTTTTTCTAGTATCCCGCCTAAACCTCCCCTGACACAACTTCAGGCCATTGCCTTGGGTCCTGGCACTGATCACCAGAGAAAAGAGATCAGTGCCTGCCCCTGCTCTTCCGCTCATGAGGAAGTTGTAACTGCAATGAGGTCTCCCCTCAGTCTCCTCTTCTCCAGACTCAACAGACCAAGTGCCCTCAGCCGCTCCTCACACGGCTTCCCCTCAAGGCCCTTCACCATCTTTGTTGCCCTCCTTCGGGCATTTTCTAATAGTTTAATGTCTTTCTTACATTGTGGCACCCAAAACTGCACACAGGACTCAAGGCGAGGCCACCCCAGTGCAGAGCAGAGCGGGACAATCCCCTCCCTTGCCCAGCTGGTGATGCTGTGCCTGAATGCCCACTAGGAGGTCAGCTCTTCATTTTGTGAAGATCAATCAGAATTTCCATTCTGCCCATCGCAAACTTTATTTCAGCTCTTCCCTACTCCAGCATCACCTGCAGTTTCAGTGGCACTGCTCTCTTCATCATTGAAATCACAAGAGCAACAACTGTAAATCAAGAAGTGATTCCTCTGGAATTCCTTGAGATTTCCAGTTTGGCAATTAATCTCTGATAAGTTGTCTCTAGGCACACTTATATGTGATGATTAAGCATGCCAGGGAATGATCTGGGGATCAAGAACCTCCATCATTTGTGTGATTTATGAACTGCTAGAAGAGTCATGGCTGTGATTTTGGTTCAAGCCAGCTAACAATTTCTTAAGTGATATTTGAACATGGGTGGGGTTGATATGGACCAGAGATTGCACAGGCTGAATAAAAGGCACCTTAAAAGTGGTCACCACATTATGGAGGGGAAAGAAGTTGAACACCATGGATACAGAATGTTCTGTGCTAGAAAATGGATCTAAGCATAGTTTAGTTCACTCCTAGTTTTGTATTGCCTCAGTTTTTCACAGTAGTTGAATTTATTTACATTTTGTGTATTATTTATTTATCTTGAAGTTATTTATGAAAATGTGCATGCCCACATGACAAAGCACAGAGAAAATAATTTTATCATTTGCCAAAACCTGTGCTGAACAGTTTGAGACAGTGTTATGCAGACTTTCTTTTTGGGGAGTGATAGGAGTGACTAACTTGGTAATGGAGTTGGCAGAGACAGTGTTGGCTAAGTGCTTGGACCAAGAGCTTTGATGTAATAAAGCTGCACTTTCAAGGCCTTTTCTGCAGTGTTTTGGACAGTCTGGAGATCCAGCGATTACTGCTCCATTATATCAGTCCCCATGGGTATTGCCTGCTGATCCTCACCAAGCTGCTTAAGTGCATTAACTTCTGAGAACTTAGAATTTAACTAATACAATTTTTTTTTTCATTCTGGATTCGATTTTTAAATTAGTCTTGCATGGATTTTGAAATTCCATGTATTTCATGTTTATTTCTGGTAGGAAATAATGTTCTTTTGAGTTTTAATGGAAGTGGAAAACCACTTTAATCTCTTTTATATCAATTTCATTTCGATTGAAACTTTTTGTTTTCACATGGAGTGTAGTTAGGAACATTCTGAATAGCACAATTACTGGTAGAATCCTTAAAGAATTTTATCTCTGTCACAGGCACAGTCTGCCACTGAGGTGTGATGTATCAATCATCTGTTCTTTTGTGTAGAACATATTTAATAATAGTCTGACATTTCTTAAATTTTCTGACCTGATTCTGGAATAACATATTTTGGGTATAATTAGAACTAATATTGTTATTAGGAAATAACTATCACATTTTCTGGCAACATCCAGCAACTTCTCCTAGAAATTTAGTCCCTAAATATTATGGTAATACTGGTGTTTCCACTCTATCAGTATGGTGTTTAGCAATTTACCAACATCTGATATTAACACAGAGTAAAAAAGGTAAATATTTTATCAGAAGGTAGCTCAAAGATATTTAAAAGATTGATCAATCTCTCAGGCCTGACAGGACCTTAACAAGTTACTAACAGCTGAAGGGAAAACTTGATCAGTACTAGAGTTTAGAAATTCTAATTGACGGTGGGGTGTTAAAGAATATTCAATGCTGACTTGATCATTCCACCACTGTGAAGAATATCAAGGCTGTTAAGACTCCTACTAGGAGGGAATATAACTTTGTTTGTAAAACATAAATTAATTGTAGTATTTATTATCTTTCCCCTCCTTTAGTTTCTTTGATAAATTAGTGGATACACGGCAAGATATAATAAAATAATGAATTCAAATCCTTTCATTATCAAAATTTAGAAAATATTTGCACTAAGGTGGCATTTATAGGGGAATCAGCAGTTAATAATTATTCAGACTGAATCAGAACAAAGCTGGTGTCCTGCCACTGGGGAACACAAAAACTGAGTTTAAATTCATGTTGCATTCCCACAGAAATCTGTAAGATTCATGGTATAAAACTATTTAAAATTATTTTATACAATCATAATTATATAAGGCTTAAGATGTTGTTAAAATTGTGTTTGAAAAATAGAGAGACTTAGTTCTCTGTGGATTTAATGGTGATTTAGGTACCATTAAAGTGCACTAAACTTCATTATTGTACTTTAAAACCTGTTTGCATCAGGCTGCTGTGTGTACGTGTGTGAGTTCAGAATGTGTGCATGTGACAGCCAGGGTACAATAAAGCATGTGTGGGTTAGCTTGGACACTGTTTCCATTCCACAGTTATAATCTAATGAAAGTACATAGAGGTTTAATTTAAAAAGCAGCACTGAACTCTAAAACACTGTAGTGCTAGGACACAAGCTGTGTAGAAAACCACATGGGAAAGTGGTGATTACAATATTGCATTTTTCCTTGTGGGCTCTGTTGGGTTCGCATGACGTGCTCTACCACAGTATGTCTGTTTTCCTCTCCTCAGCAGAACAAAAGTGCTATTGCTGCTTCCTCTGCATTAGCCATGGTGTTTTATTTTGCTCTGTGGACATGCCATCAGCCCTGCCATTTAGTTCTGTTTCAGCACAACATTTAGGTTCATGGGCACCCCTGTCAAGGCAAGCAGCACTTCCCTCCATCCCCTGCTGTGTAGCATGCTGGCTGGGAAAGGTGACACAGCGGATCTCAATGGGTTCATTATGTGTGACAGCTAAAAACACTTCCCTACACGAGTTATTAATAGATGATAACTGGTAGAGGCTGGACTATGTATTGGGTTAGATTACTTGGTCTCTTGTAAACAATATCCTATTTCTAAAGGGAAGGCATTGAAGAATTACTGGCTGTAACCATGCAAATTGGCACCATTTCAGCAGTTTTGGTCAACTCATAAAGTTAACAGCTTCCAGGGGCAGTGCAAGCAGCACCTTCCATTTTTCAGCTTTTACTCCAGCCTGCTACAACTATAAAGAAAGGGTATGAATGATTTTATTATGAATCACTGAACTGATGCCAAGTAAAGACAGATCAGATCTCCCCTCCACCAAAGATCCTAAAAGTTTGCCTGTAATTCTGGCCCCTTGCAGACTCAGCAATGGCCAAACTGAACTGTCTCTCTAGGAGAGGGCAGGAACGTGGAGGGTCATATGAAATGAGGTACTTCACCATCCAACTTGCTCATTTGACAAACTGAATTAAGCTCTTTTGGGGGTTGTCAGAAGTACTTACGGGAGAAGCTCACAGCGATGAGCTCCAGGGTGAGTTGAGGTCAAAATCACAAATGGCAGCGAAGGGAGCTGAAGACAGGGGAGCCGTGTCAGTGCTGCTGAGAGCTCGAGCATGAGGAGCTCTCCTCCTGGGAGGCTGTGTTGACAGGGGCACTGATGGCTGCATTGGCAATGAAAGAGGCCACCACCTGGGTGGCAAAAGAGGGCTCCGACAGCTTGTTTAAAGGTTAGTGGGACACATGTGGGAGTTTTGTTTAAAGGTTAGTGGGACTTCTCAGTGGGGGTAAGTCTGCCAGTGCTTGGTTATCAAAAAAAGCATCCTGGCTTCTTTAAGATACAGCCCATAATGCCCAGCTCTCTCCTACACATGGGAATTGGAGGCAGCTCACTTGCCTGGCCCGTGAATTGTTTTTGTGGGGCTTATAGACCCATGGTACATCGAAAGGTATTTTAAAGCCAGTCCTGTCTCTACTGCTAAAGAATTTATTGATCATGGGGAAAAAAAAAAAAAGTGTAGGCTGACTTAAACACATGCACTGCAATTTTGAATTCTAATTTATGTGATATAACCATCACATAGATTACACTGTACTTACCTGTGTAGCTATTAGTTGTTTCTCACGAAGATGTGTTTTGGTATGATAAAGAGTATACAAAGAGACAGATCAACATTTTCTAATTTTCAAGATTTCTAGTCCATTTCTTCAGGAGCCTAAAAATTATGATTGTGCTAAACAGAAAAGCCATAACCTTTGCAATTTTCCTGCAAATTTTTCATTTTACAAAATAATCAGAAAATAATTTGTGCAACAGCATTAGACTTAAAAATTTGTTGTAATTGAAGGATTTAATTTCATTCTGTTATATACATGTAAATTCAAAGTAGGTTCAAATGCAGGAACTTCATTTTCAGGATATATAAATGTAGAGACTAGAGATACTGTCTTTTTCTTGTGAATGAAAATATTATTTTATTAATTAAAATTCAAATATTTCATAAGTAAGATTTCTAACCACAGGAAAAAAATTAGAAAAAGACAAATGAATTTTCTTTCATGGTTATAAAAAAAGAAGAAGGGAAAACCACATGTGCATTTGTACCACAGAGAAAACAAACCTACAGCTTCTAGGCAGAGTTCTAGATAATCTTTTTTGTAGCTGTGCACATATACATCCTACTTGTGGTTAACTGGTGATACGAAAACAGATTATTTTTCACATCCTATCAAGATTAAAAAAAACCCAACCCAAACCAACGACATTCTACTCTGCTCTATTTAAATATCACAAATGCAACACATAATGAGATACAAAATTGCTATTGAAATAATGTTCCCAAGTCTTAAGGAAAGAGGTATTTTGCTTCCTGACAAGCAAAAGTTAAAACCTTGGACAAATCTTTATTGAAAAAGTGTGGTTATTTCTATTGCTGAACAACGAGAAAATAAGTTTCTCTAATGTTTTGACTGTAGAGAAGTCAGTTCAGCTGCACTCTGCTTATGCCATGTCTCCTAGACTTGCTCTGTACAGAACAGGTGGTTTCCCCTCTAAACTAAATATCCCCAAGTTCCTAAGTTGAGTTTTCTTAATTTTTTTTTTTTGGTAGACTTTTGTACATCTTCTCAGGATTCTTTCCACTTGCTTGAATGAAATGCCCTAAGATGCACTTCATTGTGCCTAGAAGTAAATGTATTAAGGTGTAGTTATTTTTAGCTAGCAACAAAAGTGGGAAAAACCCCCCTTTTTTGTGTTTTTAGTAAGGGTTTCCCTGAAATAAGGTTTAATAAGATTCTCTTTGTCACTGTTTCATATTACATTCCCTCTTCCAGACAATAAAAATCAGTTTACATCTTGGAGACTATAGTTGAGTAATCATAAAATAAAATGTATGATGTCAAGATTAAAATAAACAAGCTAAAGGCAATCTGGCAACATGATAAAGGACTGGTTTAATTGTGAGAAATGGCCAAACAGATAAAAGGGGAAACCCAAGTATGGGTAAACACAGATGAAAGTCCTAGGAACAGAGTTTTTGTTAAATTTTTCACTAGACTAAGTCTTAGCTATGGCATAAATATTTTTAGATTATGTTTTCCAGAAAACATAATAGGAAAGTATTTATAAATTATTGGCTGATCAAATGACCACTGAATTACAATTTCCTTGTTACTCCATATAAACTATAACTGAGAATCCAATTTAAGTGGTGTAATTAACTTTTTATTGTTACTTGTTCCTTCAGAAATCAACAAACTTCAGAGTCCAGAAAAAATATAAATAATAAGATTTATATATCTTAGCCACTCTTTTGAGGAGTACCTACCCATTTCTAGATAGCTCTTGGGCAAATAGGCTTCCCCTCAAATTTTGTGAATGACAGAGCTTTTGCAGAATTTCCAGGTGAGTGAGGGTGCTCTGTAGTCTGGAGGAGCAGTTTGATACCGTCCCAGTCTTCTATCTTGTATCTGCTGGCTGGAGATATACAGATATACAGATCTGCTGCGTATTTGTTGGCTGGAGACCACCTCTGCTGGAGCAGAGAGCCCCGGTCTCAGCAGTTCCATGTGTCCCTCTACCTTCTCTAATGTCAGGGTGGATGCTCCACTGCTAAGCACTGACTTGCTGAACACTTCTGACAGAGGACATTTTTGCTGTCAGATGGAAACCTGAGAATCAGGAGAGGAAAGGAATTCTCCCGTTTTCTCTGAGACTGAGAACCTGCTGCTGCAGGTAGCAGATCAGAGATGGACAGGTCTGGTGGGGCTCACAGAATATCTAACCCCCACACCACAAACCACAAGACAGCTTCACGATGTCCTCCAGCATTGTCAGCGCTGGATGGCTCAAATCAAAGGTGAGACACGAGACACTAAGCTGTTCTCCCTGTGAGTGCCTGGCATAGCTACAGGCACACCCAACCTCATGTCAGTGTACCCTCCATAAACTCTTGTTTTCCACAGAAAGGCAGCTTGGCTGTGCAGACCAAAAACGTGCTGTGGAAGACTGTGACTTCTTGCTCTGCCTGAAGGCTTGGAATATCTGGAACCTAGAGCATAATCATGCTTATAAATGTAGCCTCTTCTACAGGCTTTTATTGAATGTCTTGATTTCTTTTTTTGGTGAACCCTTCAGTCAGTATGTTTGCTGTAATTCTTAAAAACATCATCAGCCAAAAGTCACAAGAATGATTACTTCATTGGGGCTTCTGCTGAGACCAAGGATTATGGTAATAACAAATCTGTAGTCTATTTTGATTTTTGCCCTTACATTAGATAAATGACCGCTATTAGTGCTCTGGTGGTTGTTTACTCAGCAATGAACTTCATCTCAATTCACTTTATTGTACTTCATAATTTATTTGCCCAGTGTTGTTTATAGTGTGACTAAGCTGATGAAGGCTTTATCATGTTTGCATTGAGAATGCTGTGAAGAAAGCCAGACTGATTGGTGTGTGCCCACTGTATAGGGAATGTTCCACTGTGGAAAGCCACTAAAAACTTGATACATACACATAAGAAACATAGCACTACTTGAAACTGATGACCTTGTAAACTCACAATTTCTATCCTACACTTTTTATTTTCTCAAAATAAACGTTTCATTCACACTTTCTATCTGTTTTTTAGACATTTTTTCCTGTCACTGTCAGATGAGTTAATTCCCAGTTCCAGGATGGCTCCACCCTTTTCTAATACAAGCCTCTACCTCTCTGTGCCATTATCTTGCTGTCTTCTGTAGGCACAGATCTGGATGATACAAACCTTCTGGTAAATTCTATGCAGCAAATGATGCAGGACTGAATTCTTCAGGCTCTGCTCTTCTTCAAGTCCACATCCACACACAGTGACTTTTCCAGTCTGCTATCACCTGGGAGAAGACTTGGTCTGTACAAGTCAGGAAGGGAGGTTTGCACTCTTAAATCCAGTTACAGCAATGAGTAGCATCAAGTTTTGCTCCACTCATCTGGCAAAAGCAGTTGCCTTCCTCCCACCAATAAGTCATCATTGTCTGAAATGGTCAGGCATTCCAAAATAAATGCTTAGAGTTGGCATTTTCAAGGTTCAAACAGAATTTCATACTGCTGTTAATATAGCTGGTTCTTGGATTAATTAAGGCCATAGATGCCTCTGTTAGGCTGGAGAATGTTTGTCAAATAACGTAGTTTGAGTCTGGGAGTGTCTGTACTATCTGACTTTTCACTCATTGAACTCTTATTCTGCTGTAATGATAAACACAGAGCAAATTGGAGCTGACCAGGGAACATGACCTGCAAGAGAAAAACATACTATAAAATACAGCAATTACTGGAAAATGTCAAAGCATTTTATGTGGAACCTTTTGGATAAATTTGGTGGCCATTTGAAGAGCTGAGCCAGTATTGGAGGCAGCGGACAGGGGCATGTACGCATCAAGGATTAGTCATGAATCAAAACACATGAAGAAGAAAAAAGGATGATATTTAGTTACTGTGAAGCTGTATTGTTATGGGCCTCATTAGCCTGGGCAGCCTTGTTAGCTGAATGCCATCCCATGCCTCCTCTGTGGTTCCTGTTGACATTTTTCACAAGAACCATGTTTTTAATATTGTCTATCTTTTATTGTTATTTACTATTATGTTTGAGTCTGATATTACTTGTTTGGAGAAAAATGTACATGTTAGTGCACTTAATATGTTTATTTAACATGTTTATTTAGTTAATTTAAAGAACGGCTGATGTAAGAGCCCATGGCAGGCCAATTTGACTTTTTACAAATAGAGCATGAACATTAGAATCACTGTGCATTCACACTATAGATTCAGTTTATTTTCCATGTAAACTCAGATGACAGAAATTGTGTTTTACCTAAACGTGAGACATTTGCCTCTGTCTCATGGCACTATTTGAGGCTGAGATACATAAACATCATCATTCTGAAAAGGGTGCTATGAGGAATAAGCACCTTTGTCTTCATAGTACAAGTTATGCATTTGGTTTGTCTTACTTATGGACTAAATCATAGAATCATTTAGGCTGAAAAAGACCTTTAAAATCATCAAGTCCCACTGTAAGCCTAACACTACCAGGCCCACCACTAAACTATGTCCCAAAGCATCACATCTACATGTCTTTTAAATAACTCCAGAGCCAGTGGCTCAACAGAGCAACCACTGCCCTAGGCTTGTTCTGCTGTTGAAATGAAGTGGAAAAGTTTTTCCTAGTATTCAGTCTAAAGCTCCCCTGGCACAGCTTGAGGCCATTTTCTCTAGTCCTGTCATTTGTTACCTGGAACAAGAGACCGACCCCCACCTGGCTACAGCTGTAGAGAGCCATTAGGTCCCCCCGGGCCTCCTTTTCTCCAGCATAAACACCCCCAGCTCCCTCAGCTGCTCCTCCTAGGATTTGTGTTCCAGACCCTCCACCAGCCTTGTTGCCTTTCTCTGGACTTGCTCCAGCACCTCAATGTCCTTCCTGCGGTGAGGGGCCCGGAACTCGACACAGAATTTGAGGTGTGGCCTCACCAGTGGCAAGTACAGAGGGACAATCACTGCCCTGGAGCTGCTGGCCACACTGTTGCTGATACAGGCCAGGGTGCCAATGGCTTTCTTGGCCACCTGGGCACTCAGTGGGTCATACAAGAACAGATTGTGTATGTCTTCTGCAGCAAAAGACTCTTAGTGCTTCATTTCGCTATCCTTACTATTTTCACTACAGTATAATATTATAATATTTCAAAAATATTTCTGTACATTTTAGATTATAGTTCATAAATCACTCTTCAATTGTTACACAAACATTTCCTTATAAGAATACGTAATTCTTGGATTAACATCTGTCCAATAATTTTTCAGCTTGTATCAGCAATACAAAAGAGTTACGGCAGAAATAAAGTTTTAATTATTATTCGTAGTACAAAAAGGAGAATGTGGTACACGCATGTAAGGTCTTCTGCTAACACAATCTGTATACTGACTATAAACATCTCTACTGCTCAGTCCTATGACTTTGTTTCTTCAAGAGGTCCCTATTTTTCTGCTAATGTATGCTGTTTTCCACAGCCCAAATAGCTGATAAAGATAGTGGATATCTGCAAACAGAAGCACCTGCTCTACAAGGGCCAGCAAAGACTCAGGTGTTATTGGTTTGTATGGACAGTCAGCACATCCTTAAAAAAAATACTTGACAGCAAAGAAATGCTTGGCATCTGACACCTCGGTGGGGATCAAACAGCCCTGGAGTTGTTGGCTCTGCTGGTGTTTGTGATGGCAGAGTGTCCTCCCGTGCCAACAGCAACCCAGCCCCTCTCAGCCTGCTCCCCCGTGAGCTCTTACAGGCAAGCACAGCTACAGTCACAGTAAATGTGAGCTGGCCCGTGTGTCTGGTCATGTCAGAGCACAGGCAGCTCCAGCCCACAGGGGCTCACAAAACGTGGTGTCAATAAACCATTGATTTCACCCATCCTTAAGAATTACTCATACATTATTATGCTAGAGAGAAAGGAAGCCTCCAGGCAGAATGAACCAGGAAGTTAAAGCCAACTGTTTGCACCCAGAGTGGGATTAGTCTATGACCAAAGACTGAACCACTGAGTACTCACAAGATCATATTTTGTCATTTGTCATTCCTAGGGTAAACATTTGAAAAGAGACACGGACAGAAGCAGCCTAGCTCAAGCACTTGACACCTTGAGAAGGAGAATTCAGGCATGCATGATCACATACTGCCAGTCCAAGGTCTCACCTAGCTGTTTGGATGCAGCAGCTGCAAGGCAGGACTACTGCAGCCCTGTCTATCAGAAGGCATTCTGTACATGACTCTTCCTACACATTTGATAGATGTTTCTGATGCTGGAAGCAGGATACAGCTGGACTTGAAACATCATGATGTTCAGCAGGTATAAACCCAGTTTCACATGACAGACATGACCTAAGGATGCTTGAGTATCAGGAATTCTAAAATATTCAGTGAAACATGGAGAGAAAAGAAATATAGAAAAAATCCAAGCAACCTCTGAGAAGCTCTTATGAATTTTAAATTCATTTATTTGTTTTCTTCCTGTTCAATGTCATTAAATTTGTATTTTGGACATGAAAGATAAATAGAAATATACCAAACTTTCCAAAATTCCTCAATGTCTGTGTGAAGTCAGCACACAAATTAATCAGTTTGGCAATTTTTCTTACAAATTATATGGACTCTGGGTTATAACAATGTTCACTTTGATGCTGTACCCAGCCGTTGCCTGTCGTGTAGTAGGTGCTGGAGAGGTGAATAAAAATATCAAGCAGATGGTGACATTCCCTGCAATTATCTTTTCTCCAGAAGTCTGTGACTACTTTGCTTGAGGCAGGTTCATAGTCCCTGACTAAAAGTTCTTACATGAATGTATGTGATTGCTTTTGGACTTCTGACGTTGTGTTTAAATTCATTTAAGAGGTTAAGTGAAGGTTTGTGTGAATACGTCCTCCTGTTCAATCATGGCTTGGGATGCGCTGACTTCCTCTGATAGTGCTCTATCCCCCATTCAGAGAGGCCAAGTACTGGAACAGAAAAAAACCAAGAAAAGAGTTTTATATTGATATACATCTCAATAGCCCTTATGGAGCCTAAATAAAAGGCCAAATGTTAGAACACTCAAATCTGAAAGTGTTTGAATCCAGGGCTCAGCTTTTGTGTTTCATACCCATTTCTAAGGAAAACACAGTCTCCAAGGCACATTTGTGATAGAGGAGCTGAAGCCTCTCTCTGAGTGGGTCCTGTGAACTGCTCTGAGGAGATGTTTTGTGTGGTCATCCTCAATAAGCAGCGCAGAAAACATGAAGAACAGCCAGAGCAAACCTGTGCTGTGTGTTGGAGATTCTCTCAAAGCATTTGAAATAGCAGACACAGCTGGGGATTATTTCCTTTTCCAAACAAACGTCACAACCTGATCTGGCTCTTCAGATACTTTAAAATTCCATTTTCTTCAAAAATTCATCCAAAGCAATATATTAGGGGGAAGATCTTAAAAGCACTATGACTAAAAGGGCTCTAGGGGAACAAGATGAACTGATTAGACATTTTTCTGTGGTTTGATAATTCTACAACACTTATTCTTATATTTTTGGTACATCCAAAAGCAAAGTATTCATTGCTTTATAAACAGCTTGTCAGCTAGAGAAGCAGAGTGACAGACCATGTATTATAGAATTTTAGGTTGATTTGAATTAAAAGTTGTGCTCTATTCTAACTCCTACAGGGTATTCCTGTGTGTGTGTACAGCTTTTGAGGAAAGGTCTAGTGACTGCCTCTGTCTATTTATTAATCTCAATATTCCTCAAACAACCATTTTTATCCATGTGAAGGAATAGGTCCCAGAAGGATGTGATGGGGATTAGCAGGCCAAACCTACATCAATATGCCTTGTTTTATACTGAGCCTGGAATGAATCTATTGAGAGACAGCAAGGATGAAGAGCAATTGCTATAAGGTCAATGAGCCTTTGAAAGACAATCATTGCTAAAAAATATTGCTAATTCCATTTGAATCCTAAATGCTCCACTGTCTCTGAGGAATCTGTGAAATGAAGTTCTGATATAGTACCTCTGAAACTGAGATTTTTGTAGCTGAGCTCTCAAATCTGTAGGTAGGTATGGTATGTAGTCCACACAGATCTGAGATCTTCCAGCTTTTACTCAATCTTAGATCACAGAAATGGATATACTTGTAAAAGTGTGCTGCTCTCACGACGTACTAGGCAAACACTGTGAGAAGACATTGATTTTCAGTGGATTTGAACTCCAATGAAAACATTTGTGAGAACATTTCTCTTAGTTTTATTGTCCTCAGTAAGACTCATCAACAACTGGGAATATCTTTGAGCTACCATCTTGTAATCAGCTGCTGCAGTTTTTGGAGTCCACCCCAAAATATTTTTGTTCTCAATCTGAGTAAGCCTATGGTATCCTTTTCTCTCAGCCTGTCTGCCTCCAGCCTGTCTGTCTAATTTACTGTCCCTATAGAACAAACAGAGTAAGTCTTCAGTCTCCTCCAGATGCCTTCTGCCTTCTTGTCTCACAGCCCCATTAAAATTTACTACATAAATTCACATTTTGTACAGCTTTATTACTTGCAAGCAATAAGACTTCTACAGCTTGAAAGAAACAAAAGTTCTGCCATGGCACATTCCCCATGAAGAAAATCTCTTCCAGTGAGTGGTATATACTGCTTCTTCTACAAGATTAAAAATGTGAAATATCACAATAAACTCCTATTTAAAGTGATAGCCTTGTTCAAGTATTCTCTTCTGGACAGAAAGTTTGCTCCAGTACAAGCATTGCTTTGGGTTCCATTAACATATCTCTGCATCATCTACTCCGTAAAACAGCCTCTACATATGATACACACAAATTCAAAACAAGCTTTTTATGAGCATGAGGACAGTGGTAGTGAATGTGGTTTGTGTTTGTATTTGGATATCTCAGCACCTTTTGTAGAAACGATGTATAGAATCAGCCAAGGGGGGACATTTCACTCTGTGCAGTCTGTGAAAGGGGACTTTCAAATGGAGTAACCTCATTCATTTTTGCTGGAAAGAGATAGATGCTTATATTGCACATAAGGGAGATGCTGAATCTGGAAGTCTGCCAGAGATGTTGCTGCTGCATCTCCAAACCCTGCGTCCAGCAGGTAGTGAGGCAGAGCTTGTATTCCCAGCAGGCACAGACACAGGTGCCCATGTAAGCAGTACATGTGTCACACAGACAGACACAGACAGACATTCAGCACCTACACAAACACAAAACCATCAATGTCACCATCCTCCTCCCTTCTCTGGCTGATCAGGAAAATGTCTGTTAGTGTGGGTACCCCAGCAGCTGGTCTTATCCACTGGGCTGCCTGCTCTCCTGTGACGGGCCTGAGAGGAGCTGGGGCTGGGTGCTATTGAAGCTCCCTCCTTTGCCATTGCTGCTCCATGCTACTTTCCTCTGGGGAGGTGACCTTTTCACTGCATAAGCTGACATGTGTAGTATAGAACTAAAAATTATCTGCTTTGAAATACTGGATAGAAGTGGAGTGAACCGGTGTTTGAAGAGGTTAATAGAAATCAAGGGACAGCAGCTGCTGTAGAGTACTTACAGGCAATCTGCAGCAGTTGTTAAATGTTAACAGCCAGCATGCAGGCTACAAGGGTAATGTCTCCTTCACATGATGAAATAAAAGTGCCAAACAAGTTGTACTTGTTTTTACCTTTGCAAGTCTTATGTCTATTATATTTTTCAGCAGAGAAATGGTGTAGGTTCTGAGTGTTCATTTGTCATCTTGCATCACAACACTTTTGTTTAAATAGAGGTTCAGAATTCAAAATACTGAGCAAAAAATTCTCATAAAATTGAATAAATTCAGAGCTTTTACTCAAATATTCTAGTATTTTGGCAAATTACATCAGCAAATTTGATCTTTATGTCTTCTTGTTTCCTATTCTGAATGTTGAAAATATGATTATAAATAATAATGATAATGCTAATAACAGTAGTAATAACATAGGGTGTGGCCTCTGATTAAATAGCTGTGCTCATGCAGAGCGGTGACTGCCTGAATGCTTTTCCAGCAGCATGAACCATAGAATAGCCTCAGTTGGAAGGGACCTCAAAGATCCCCTCGGCTGTGTTTTTCCTCTGGTTCCTCTCATAAGGCTTTGTGTTTCTTATAGAGGTGATGGATCTTGGAATTGTTTGGACACATGAAAATAAAATGAATTGCATCAGACTTCTCAGATTTTTTCACTTGCCTCCATGGGTGGGTGAGACATGAAAGCTTAATGCATGCATCTGACGTCTGCTAAGACTGAAAAAGATGACTTTCCAAGTCCTCTAAGCTTTTGGGCTCGGGAACATGCTCATGAGCAGCGGAAGGTCACAGCTGACACTGAGCGGCTGCGCCTGTTTTGAAAGTTTGTGGTCTGGGAGCAGTAAGATAAACAGCAGCTCATCAGAGTCCTGCTAAAAAATAAATAGAGCATGCTCTCCCCAACTTTTCAACAATTAGGAAAAAGTACCATCATGTTGAGCATGGACTTTATTAGTTATAGTTTAAAAAATGTGTCCAAAAGGCCCTGATTTGTGGGAAATTGGTTTTGGTCTGGAGGAAGAGAACAATACTGTTCACAGTGGTCGGGTTATTTAGCCCATGATCTTGGCAAAAATAGTCATTGGTTTTCACTTAAATCAGCTTCCTTTATGTACAGCTGATATTCCAAGTTCAGTTCATAGACCTGACTGTGTATTCCAGCTAATTATTCCTAAAGATTTTTTATGGCTAAGTTTAAACATTTATTCTGCAATTTTCCTTCTTCTGTTTATAGCTTCATACAAAAATGGCACCACAGAATGTTGGTCTCTGAGCTGAATATGAAGCTAATGGTCCTGAACTGGACTCACATAATTTGCCATGTATTTGGCCCCTTTTCCCTTTTTTAAAAACAAATGATGATAACATCTATTGGTTTTCATTTTAATGCAGTAGAATTAGCTGTAATAGAAGTTTTCCAAAGCACTGTAAGCAGAAGCATATAAAGTTATGCCAAAAAGACTATGAATAATAGATCTGAAGAAAATCCTGGAAGGGCATGGCTTCCACTATGAGACTGTTAGACAGAACTAATTTGGCAAATTTACTATGTTTTAGAGAGTATTTATTTTTATTTTTTGTACAAATTTTGCTCTGAGGAACCAGAAATCCACATGCTATATATCAGCTGTTGTGTGGGAAATTTGTAATTTTAACAAAGGAAATAGATTAAAAATACCTTTTTTAAAAAAAAAAAAAATAATAATTTGTCTATTGCTTTGTTGAATGTGAAAGAAATACCTGGAGAAAAGTAAAGAGCCCTGTTGGTTTCTTCTACACACACACTCTATAAATGTGTGTCTTCAGACTGTCTCCACAAACAGCTCCAAACCACCAAAGAACTTCAGAACTGTGTTAGCATCTTCAGGAGAGCTATTAGAATTTAAATTTTCCTTTATTCCATACTTTAAGTGGTTGGCAAAATTAGGACTGAAGAGCTGGGAAAAAAAAATTATGTTCAGTGCCCCTTCCTAAGCCAAGTACCTGTTTGTTTTTCAGGTTTAAGGTTTGTCTTGACAATGAAGAATCACTAATATTTCTGTAATGGGAAAAAATATATTTTCTAGGCTGGGCTTAAATGCAGTACCTCTTAAAAGTATTACTGGAAGGGCTAAGTACTTGCAGATATTTTTTCATTTTTTCATCTATAAGTCAATGGGTACATTTTTACTTTTCATTTTATTAGTACTCTCATGTTTCTTTCAGTTCTTAAATGTAGCTCTAGCATTGAATTATAGAAGTTCTTAAATGGTAGTGTTTTAAATACTAAATAATTAAATAATGATAAAATGACCTTAACCAACCAAAAATTTAGAAGCTGAAACTAAATACAGCCTCAACTCATAAGTGATTTCAAGGCAGAGGTTTTCAGATAGCCAACTTTTATCACAGATTGCTTCAGGTATTTGAAAGTTTTGTGGTTTTTTGTCGTCTTAAAACGACGTAACTTAGGCCTATGCAAGTACAACAAATAGTTGTATTAAGAAACAAAGTGGATTTTTTTCTGAGGTATAAAGATCTAACACAGATGCAGTAGAAACATATAAATGGATAGGCTGAGACAAATGATGAGATGAAGAAAAGCTGTTTGCGGTCAAGGGGAGTTAAATCAAAAACACTCCAAAGTCTGACATAGTTCTGGTTCATTACTGGTTCATTGCTGTGACCAGATCTCTGGTTTAAGAGGTGATAACATGATTTTTAGTTTGAATTTGTAACTTTTAATAGCTGGAACAGATAGGTAACTTCAGCATTTGTCAGCATCAGAAGTAAAATATCATGGAATCCACCACTGATAAGGTGGAAAGCCACCACAAATGCTGTTCCTGCCAAGCTGCTTTCCACTGGTTGGCCTTTGGCATGTACTTGTGCATGGTGTTATTCCTCTCCAGGGCAGGACTTTCCATTTTCCTTTTTGAATGCCATTTCTCCAGCTTGCTGAGGTCTCTCTGAATGGCAGCACACTCACCTGGTCTATCAAACACTCCTCACAGTTTTGAACAGACTGTGTCTGCATTTTTTCACACTTTCCTACCAGCTCAGGGACCAGGGATTCCCGAAGTCCAGTCAAACCAATAAGGCAAGAAAGCACTGAGTGCCCTGACCAGTTTTCTTTTGTCTTACTTTTGCAACTGATAGACTTGAAGAAGCCTTCTCATCACCTTTCATATCCCTCA
Source organism: Callaeas wilsoni (assembly GCA_013398955.1). NCBI lineage: Eukaryota > Metazoa > Chordata > Aves > Passeriformes > Callaeidae > Callaeas > Callaeas wilsoni. The sequence goes on from VWPU01012171.1 coordinate 139,540, forward strand.
CCAGATTCAGCTCTAGATGGGCTTTGACTTTCTTAGTCACATCCCAACACACCAAATACAGGCTTTGTCCTTTATCTATAGAGGAGGATTTGGGAATAGTTTGGTTATGAAAAATGCTTGAAGAAATGGGGAAGAAAACAGTTTTATCTGTTAGTGATCTTATTATAAAAGTGTTTGTGATGCATTTAATCATCATACAAGATCCATACACATATGTGTACCTATACTTTAATAGATGTAATTTTGATATTACACATTCTTGAAATAGGGCTATATTTTCCCATTAATTATATTTGAATATAATTTTAAGCCTAGAATTCTTACTGTTTTGTGCAATCTGAACCAGGCAAACCCATGCTGAAGTAAGTATAATTTTCCACCAGTGAATGCAAGTCTGATACCAGTAAGGTGGTTTTTTTCCTAAGTTTCTTAAGATATGTAACATCATGTACTGAAACTGAATGGATCATAGATACAAATAAACAGGCATATTTGAAAAATTTGTACAACACGCAGCACAAATCACCAACATAATATTATTTTTTAACACGATATTTAGAACATACTAACATTTTCTTTACTCAGCTATATTTACTGAACAGCAAAATCAAAATGCAACAGATATTTAAAATTGAGAGATAGTGGATTTTACATGCTTATGCATTCAAAGTTACCTACCATTGTTTCTTGACTGGAGTGTTTTACTAATATGTTTTGCTACGTGTGTGTCAGAGAAAAATGTATATTTTTAATCACAGCAGACATCTGTTTACAGATGAAAGATGTCTGTAAACACTAAGGGACTTTGCCTTGTCTGAACTTTGATGACAGAGTAGATGCTTTTCCAGAATTCATCTTTTCAAGCTACTTCAAGCAGAAGACTCAAGTATAAAATATCTAATGGAGTTATTCAAGTTGTCTCTGCATGGTCATGTTAACCTTCAAACTGAGCAACAAGAAGTGCTTGGGAAACTCAGATAAACAACAGGGCATCTCCTGTGCTCTTTGCTCTGTTCACTTTGAGTCTGTGGTTTGGTGGTTGAGTTGGAATGGCTGCCAAAAGGTGACATTAAGGAATGCTCTTCTGGGGTGGTCAGAGGGTGCACTATGCCTTCCAGCGACAGCATGACTGTAGATATTCTTAAACCAGCTGTGAAACCATCCTCCAGGGTACCCAGGGCATAGGAGAGAGTGTAAAGGGGACTTTAAAATGAACAGGGAGCGCAACCCTAAAATCCTGTCACAGAAATTGTTGCTGGGAAAGCAGACACAACGTCATCTTCAGAGGAGTGTTTTGTGTAAGTACTTAATTTCCATCTCCCCTCTTGCATTTCAAAACTACTAGAGATTATTATATTGACTCCAGATGATTGTGAGATAGAGCTGATTTACAGCTCTGTTCCACTGAGTGGAAAGGAATGACGTCAGTTTCAAAGAAAGTCGTGGTGATTTTTTTATTCATCCTTGTAAGTGTCCTTCTGTTTTACTTTCAATACATGGAGCAGTATATTTGCTCAATATATTACAAATATGATTGACTAGATATTTCTGATATGAAAGTGCTTCTGGAAAATGTATCCTGGTTAGTTTCCATAATATATTTCATATTACTGTTCTCTTAGTAGCTCTCAGAAGGGAAACCATCACTTAAGCCATTTGTCCAATATGGCTATAAATCAGTGGACACTACACTGCAGAAAATATTCCTTCATTGGCAGGGACTTCAATGAGATGATTTCATCATTTTTTCCATCTCTAGTATGGAGGTGTCTAAGATTTATTACAAACTTAATATAAATTCAAGACTATGGATATGTTTTTATGACTTATTTTCACGACAATGACAAAAAAAGGCCAACATAAGTACAAGATAGCTTTATAGTGTCAGGATATTAAAATATGTCTATCCAAGTTTATGGTGAAATTTAAGTAGGAAGCATCTGAAAATACCTATTTTCTCATCTCTGTTCTTCTCTAGTATATAAAACCAATTAATTCTATCACAAAGAAGCATGTTTTTCCTGTCAATTCAATACATGACTTAAAAAGAAAATTTCAGTTTCAGGATTAATTTAAAACAGTATAATTTGCTAATCTTTCTGAATCAGATGGTATAAATCGCTTCTTATATTATGACAAAGGCTTAAAGTAGGAGTCTGATCTAACAAAGAGTCCAGGCCTGAATAAGTCTTCTTCTCTGCTTTGTTCAGAGAAGCAGTCTGCTTACCTCGTACCTAATAGTTCCCTTATCCTGAGATTTTTAGATGTCAGTAAGAATGCCTCTTTCATCCTGAAAACTCCCAATATTTAACCTAATGTCTAGATGCCAACCCTCCAACTAACTGTCTCTGGAAACCAGAAAAAAAGACAAAAGGGAAAAATTTATTATGCCAAATGACTTTTTTGGTATTACTGGACAAGGTAAACCTGAAAAGACTTTCAGAGATGCTGGTGCTAAGGTAACAGTAGCTAATACTTAAAGATTACTGAGATGCTTAGGGAGAAGCCTAGGAGCAATTGAGGAGCTAAGGGTGTGAGGAGAATATCTCAGTTTGGGAAAGGTCAAAAGGAAACTTCTTAGGAGTGAGAATAAAGACTGGGCAGGACCACAAAGTAAAGAGTTATACCAGACAATGGAGCAGGAAGATGGAGCCTGGAAGCCAACTGGAAGCAAAAAGAGGATTCACAATGCCATCTGTATTCTATAGATCCTGATAAAGATGAGATGGTGAAACTTAGCATTGTTATGCAAAGCCCAGTTGTTTTTCAGTATGAATCTGTGGAAGAAGACATGAACTGTGGCAAACAAGGGACTGCTGTGTCCTCATCTCAACTTTGCTCCAACTGTACGTACAAGTCACGTGCCGAATGGGAATCAGGACTAATCTGGCCTTCCTGGAATTCAGACCTTTTCGGTGGGTGATAGATCAGACCAGTGACACTATCCAGGCTACTGTTTACAGGATGTTGGACCAGTTCCTGAGGTCATAACGTCTTCCCTTTTTGACTTAATCACATTTTCTCTTGGTTTTGCCAGGCAACAAGGAAATAGTTTTAACTGTTGTTTTGCCATATCCTTTCTCAAGGCTGAGATCTCGGGCATAATCTTGTTTGCATTTGCCAGCAGATGCAACAATTACACAATGGCAGGGATGGCCACGGTGCTTGTTTGTGCTTTTATTTTGCAGCTGTGGTCAGCCTTTCTGAGCCTCCTTTAACCATGACCATCAGATGGCCTTTCAAGTTTTCTTTAATGATACCCACTAGATGATCAAGATACACTCTCCAGCTATGCTACAGAAGCCATCCCAAACTTCCGAAACAGTGAAAAATAGCATCAAGCATACCACACACCTAAAATTTTGTATAATGTGTGTTTCTTTGCCTCTGTTGCTCTATGAGGGTGTTCTACATGTTCGGCATATGTAGCACATACAGGCAGGAAATCTCAAGATGAAGATGCACTGTGCCTTGCAGTCATGGTGTCTAGGCAAACACCAGTGCCTGATGCTTCTGCCTTTATTTCCTGGGAGGGAATGTCTGATTACATCAAGCTTGGTGGTGACCCCTCGAGAGGTCTCCAGACAAGAACAGTTTGGGAGCTGTGCATTGATTAGAGGCTTTTGCTTGTGCAGAGACTCTGTCAGGTATATGAGAGACAACTGAGAATACTACCAGGGAATATTATATCTTTGGGATGAGTAGTCCCAATGCAATGTCAACGTGGTTGGCAAAAAAGAATTTGAGGCTGGGAGGAAACTGTTGGTAGGAATGATCTGGGAAAAAGAATGGAATTGAACAGATGGGATCATCATCCACAAGCAAAGTGGGGAAATAGGGGTCGCAGGATGTCTGATGATCCAGATGGATAGAGAGTGTCAGACTTCCAGAAATGGAAACATGAGAGGCAAAACCCCTTAGCAATGTAGCTAAAGGAGATATATATGAGACCTAGAAAGCAGAAATCAGGGAAGAGGAAGGTAGAAGAGCTGTTGGACATCCAGGACTTCTATGGGGAAGAAAATTATACAAGAATAAGAGGAATATGTGAAATGTGATCCTTATGAAGGCAATGATGAGGAAAAATAACTTCACTCCCAGCTGTTTGTATTTTCAAGTGAAAATATGATTATTTATAATAGATATAATATATTTTTAACTTCCAGATAAATATTTTAAATGCCAAATTCATATACCAATGAAGTCAATAACAAAGCTCTAGGTCTAATCAGCATAAGGATGCTGCCAACACACATATATACATGTAACATGTATATGACACCGCTAGGGTTAAAAAAAAGTTTTACTTTTTTGTCATATAAATTACCAAAAATAAGTAGATTAACTCTGAGAAAAGGATTTTTCTCACCTTCACCCCTGTACTTCCCATCATCATTCAAATGCTTGCATGTCTTGAAGACTTCAGAGCTGGCTGCCCATTCATGAATGCCTCATTAGTTATTTATCATAGACATAAGTGCTGGACAAATGTTTTTCTTGGACTATGCAGTTGTTGCTTCCATGACATTATTCCCACACTGTTGGCTGCTATTCTGTGACTTTTTGCAGGCAGTAGTTTTTTTCAGGTCACAGTGTTCCATGGCTTAACTTCTCCAAAAGACCAGGTATTAGAAAGGTAAATAGATATGATCACTGGCATGGAAGATGGAAGAGACACTTTCACATTTACAGAAATGCAGCTGCAGAGAAAAAAGTCTCATAGATTCATAGGAGCACAGGAGGCACCAGGATATCTAGTTTGTTTCACCAGGCACGGCCTGTAGATTTTTGGAACGTATTATAAAAACCCAGGATCTTAAATTTAAACCCTCCTGATGTGATGTTTCAATGCTTACTTTGATAAGAAGTGTTTTGGAAACTTCTGCGTAAGGACACCTATAATATAACACTTATGGTACCCCAAGACTAACAAATTTAAGTGGCGAACAAATGAAAGAGTGGTTGTTAGACTGAACTCACTGCTTAGGTGAGTTCTGATAGGTTTTCTTCTTGTTTACAAGAGGAAGGGAGTTGCTTGATTTGGTTATTTTCCAAAACCACCTTTTTGGGTTTTCACATTGAAGGAGGTAGAGCATCAGCTCCACAAACTGGAAGTTCAATTATAGTTCACAGCTTACTGGTCCAATTAAAGCAAAATTGTTTTTGCAGGTATGTAAATGTGCTTCAGTTGTGTAGGATCTCCACTTTTCAGGTAATGGTGGAAACATGAGCCTGTGCTCATACACTGAATATTGAATCAGTCTTTTGATGCTTTGCTGCTGCTGACAGGTTTCTTTTTCTTGTGTATAATTTCCTGCTAAGACTCGGAGAAGCATGTGTCTCTGTGAACCCATGGAGTGTGGAAGGTGTTTGGCTGCAGAGTTGGAGGTGCTCAGAGACCTGTTGCAGCTGCACTCTCAAATCCTGCCCCTCTTCTATGAGGCTGTGGGGAGAATGGTTTGCTCTGACTGATGTATTCAGCACCTCTCCATCTGCATTTGTGTATCGATCATCACGGAGAGTGTATGGAGTCTCTCTGGATTTAAAGCTTCCATATCTTCCCTTTCCTCCCCATTTCTCTAGGCTGAAAGTGGCACAGGTTATTTCATCAGAGGAAAAGTCTATTTCCTCTCTATGCTGCACTTGGAATACAGCTGTCAGCAGCGCTAGCTGCAATGCTGTAATTAAATGGCTAGTGTTTTTCACTGGACTTATTATTCATCGCAGAATGGTGTGATTTCTCACAATTTGTCCCCAACCAAAGATTTTTTCAGTAATGTTATTGCCTATTTAAGGACTGGGCCTTGATACCATGTCTGTGACTTCCACCTTCACAATGCCCATTGGTAAGACAGTGTTTTTGGAAGACGACCTTTAAGGACACCTAAATTTTGTCATAGGCTTTCATCCAGTCTGTCCTCCTGTGAGTGGGATCTTTCAGAAAGTCTGTCAAGTATGCTGAGAAGATGGCTTATGAAGAGATAACAGCAACTTTCAACACTCTCAAATGGTCATCATAATGCATAGCACTGTACTTTGAAAAAGCCTCTGTTTATAGTGTTTGGAATATGGGTACTAAGCTGCATCACTTATTCTCCCGAGTATAAGGTGAGGGAGAAAATACTGTTCTGATCTGATAATTTTACTTGATCTCCTGAGGGAGAGACATCTACATGAGAAAAGTGAAGGTAATTTTCCAGTAACCGATTATGTCTTGTGTTCTGATGTGTTGGACACTCCCCATGCACTCTGTCAATTTTTAACTGAGATTAGATGATACTTGTGAACCCCAGAAATGGCATGGACTAACCTGAGGTGAATGTGTTAAAAAAGAGGCTGAGTGCAGTATGGAACTTTTAATAAATAAATAGTCGTCAAATCTCCACTTACTAAGCAACTTGATCAATAATACATTGTGTCCTCTGGAGCGAAAAGATGCCCACAACACCGTACGATATAAAAGAAATTCCAAAAAGAAAATTTAAAACTTGAACTGAATGTCACAGTATAGAAATTTGCTTTTATGTTTTTAGAACTTATCAGCTTCAAATTACACCTAAAAAAGAATAAATGCATTCTTTACTGTCAATTTGCAGCACTTCTTAAAAACTTCTTCTGGTACTCTGGATTCTTTGAATCAATGCCTTAATCTTCTGTTCCACTTCAAATGTAACAATCTTTGTGTTGTGATCTACTTTTAGTAATATATCTTACTACATTCTCAGTTTAATTTTATGTTAGTGATAATAAGCCATAAAGAGTGAGTAACAAGAATAAGAGAAAGAATTGGTGAAGCAAGGTTTGAGAAGGTAAAAAAAAGGAAAATTTTCACTTTCAGGAGAGAAAGTAATAGCTTTGTTTCTGAAGCGTATTTATCAAGAAATAATGTAAAAGTTGAAACCTGAGATGCATGAAAATTGCAAGTGTTTGCAATCATTGTAGATGCTTTATCTAACAGAATGAAACATCAAAGGGACTGATTTTCTAATTCCTCCTCCAATAAAGGCTCATTATCACTCTCAAACATTTCAAATAGTGGGCAAAGTGAGCAAAGTCAGGTCCCATTCTGAGTAAGCATAGGCATTCAAAGGTTATAATTCAATAGCAAATTTAAATAAGAAGTTTAAGATTTAATTTTACTTTAAAATGTTCCATTTCATTCAATTCCAGACTAAAAAGAATCTTGAGAAACTTAAGAGAAAAGAAGTACTTTCAGAAGAAATCAAACAAAATATACGGAAAAGCCTTTGTTCATGTGAAAGCTCTTACCAATGCGGAATGACTGCAAACAAAATGATAAAATACTGCACAAAACCCCATTTGTTTGGAGCAAGATCATCTTGTAAATATTGTGTAAGGAAGCTGTACAACAATAGAGAAGAAAATTAGCAAGATCAGATGGTGAAGGGCCTTGAGGGGAAGCCATGTGAGGAGAAACTGAGGTCCCTTGGTCTGTTCAGCCTGGAGGAGACTGAGGGGAGACCTCACTGCAGTTACAGCTTCCTCATGAGGGGAAAAGGAGGGGCAGGCACTGATTTCTTCTCTGTGGTGCCCAGTGACAGGATTCGAGGAAATGGCCTGAAATTGTGTTAGGGGAGGTTTAGGTTGGATACCAGGAAAAGGTTCTTCACCCAGAGGGTGGTGGGGCACTGGAACAAGATCCCCAAGGAAGTGGTCACGGCACCAACCCTGACAGACTTCAAGAAGCATTTGGACAATGCTCTCAGGCTCGTGGTGTGACTCTTGGGGGTGGTCCTGTGCAGGGACAGGAGTTGGTCTTTGATGCTCCTTGCTGGGTCCCTTCCAGCTGAGGATATTCTGTCATTTTGTGAACCATTCCATTAAGTTCTCTGAACTGTGAGTAGAAAATTCTTCAAGTGGCTAATGAGTTGTCTGTGCCTTATCTCAGTGGGCATGAATATGCCAGCTGACAGCTTATACATGCTGTCACCTTTTGAGAAACAGCATGGATCCATCCCTGATTTTAGAAAGAGAGGGTTTAGATGACCGTGTTTAAAGGTCGATTCTTTTCAGATTGCTCCTTGGGGGTCTCCTTTGGAGTTTTTCAAGACCTTAAGTATCTACGCTCTAAGTAACCTTGCTTTAATTCTGTGTCAGTTCTGCTTTGAGCAGGAGCTTGGACTTGACTATCTTATGAGACCTTTCTGAGTTATGCAGGGGAGGACATTCTACTGTAAGTCCTGAAAGATAGCTGTGTCCTGGAGAGACAAGGAGTGCAAAATACACCCCTGTTTAAACAGTCTCGCTAGAACAGGCTGGTCTTAGCATGGTGGCTTTTATGGGCCTCATTCTTTGCTGTCTAAGCCTTCCTTTTAATATAATGAACTGATGTTATTTATAACAAAAATGTTAGCTAAAATAGGCAATATAAAACTTTTTTCCTTGAGTAGACCAATCCCAGAACGGAGGGCTCATCAATTCATCAACCTCATGGCTAATTATTGCTAGCATTTTTATGACTGTTTAGTGGCAAGGATGACATCACTGAAACTCACTTAGGGTGAATCATTCAGATGAGGAGAGCCAACATTTACCTTTCTTTTTGCTCATACGTTTTATTTAATGAGTATCTCTCTTATTTATGTCAAGATAAGTATGAACATGATTGTCCTGATATCTCACCATCGCTTACAGATTTTAATTTTCCAGCAAGAAAGGTGGGAGCCATCTAAAGAGGACAAACAGAAGAACATGGGTAGATCACGTTGCAATAGTCTCACATGATGACCAAACAGGAAATCTTACCTTAATCTCTGCAATCAAATGAAGGAGCTGACACAGTATGAGTGAGAAACAGCTCATAGTCTGTCTAACTAATATCCTGTTTCTGATGATGAGTCACATCTTATTTCAAAAGAATATATGGAAAACTGAAAATAGACTTCTAGGTGTGGAAGATTATACCAGAAAAGTTTCACCCAACCTCTAATAGTTACAGATTTTTTTAGCTTTCTAAAATATTTCTTGGACATTGATAACTATGGTAACTTTTAATTTACATAAGCAGCTTCTCACATTTTCCTGAGAACACAAATATGAAATATTAATGAGGGAATCCTGAAGCTGAATGGACAACTTGGACTCCCTACAGTCTTATGGAAAATAACAGTGGCCTTGCTTTTAATTTACACATATTTCCCAGTACACACTAATTTTAAGATACAACATCTGCAATTTAAAGAAGTACAGCTATTTAAAACTTTACTTTTTCAGTTTTTGCATTTCTCTCCCATATAAATAGTCATTCAAGTGAGACCAGAACACAGGTACATACATATATACATGCTAAGCCACACCTTTCCCTGAAGACTAAATTTGCTAGTCTTCCTGCAGAAACTGAAAATATTTACTAAATGTCTCGTGCTCAAAGAAAAATGAAAGGTGGGTGGTTTAACCTCTGCTTTTTCAGTCATTAAGTGTGTTCATTCTGCATAGTGTTATAACATGAAATCCTGCTTTTCCTTTTGTGTGATTTTTATACTGCTTTAATATCTGACATAAGAAATACTACCAAAATTAGTCACGATCCTCGAATTGCTTCCTTTATTGCACTGAGTTGTTGAGACAAACACTAGAATAATGTAACCATTGGGGAAAGTATTAGAAAACCAAAATCAAGGATATATACTCCTGAGAAATTTGAGAAATTGTTCACATTTGAGAAACTTGGCTTAAAATACCTTCGGTCTAATGATTATATCACTTGCACCTCCCTTTTCAAAAGATATTGGGATGTCTCTAGCTCTGGGCAACAGCTTCTGGGAAAGGTAAGGCTAACACAATCACACTTGTGATGGATGCCTGTTAATTTGTGACCACAATAGCAGCATTCATCTGCACTGACATCTGCACTGGCATGCACAATGCCCTATTTTGCTCCCCTAAGGGCTTACTGTTCTTTCATCATGATGAGCAGCTCTGACAGGAGTGGACTGAGGTAGTTGGCACCTTGCAAATGGCACTGAACTGTAAACTCCCTGAGCAGAACCAGGGTCAGAACTAGGCAAAATAGTGTCAGGATTTCACTTCTGAGCTGCACTGGAGTCTGAAAGAACTGACAATCTAGCCCATGGTTCCAACCCCAGTGAAACGGGAGCAAGCACAAGATTGGGAAGCCTCCCCAGTCCCTCTTCTGCCTCACATAAGTGCTGTATGTATTCCTGTCTTTCGAACAATAAAGGGTTGCTTGTTTAAACACACAGTCAAAGCCTGAACCTCAGGGATCTTTGACTTCCTGAGAAGTCCTGCTTTTTACTCTTTTACCTTTCAGCTGTCAAGTTTCTTATTGTTAAATATATGTTTCAAAAAATGAACCAAAATGGTCTTTAGGCAATTTAATTAAAATTTTCTATTCTACTAAGGGCTTTGTCTTGATAGACTCTCTCTTCTTTTTTTCTGTTAAGCTCAACTTTTTATGTCTGTCCAGCAATTCCAAGTTCTCTCCCAGTTTAATGACATGTGGTAACATATATAAATTAAGTTTTAAACGAAATAGAAATCTTTCTTTCAAAGAAAGTCCAGGTATGGATAATGTATTTTCTTAAAAGGTAATTATTTGTTACATTCATGTGCTGGTAGTCTAGGAGAATGGAAACTGCTGACTTTTTAAAAAAATCCCACAAGGTGAAGGTGAATAAAAAACAAAATAAAAAGATGTCTATTAAATTAATATTTGAGACACTAGAAAGAAATTAAAGGCTTGACCCTTTAAGCTAATAGGATAATTTATAACATGCGCTATGGCATTTTGCTGAATTGGGCTGCACAGCTTAACAGTCAGCACCCTGAAGTATTTGCCTAAGAAATCTTGCAGTTGGCATAATTCAAAAAGGGAATTTTTCTTGTTTAATTTTACCTTGTGCAAAAAAGTTATATTTTGGGGGTCTATTAACATTTGGGCTGATACCTTAAATTCATTTTTATGCTTTGTTTGAGCTTTTTACCTATAGTCAACTGTAAGAAGTGAAGCTGCTGGAAAAAAGGCCATTCTGAGCAGTTTCTCTTGAAATGCTGTAATTTACAGCACAGGACAGTGATAGCAAAACTTTTCACTCTACGGATTAAATGCATTTTTCTTGGTTATTCTGACAGATACATGGTAGGCAGTTCACCTGTGCATGATGCCAGCAGGGTGGGTCCTGGTACTTCGCAGCATTCTGAGTAGCTCTCCTGACCTGGTCCCAAAAGCCTTGTACACCAATGCCTACTGGTTCCTGGGCTCAGCATGAATATCCCAGAGACACCCATCCACCCTCATTGCTCCTTCAGTATTCGTTCAGATGAGGGCTTCAGACCTTACCTATTGTAAAGACCTTCAATTTTTCCATAGTTCACCTTTTTCCAATCACTGCCACAAAGTTTCTTACCAATTCTGGCAGAATTCCCTGCTGTCAAAGTGAACGCTTGATGCGCCATCCTCTGTGAGCCATTCATGGTGTTCAGATCTGGTGACTTGCTTGGACCATCAGAATCATGGAATCCATTTGGTTGGAAAAGACCTCTGAGGTCATGGAGTCCGAGCACCACCTTGTAAACTAGACTATGGCACTAAGTTCCACATCCAGTCCTTCCTTAAACATCTCCAGGATGGTGACTCCACCACCTCCCTGGGCAACCCATTCCAATGCCCAATCACCCTTTTTGTGTAGAAGTTTTGTCTAATGTTCAAACTAAACCTCTCCTAGCATAGCTTAAGATGGTGTCCTCTTGTTCTGTCTCTGGTTGCCTGGGAGAAGAGACCGACCCTCACCTGGCTACAGCCTCCTTTCAGGGAGTTGTAGAGAGTGATAAGGACCCCTCTGAGCCTCCTTTTCTCCAGACTGAGCACGCCCAGCTCCCTCAGCTGCTCCTCTTGTGCTCCCGACCCTTCATCAGCTTCTTTGCCCTTGCTCCAGTCCCTCAATGCCTTTCCTGAACTGAGGAGCTCAGAACTGGACACAGGATTTGAGGGGTGGCCTCACCAGTGGCAAATAGAGGGACAATTACTGCCCTGGTGCTGCTGGCCACAGTATTGCTGATACGGGCCAGGGTGCCATTGGCCTTCTTGGCCACCTGGGCACACGCCGGCTCATGTTCAGCCTCTGTCAACCATCACCCTCAAGTCCTTTTTTCACTGTGCCTCTTTCCAGGCACTCTGCCCCAGCCTGTAGTGCAGGGCATGGTTGTGGCAAGCTAAAAGCTAAGAGTGTTGATGGAACTAGTCCCCCCCAAAGTAGCACATCCCTCCTGTCAAATTCATCTTCATGATGGTTGAGTTCCCTGCTGTAGAACTAAAGGATAAAAAAAATGGGAACATTTGAAGCAAGTCACTCTGCTTTTACTGCAGAGCTGCTAACCATGGAAATAACATTTAAAATATAAAACCCAAAGAGCCTCTTGCAATCAAGACCATAATCTTTCTGTTTCCCTCAGTCTACTTTCATCCAGAGATAAGTAGGTGAAGTCTGCAAAATATGTCACCAAACTGCACCTGCTTCTGATACCAATTGAAGGGAAGTCCTTCTTTTGGCCATAAGTGATTTTAGAGCAGGCTTTTAAACAAAAAAACTGGTTTATTAACTTGAAGAATGTTTCAGTGTCTAAGCATGATTGATTTTGACCGTTCTCATGTAAAGTAACCACTGTAATGATAAACTGTCAACTGTCATGGTGCTGTGAATCATATTTGCTGAAAAAATGAATGTTTGCCCTTTCAAAAGGTTGTAATCTTGCATAGTCCAGAGTTTTTCTTTCTATTTTTTTCAGGAAAATTGCTTTTGTAACCATCAGAGATTTAATATATCGACTATAAAATTGAGACATTTTCCAAATTAATTGGCCTAAAGCAGAAATAAAATGTCTTTGCCATTATAGCAGTTCCCCATTGTAACCATATTTCAACATATCTCAAAGCTTGAACAGTGTTCAAAGGAGGGTTTTCTTGGTGCTAAGCAAAAGTACAGCTTTTTTAAAGAACATCACGTAAAACACACAGGATTATTTCTCTGTCTCAGTGATCTAATTTTTACTGTTTTAAATTTAGGTAAACAAACATACACTCAAAACTCTTTTGGCAAGAAGAGAGTTTGTGGTACACTGTAAAATTATTATTCAAAATTATTGCTGTATTGTATAAACACAGAAATTAAAAGCATTATTAATACACAAACTCAACTTATTTATTCTTATTTTAAGTGGTTCTTTTAGGGGTTTCCATACATAAATGGCAGAAAGGGCTAAATTAATGTAAGTTTATCTGAAATGCCTTCATTTCTGAATTTAAATACTGCATGTCTTCTCTCTTTCTGTCATGTTTTTTCAGTTGTATAAGTAACTAAGCTTCATTTTCTGTCTTCAGTCCTAGTAATAACACCACATTTTAAAAGACATGAAATTTTAATGTAGATTTAAAAAATGTTCAAATAGAAGATGAAAATCCTTTGCTTTTTCTATACTTTTGCTTTTTTCTTTGTATTGCACTTGTACAGTGAGAATCTTTCTAAAGAACTCTTTCTGAATAAATGGAAGCTATACAGTAACAGAAATTGTATCTATACTGGACAAAGTGCTTAGTTTATTCTCTATGCAACTCCAGAAGTGAAAATATAGCCCTGTTAAGCTGCGGTAATCAGACAGAGCAGCTCAGCAGGGTATCCACAAAGCTACTTCAAATAGATTTTGGCAGGACTTTTATAGCTGTTTCTCAAAGCCCTCTTGTGGTCCATTGCAAAATAATTTAAGGCTAAAATACAAGGCAATTATGGTGATTCGTGTTTTGGAAAACTGGGCTCACAGGAGGTAGAATCGGCTACTCAGGTATTATAAATCCCTCTGACTGCACAGATGCCAATCCTGATTTATAATCTACAAGGTTTAGATAATCTCAGCTTGTAAGAAAAGAGTTCCCTAAAGATGTGATCCAAAGACCAATGAAGTCATTGAGAGGTTTTCCATTAATTTCAGTGACTTTTAGATCAGTCTGTAAGCATGTAATGTTAATTTGAAAAGTAAAATACAGGTAACCCTGGAAGCAAGTGCAAACACATACATATATTTAAAAAGACATATCCAAAACATTAAACTTCAAATAAAACTTGCAATGAGAAACAGATTTAGAATCTTTAAGAACTGTAGGCAATGAATTCCACAGATTATCACCGCTCTTACAGGCTGTGCTTTGCAATCCCACTATACTTTTCTTTAGTTTTCATCTCCACTGTGAAGTGAATGTGAAAACACACACCAGTATAAGCATAGTATGATTACAATGCAGAGAGAAGGGTTTATAGCAAAGACTTGGAGCTGGACAATGAATGAGATGAATTTTCACTGGACACCTGGTGTGTCCAGCTAAATCTATTGTGCTCTGTCCCATTTCAATTTTTTTTCCCAGTGCTTTTTAGCTGACCAGTGGAGGCCCAAAATGTTTCAAAGGAATATTTGTATTTGAGAGATTTAAGTTTTATTTACTTCCTATACAGCTGTATGCATTAGCACCTGCAAAATTGAGTGACCACTGTGGATGTTTATTGGAGGACAGGCAGGAACACCATCCATTTTAGCAGAAGTGCTGTTACCTTGTGCTAGAACAGGCTGCTCATGGAACTGTAGCATAAATTAAGACATAGTTATAGACACTGACCTCATGAATAAAAATCCATGTTGTTGCATCTTTGAGCATGCAGCCTTTATAAACACTTGAGCTTTCTTGCCAGTTAAATTCAGAAATCTATTTCTGCCATATTTGGAGCCTTATTTCTCTTTTTTTTCTAATCTGTTGAGAGTTATTTACAATAACATTTCTAATCAAACCATCTTGGCTACTAGCAAAGTAATTGTTTGTGTTTATAATAGAAATGATCCTATGACCATTTTGAAAAGTTTTTATTAATGTTACAAAACGTCACAACATAGGAAAACATTTTTCTCACACAGCCAATCACATATGAAGAATGAAATAGTACTTCTATTACCCATTTTATAAAATCATAAAAATCATGACTTCATTATTATAAAATAAATAGTTAACTGAAAATCCGTGACAATTTTTCTAGTCTTTGTCCAGCATAAGAGGAGAACCTGTATGTATAAAATTATTATGATAAATGATGTAAGAAAAAAAAAAAGAGATCTGGGTTTTAAAAAGACAATCTTGTTTTGAGTTATTAGAAATCTAGGGCCAATTTTAAACATTATGAAAGAAAATTCAACTTTGTTGAGGTTAGTGATTTTTAAGGAGGTAGGAACAGTCTATTCCCTCCTGATGTTTTTATTTTCACTATACTAAGTAATGTTTTCTTGTTTAGAGAAAGACCAATGTATTGTGATTATTTTTTTTGATTCATTTACACTTTTAATGATTTCTGCCATTATTTTGAAATAAAGAGCTATGCAATTAGAACAGGAAATTAATATACTTTATGCTTCTATAAAAAATACTCTTACTGTACCAAGTAATGTGTTCAGCAACACTGAAGTCAATATGGTCTTTTGGCAACAGTAACTTCTTGTTCTGTAAACAAATTTGCATTTTCAAAGGACCTTTACCCTCTCACTGGCTAGCAGTACTGCTGCTGGCACCTTCAGTCCTTTACATTTTAGTTTGATGATAGTCAGGAGCGGGGTTCTGCTGCTGACTCAGAAAATGAAGTGGGAAGCCATTCCTGATGTCAGGGACATGAAAAATGATGGGGGAAGACACCATGGACATTGCTGTGACAGCCAGAGTAGCCTGTCACTTCCCTGAAGATACTACTAGCTCTTCTCTTTCCATCGATGTCTTAAAGGTTGTCCATAGCCTTTTTTCCTGGCTATTTTCCACGTTATTCCTGGTTTTTCTCCTTTACCCTTAATACCCATCTGTTTTTTACTGAGAACAGAAAAAACTGCCACCCCTGTAAATGTATTGAGATGTGGATACAGAATCCAGCATGTTCCACACGAATATTTCCACGGAAATCTACGGATTTGGAAGAAGTTCTTGACACAACAAGAAGAACTAGTCTTCTAAACTTTGGCCCTTCTGCTGTAGCATGAAAATATGCCTTTTTCTTTTTCTTGAGCTCCCATGTCTATTGCTTCTGATGATGAATCCTTCAATGGAAGAATTCCATAAAATTCAGATCTAGCATGTAACTGGTGTTTCATGATGTCTAATTGACATACATCTCTGCATTTATTTTGAGAAAGTAGGTGGAGTTGTATTAAGCAGCAATAGACCTTTTCTGTCCTCTCCAGAAAATGAAAATCATCAGCTCAGCCGTAGTTTTGTTACCCTTATTTTGTCAGTTTTTGGATGGCTCCGAGTTATTGGTAAGATTACACACAGCTTTAGGCAAAATAAGTTACATTCCCAATTAACTTCTGTTTTTGAACTGTTTGTCTTGATTTAATACTCAACGTTATCACAGTAAATTACTGAAACGAAGTTAATTTTCTTTTAATTCTTTACCAGCATATGAGTGGTATTGATTTCAGCTCTTAAGAACCCTTTTGATACAGTTCTCACAGTATATCAAAGGCATTGTCATAAAAATATGATGGAGGGTCATTTTTAGATAGGATATTTACTGCAGGAAAGTCTGTCATGTTCAAGTGAATGCATAGATTATATTATCAGGGAAACATATCCTGAAATATTTGATTTTTCAACTTGCAATTCTTGAATATGTTTTCAAAATTTTCAATTCTCTGTGAAAAAGAAGTCTGTGCATGGAAGTTTTCGTCAAAAAAAATTCCAAAAGTTGTAAAAATAAAGCTGAATAAGTAATAAATTATTCAAACCCATCTGGGGACCTGAGTTATACTGTCTGTTTCTTGGCTTTAAGTGTCTATTCTTGCTGGAGTGTGTAACAGTTTCTGTTAGAAAGTGCAAAAAACCTGACTAGATGATGTCAGCACAGACAAGGTGGCTCCTGGCAGCAGATATTAAATAATGGCTGGCCTTAAACATGTGGTGGCTCCTGGCAGCAGATATTAAATAATAGCTGGCCTTAAACATGTGAAATGCATTTGGCTTGCTGGCAGCAGGCTGTTCTATGTGACCTCTCCTTCTAGGTGCTTTAGCCCCAGCCAGCAGAGTCCCTGGCACAGGGGTGTGAGCACGAGCTTGGGAATGTGTCCTTATTGCAGCCAGAGGTGCAGAGGCAGCTCCCCACCCACCACTGCCTCCTCTTCGATCTCCTCTGGCAGGAAGCCCCTCTGAAGCTTCCTGACTTGGTGAACATTTTCCTCTGGAAAGAACAAAATGTATTAAATTAGAAGTTCCCAAAGATTTCTTTCTGGAGGACTATATGATAACCGGGAAGACCATAACAGAAGCCTACCGCTCTCCAATACTTAAAGGCTTCCCTATCCCCCTTCTTCTCTGTTCCAGACCCCATGAGGCTCTATGTGAAGCTGTATGTGGTCCTTTTGTTTTCCCAGGTGCTGGGAAAACTGTGCTGGACTATTGCCTAGGCCTGGCAATACTCATGGAGGAGACCTTGCTGAAGTTTCTTGGGCTTAATGAAAAAGCATAAAATGAGCTGAAACTTCTGAAGCCTCCAGGATCCATCAGGTAAGTCAGTGCCAGCCTCTGACCACTCACTTAAGTTCTGGCACGAGCATTGCATCTTTCTTTTGGGAATCTCTGCACTAGAGGGGACCTTCCTTTTACCCTCAGCTGCCACTGTCATGCTATCCCTCTCTTACTTGTTAAAAAACGAAGCTCTGTACATATGCAAAAAATAATATGAAGCAAAACTCAATCTGCCAACCAACAGACAAACCCAAGAGTGCTTTGTCAACCAGGCAGCTGGATCTGCCTTCTGAATTGTTTTTAAGTCCCTTCTAATATAGTCTGAACTTCTCTCTTAACACACTTGCTGCTCCTGCAAGGGCTGGCTCAGCTTCCCCTGCTGCTGACGTGGAAATGTAAATCTCAGTTTCCTCTTCCAAAATGGAAAAGCAAATATGGATCCATGTTTCAGGTTTCTGCATTATTCTGTTTACCTTTGTCTAGCCTGGAACATTGATTGATACTTTTAGATATTTGACCTCTCTCTTTTGGAATTATTCAAGTTTTTCATAAGTCTAAAAAAGAACTGGTTAAAACATTTTCTTTTCCTTGCCCTTGTTCGGTGGCACCCAGTGTCCTGGCAGCCTGTGTGCAGCTCTGAAGAGCTCCTGTACTGGTGGTGTTTTCTGACTACCCTGCAACACCTGTCTCTCCCTCACACCGACCTGGCCATGGTACAGAGGTGAGAGAATCCTTATGAAACAGGAAGTAGTTTTCACCTTTTATTCTTAAATGAATTTTTATTGCAGAAAGCTGCAGCTTAAATGAGCTGAAATGCTGCTAGTGACTTCTACTTCCTAACACACATCCAAACACCTCCTGCTGCTCTTCCAGCTTCATTCACTTCAGTGAATTCTTTCTCCCCTTTCTCAGGTTAGCTCAGGCTGTGAGACGGTGTGTGATGTGCTGCCCAGGAGGGATAAGAAAAAAGAAGAAGCAGAGGAAAGTGGCCAATCAGGAGATAGGAGTCCTCTGGCAGAGCCAGTATGTGGCAGAAGTTTCTCCTAGGCCAGCCAGCAGTCAGGAGATGTAAAAAGTCTGACTGGCACCAGATGGGAAGTTCATAGTCTAAAGGTGTACACTGCCTCATCCCTGGTGGGCAGCAGAGACTGCCTTATGAGCCAGACCCAGTCTGCAAGCTGGCTGCAGTGCAATCCTGACTTAAACCTAAGAATATGATTTTCCTTCTAGAATAACAAAAAAATTGCCCTTAATTTACTGAGCTATTTTGGAATATGAGTTGCAATTGCTAGTTACTTGGATTGGTGTTACTCCCTTATTTGAATTTTCCAGAGAATGGAGTGCATGCCATCAGAAAGGCATGCAGTTCTGGTTCCCCCCTTCTCCTCGCCTCATTCACTTCCACAGCAGTTCTTGACATATGCGGTTTGCTGTTCCTGCTACCTGGCCTGAAATAACAGCCTCTGCCCCAGTGACTTCTTTTTCCACTGAAAAGGTCTTGCTTAAATTTGGGGCTGCCTTCTAGAAAATGGTAGCCTTTTCCAGCTAAAACATGCCTTTATACTTCCGCAGGAGATGGGTTCCAAATAGCACTCCTATGCCACTACCCGTAGCCCCCTTGCTGATTTAGCATTGTCAGTGGCACCATAGTTATCCATTTGCTCTTAATATTCTTCAGTGACCTTGACAGGGCACCATATTCTACAGCCCCTGTCTAGAATGGAGGATTTTTTCCAGTTGTTCAGGTAATGTAAAAATCTGTTTTTGAAAAACAAGCCAAACCTCTGGCTACAGCCCTCAGTCTTAGCTCACAGATAGGTACTGTGGATAGAGGAAGACCATTCAAGGACTGTGGTGACTTAGAATTTGCTGGTAAGTGGTTTGTGGTATTATTACTCCACTGGTTTTTCCCACAGTAGTAGACAATCCCATTTAAAATGCCCAGGGCTTCTTGTTTTCATATGAAACCAAATCCTCTCTGCTAGGTACAAGCAAACTGATTCTCTGCCCTACATTTCCATTGGTTTGCACAGATTAGAACTTTGTCTTGCTATTTCTCTTATGATCATAAGCAATCCTCTCTGTGATCGATCCAGCTCCTATGCTGATCCCATATGCTTTTCTAATCAGCAGACCAGTGCATCTTTGCTGTCTGGTCTGATCCTTTTGCTGAATATTACAGATCTGTGATTCACTATTATATTCCAGTAACTTTTTGACCTGTGTTAGCAATGAGGTAGTTTTGTTCTAGGCTAGCCTGTACTATCACGTCCCACACAGAGATTTTTTTGTGGCTGAACGCCTGATATGATTTTCTAAATCTCTGCAAGCTTTTCCAGTTCTCATTTCTATACATGTATTTTGGTACAAGAAAATAGGGCAAAGGGAAATTCTGACTTCTCCCCATTCCCTAATTCTCTTGTCTAGTAGGAAGTACTTAATGACCATTCTTTCTAAGGTTTATTTCTAGGGATTCTTTTCAAGGTCTCTTCCTAAGTCAAGAAATTTCCCTGGATATTCTGATCAAGAGAAGGAAAAGAAATGCATCCTGGCAAAAGCCACAGACTTTTGGGGCTACCTATGGATGCACACATGAAACCAGAAAGCACGGTCATTATGCTACAGGATTTAAGACACACCAAACTCAGTATTTTGGTAGAATACAGGAGAAAGCGTTAGAGCAACCAGTTTGAAAATTCCCCGAGAGTCAAGCTTGGAGTACAAAAAGAACTTCTTGTATTGCTTGGGGAGTTGATAAAATAATCGTAATGGATGCATTTGGACAGAAAGACAGTTGCTAACATGTTCCTATTTTCTGGCAACAGGAGTATGGGAGCTGAAGTCAATGTAATTTCACTCTAGCTGTGTTCAGGAAAAGAACACAAAAGAATCTGATTTTTTATTGTTAAGCTGGCAGTACAGAGACTCACAGTTTCTGAGTTCTGGAAAGCCAGACATTCTTCTGAACTGAAGAATATTAAAACAAGACAGCTTGAACTCTGCTCTAGGCCCAGGAGTGTAAATCTGGAATAAGTTCACTGGTTTTGATGAGGATACTTTGGATTTACACCAGCAACTGAGAATAGAACTTGGCTCTGTGTCTTATTCTTCTGGTGGTAGTGAAAAATATGATCCTAATAAAAGACGTGCAAGTGATCACAGGAGTATTCTCATACTGGTTCTACACTTAAGTTTTAGATGCAGGATTTAAGATTGTGGAACAAAATCCAGCTTATACGAGAGTATCTCTAAGCGATCTGGTAATGAGGATCAAAAAGAAGAGTGGCAATCTAATGCTTGCATGGCTCCTATAGCTTTACCGTATTGGCCTGTCTTGCCTTACAAGAGGAGATTAAAAAAATATTGTTGTGCTTTATTTTAAAATTTATTTTAGTTTATGGGTACAACACACAAAAACAAGTTTATGCAGAAATTGTTTGGAAAAAGGCTGTATGTGTTGCAGGCACTGAAGAAGCCTGAATACTTTGTGTTGTAATGCCTTTATGGAAATGTCAGCTATGGAGCAGAGCATTATAGACATTGGCATTATCAGCTTTTGGACTGAATCATTATTCCTTCTAGCCCAGAATTGTTTTATTGTGGGTAACTTGTTTGCGGGTGAAAATATTACAAAACCAGTAAAGCTGCCTCATGTGCTGTTTTGATAGTATCTTCTATTCTGTGAGAACATGTATGAAAAGTCTTATAGACATAAAGCTAGAACCAGGTCAAGCCTTCAAAGATTATTTTTTGTTTTTGATAATATTTCAGATACTGCTGGGACTTTCCAGTTGTTTAGGTGCTATACTGCAAAAACTTCCTGAGTCACCCTTCTTGTCATGGTAAATCCACAGATACTGTGCTTTAAAATGATACACAGATGGGAAAGTTTCTAACAGGCATCAAAGCCATTAGATTTGTGTTGCTTTTTCTATTGTTTAGAAATATTTGAGAGGGATTGGATGCATCTGTGACCTGGCTAATTGCAACGAAAATTACAGAGTATTAAAAACAAATGGGAAGATGGAAAAGAAAGTTGTGGTAGGATTTTGAAAGGAGTTTTCAATCTCATGGACATTCATTTTCACTTGAGTGCCTAACTGCCTCAGGCTGTATTGGAAGTCCCATCATAAGAGCTGGAAAAAACCAAAACCCTAGCTAACCCATGCCTCTACACTTAAAAACCCAAGAAGCTATAGTCACAGACTAAATAGAATATGATTTCAGGCCATGCTGCGCTTCTGCCACTGGCTTTAATTGGACAAGCATGTTCATGTGCTTTGATTTTTCCTAGCGACAGAAAAGAATCAACAGAAGTGTCATCAAGCTGCATATTTTGCTCTTTATTCACTTTGATAATCCCTCTCCTGAGTTGGAAACTGCTGCCAATGTACTTAAAACATAATGTCTTAATCACACAATCCCTTAAACTCAATGAGGTGATATTTAAAGTTTACAGGGATGATACAAGAAAATCCAAACACTTTTGGTGCTAAACATTCTTGCAACACAATATATCTGGATTTTCTCCAACTTCTGCATACTGAACAGTTGAAACTAAATGGGGTTCCAGTCCAGTAATGCACTTACTGTTTACATAATAGTTAAGGGACATGAAAGGCTTTATGAAATCAATCAAACCACTTTTGAAGTTAAAATAACTAAATAATGCTTTCAGATATGTTCTAACCTAGTTTACTCCATGACAACAAATAGATCTTCATTTTTTTTACTGTTTGGTACTTCTCTTAGCCTTCTTATTCCAATATTCTCTCAAAAGAAACAGGAATAAATGAATAGACTGACTTCACTAGCATGGGCTTCTTTAGAGACAGAGAACTATGCCTGGATGCTGTAAAAGAAGTGATTAGGCACATCTCATTGGGCATGATGAACAGGGCTTTTACTAATGTCATTAAAGATGATTTATTTAGTTATGTCTACTTTCTAATGAAGAGTATGTTCCATCACACAGCTTGCACATCTGTTTTATATGACGTTTCTTGAGAGTTATTTACATGAAAGTTCACTACTACTCTAGATTCTGTTCATGTTTTGGGGGCCTTTCCCAAATGGTATTGGTGGTCATACTTAACACTTACAGAACCACCAGCACTGCATAGTTACTGTAAAACACCTGCAACGTCCTCAGTGATGGAAGCATGACATAGGTGAAACTATAAACACAAATGAGTTCAACATGCCTGCCTGGGGTTTTTTTCAGTTTTTCTCTTGCTCTGTTCATAGACAAGATCCACAGAGTAGATCCAAGTATTACCTGCACATTGCTGTTTTGGTTTTTTGTTCTCAATGGCTTTGGGAACATGAAGCATTTTTTTCAGTAGTAGCTGTGTTCTGCTCTATGTTCTTGCAGGGTGCGGGAGAAAAAGGAGTTGACAAAGGTCTTACCTTGATCCTTCTGTAATGACACAAGACTGAAAGGTTTTATCACTTCTATGCTGACTGATAACAGTAGGGCTACACATTTAGAAATCTGAGATCCCTCAGTGGTGAGAGAGTCTCAAGCCTACAAGAGAAAACTGTACTTCGGTTTTTCTCCAGACCCCTTAACCCAAATATTGATCTATGTTGTCAGACCGTAGCTCAGGTACTTCTATTATTTGCTTGCTTATTGGATATGTGTTGATTTAATTTTTTTTTCTATCAGTATAGATATTAAATGCCACATTCAGTAGCAGCTGATGGGGGAATCAGTAGCACTGTTTGCAGTACAAGTTGCAGCCTGTCTGTATTCAGTTAAAGTCTAGTGGGAACAGAATATATTCACCAGTAAATATCATCATGATTGAGAGCTGATGATTCCCCATTTAAACAGAGGAACCCATCACTGGAAAAAATGAACATATATTGTACTGGCACTTAAAATACTACTCCTTCAACTGTAAGTATTGATGGGTCTTGTCCAAAATTCTCTTTCTATTAGGGCTTTGTCTCATGAGCCTGACAGTTTGCGTTAAAATAGGATACCAGCTTTTATTCCATGTTCTGAAAGCAAAAAAATAGGATACATTAGGGGTAGGGTAAATACCTTCTTTCTATGTCAAACTCATGCAAAATGTTATTGGCAAGCTGATACCAAGGAGAGTAACTGCAATCATACCAAATACTACTTTTGTTTAGAAGAAGATCTCCAAGAAGAGAAAACTAAGTTTAGATATGGTGAATCTGCTTCCTTGGAAGACTGTCTAGCTGGTTACTTTTAATTTTAAAAACTAGTGTAAGGCATTTTGGAAATTCAGTAACAAAACAAGTAACATTAAAAAGACTGAACAGCAGAAGTAATTAAGCATACTTAATTAGTTTTACTGTTGATTTCCCAAGATAATGGCTTAGAGAGAGAGGTAAAACCCCTGAAACTACAGGATTATATAAATGGTCAGGCAATTAATAAACCTTAAAGTTTAGATCTATTGTTATAGAAAAGGTTATGTCACCTCTGGGTCGGTAGAGTATTTATGGCATCTCAAGCACCAGCTAAACAGGAGCATTTTTAACGTCTCATCCCTGAAAAACATTCTCAATTTGAAATTCCAAATTTTTTATCTTTCCTATTGCACAGTTGACATATGTCAGGGGGATGAAATCCATGGTTTGACATGAGATGCTTTGAATGTCTTGGGAGTACGGAAAAAGCTGTGTGATTTAATCTTTGCCTTCTCTCAGATAAGTCTTTCAGGCACGGTTCTGGCATTTCATCAGCAAAGCCTAGGCTTGACTGTCTTGACTAGACTAGTAGGAGGCTTTTCTTCTTCCTGCTTCTTCTTTCCTTCTTTACTGGTGCATGTGTGCCTCATTGATTAATCCATCTCTTCTGTCTCCCAAACAATCAAGGCAAAACAAAGAAAAGAAACAAAACTTGTGACACATGTAACTAAGAAGGCTGGTTGGACTTTGAACCTCATTTATTTTTATTCATTTGGTAAATCCTTCACAGCAGGAATTGTCTCCTTCCCAAGTTAGTACAAGATGCAACCCTGGAGGGGGCCTTTGGGAATGACTGCCATCAATCCTAAAATAACAAGTGCTGAATTTGATCCAGAATGGTGTGTTTGCAGAGCATACACACTGAACAGTCTCAATTTCCAAACTTACTGTATTAACAGACTAAAAGGGAAAATATTTCCATCTCTTCGTTATACGACTAAACAAAAATTTCTAAATAGCTTTCAGTAGAAATAGTAGGCAAATTTCACATCTCTCAAGATATGATACAACAAATCTGAACTATGCTACAGCTTTGAATCTTCAGCTGCAATTCTATACAGATCTGAGAAGTCCCCAGTTGCCTGATGGTCTGAACTGGTTTCTGACATCTAACATATTCTTGAAGATGAAGATATAGGGTAGATCAGTATAGAAATGCCATTAAAAATGTTGTATCCTAAACTGAATATACTAATATGTAAAAGTTACCTTATGCCATAGACCAAAAGCTATTGCACAACTTATATAATTTTTCTGAATCTTTTCTACAACTTACATTTCTGCTAATTCTTCCCTTTCAAAATTTCCAAAAGCCTCATTGTTACTATTGTACCCACTTGTGACAAGTCATGCCACTTTCAGACAGTGATAACTACTAAGCAAAGTCACCCAACGTGTCACCCAGGATTTATCACAGTAAAAAGCCATGGTGTGAAATCCTCTCCCTTCTCTGCCAGGAAGCAGCTGAAGTCACCACCACAATTTGCTGACAGCCACTGTGGGGCTCGCAAGGGTGGCTGCATGGGACAAACTATTACAAGGGCATGAGACCTACTGCTGAATGACAAAGATGCCACGCTTCAGTCTGTGGTGCTACATGGAACTTTCTGTTCTGTGTTCTCCGACTCTGCCTCCTGCTGTGCCTGGTTTTTCTAGCTTGATCCCTTGCCTGTTGCACTCCCAGTTTCAGTTATCATTGTGTTGATTTGGCTACAGTGAGCAGGGTTTATGACTGTCTTATACAAGCCCTGAGAGATAGCTTCGTTGGTGTGAATAATTCTCTCTCTAAATCCCCTAATTGCTGCTAATATTTGTTTTGTTTTCATAACATCTCTAAGCCAGATTTTCCATGAAGAAGTTACCAATAATGCTGCACGCCCTGAGGAATTCATGTGCATGCTCCCCTGCTGTGTCAACTTTTTACTCGTTCTTGGTAAACAGCTCTTGTCTGGGACAAGTGTGACCTGAAAGACGACATGTGGTGCACTGATGCTCATCTGGATTTTAGGAAAATGCATGACCAGTTGAAGTCAGTCCTATATCTGTGACTGCCGGTGGTATCAGGTTCCTCTCACACACTGTCTCCTCTGTGTGAGCCAAACTGCTTCAGGGCATAGGCCAGATTATAGCAGTGCTGTTTAATTTCCTATCCAGCATTTAGCTCCCCACATTTTCCTTGTGGATTGCTTCAAACTGCCAGTCCAACCACGTGATTTAATATGCAGCCAGCTGGCTGGAGTACACTCAGAGCCTGGTCAATATTTGGAAAGAACACATGATGCCTGATTTCAGCTGAAATAATGGAACATCCATAAATACAACATGATTTTTGAGGAGGCTGAGCAGCTAGTGATTTGTTAGATTGGTAACCAATGATCGTAGTCTTTCCATCAAAAAAATTAAAGAGTTTCTACAAAAGAAAATCGGAAAACAAGATAGTGGAAAACTGTCTCAAGCACTTTGCTGATGGTCCAAAACCTGAGTTTTGCCTCTCAGAATTCAGTTTCTCAACAGAAGAAACAATAGCTGGAGATAAAAGACATGAATATTAACTGGTTGCAGGATAGCATGTATGTATTTCCACAAAGATGTCTCTCAAACTACTAAGTGAGGTCTAGGTCTCGATTCTCCCTCTGCGTTTCAGTCTGATGTTTCATACCCAAGTGACTTGAGCAGTCTGGGCAAGGGCAGTGTTATGCCAGAATGAAAAACAGAAGTAGGAAAAAACCACCAACATGCCAAGAAAAGAAGGAATACTCACTTCTGCAGTGTCTCTTTCCTCTTTATTTATGAATTTACATAAGTACACTTTCATTTCTACTTTGGACTTTGAGCTTGGTTCATTTGCTTCTGTAGGAGAGTTTTCAAAAATGCTGATCTTGGCTTTCACTTAGCAGAATTGAGTCTTGTGAGTGTGAAACTTTCAGGATTTGTTTCTCATTCAGTCATACAGGAAGTTATCCAGGAAACTGCAACCAAGAAAGATGCTGTTATGAAAATATGACAGAATATTAATAAACTCTGAAGAATGATGAAATGACATCCCATGACCCTAGGTTAGCAACAGAAGAAAGTTCTATTTAATTCAATTAAAAAAATAAAAAGTTTGATCTACCTTCATTAATAAAAATCCTAAGTTTTTATACTTCTGTTTGTGGATGTTTGACAGGTAATGATCCTCGTGTATGGAAAAACAATAACTCAGAGAACTGAAAGTAACCTGAACAATGTGCAGTAAGGTCCTGTGTGATCTGCCAATGAACAGCTATACCTGGCATGAATATTCATCTCACCTGTTGTCCCACAGGCTTTAATGAATGCACTTCTGTGCTACACCTGGGTCTAGTCCTGCCATATGTAGCAAACCACACTAACTGAGCAATGAATATGAATGGATTTGTAGAAGGAAATCAGGGACACTGAAGCCCTGCTGCTGACTCTATGCACAGTTCAGAGACATTTAATTTGGAGTAATTCTAGTTTGTTTTCTCGGGCTCTTGGATCATAATGATTAGAACATAGAATCTGTCATAGAACAGTTTGGATTAGAAGGAACATTTGAAAATATCTAATCCAAACCCTGTGTGTGCTGGACATTAGGAACATTCTTTTCTTTTCAATCCATTTTTTTTTTCAATTCAGCTTGTGTCTTGGTGCCACCTCACAATGTGAACCCAGGCACAGTAGCAAGAGATGACCCAAAGACCCACACAGTAAATTCATGAGACTACTGAAAAAGGTCAGACTCCTGAAGATATCCTGGGACAAAAAAAATATACCTAGCCTAGATATTACAATATTAATTCTATATAATTTTAATTCTTATTTTTCTAGTTAATGAAATGCATAACATTTTAAGGTCTGTCTGCAATCTCAAATGCAAAATCACTTGGCTCCTTTGCACCTTCATAGTCTGGCTTGCCCTTACCTTTATATAAAGAGCTGGCAGAAAGATTAGTGCAGTAAAAAGAAAGTGATTTTCTAAAAACTTCGTGGGCTTTATAGGCCTCTGTCCTACTTTGGATACCTCTTGACCTGGTTTATGAACTAAAAATAGCAGGAAAGTGAGATTGCAGACATTAGGCCTGAGAACTGCTGAGCAGATGCAAGAGAACTATGCAACAATTACTAACTTATTTTCTTGTCATAGATGTCTTGGGCTTTCCATGCCACAGTCACTTGTCCTTCCCTTTAACTAATATTTAAACCATCTATATTAATCAGCCTGCTCATAGGGTAGGGAATTCATTAATAAGTTATTTAAACAAGGTGTTAAGATTCTGGCCCAACTCTCACTGACCTCAATGCAAGGATTTTACTTCTCACATCTTGAAAAAGACAGTGACAGAGCTATCGCTCACTTCCCTAAATACAAACAGATTAGGCTATTAAATTACCTCATCGCCTTTATATTAATGTGGGATTTATTTACTTATAAAGCAGAATAAAAACATGAGTGCTGTTACACAGACGAGCAACATAGTGGCAAATGAAAGCAGGCTGAATGTCTTTCAGTGAATACATTTACTTTAATTCATGACTCAGGCCTAACTCTTGTCATGATTTTGTTATAATAAATTCTAAAGAAAATAAGATTACAGTGATAAAATAACATCTCTTACCAATGGGTACCTAAAGCACACATGCAAACAGTTAGACTGTCTGTCTACTTTGCCTGTTAAATACCAACTCAGCTTAATTTTTCACAATTATTTCCAAAACTGTCTTTGAAGCTTGATCTGGAACAACTCATCCCCAGAACAATGTCTTAGACTTCCCTGCCCAAAAGAAATAATTAAATTACAAGAAAAATAAACAATTCTATCATTTCCATGATTAATACTCACTTTTGCCCGAAACCTACATTCAGGAGATCTCGTCTGTCATAAATTCTTTTTTGATATGCATCTGAGTTGCTTGATGTAAGAGATTTCTCAATTATTGTAACCCAGATGTATTAAAAATGATAAGATTTTAGTCATGAAGTATCATCTCATCGAAAGCAAATTGCTCCTTGGGAAGGAACAGTATAAATTAATCTTTTTATCTAGAAATAAAAACAATTCTGGAATTTTTATGACATGAACTATTGCCATTGTTAATATTATTTTTTCCAATGTCTATACAGGCATAAAAAAATCCATCGTCAATTGTAAGTTTACAACATTTAGTGGTGTGTAAGAGACTAGCGCTAATGCTAGTGTCAATTCAATGCTTAGATTTCTCAAGACATCTCAAAGGAAGTATGAGGAACAATTAAAATGGAATTTCACATGTAATAGCCTATTGCATTCACTTTTTTATTGTCAGTCAGGATAAACTGACTATTAAAGAGGTACAATTTTACATGTCCAGTGGAGGATGAAATGATTTGCGTTTAAAAGGGCCTGCAACTGTGGACTTTATAACCTAGGATCACTGTTGCTACTATAGATGTCTATAACAGGTGAGACAAATCCCACGTCAACCGGAAAAATAATTAAGGTGCATGTATGTCCATGTTCCACCTCTTCAGCTTTCCCCATCATTCCTATTTTTCTGTTCTTTATCTTAATATACAACTTCAATGCTTTCTGACACTAGAAAACTAGGCTGAGAATAAAACTGCCATGAGCAGTCAGTTTTTACAAGAGAACCCTGTGGGAAATGTTCTCAATGGCATTACTGAACTCCAGGTAGACTACATCCACAGTCTTTCCTTCATCCACTAAGCAGGTCACCTGATCATGGAAGAAGACCACGTCGGTCATGCAGGACCTGCCTTTCCTAAACCTAGGCTGCCTGGGCCTGATCCCCTGGTTGTCCTGCACGTGCTGGATGATGGCACTTATTATGATCTGCTCCATGATCTTCCCTACTTGATAAATTTTTAAGCCTAATATAGCCCCAGCAAAAAAATTGCTTGGTCTATGTTTCTTTTATCAATTTATCCTTCCATGGTCATTTGCATAGGCGTATAGGTCAGGTAACTGCTATTCATTTATAGCAGTTAGAAATGGTAAGATGCAGATAAATTATACGACTATCAAGTTTTTTTCAAAATTTTCATATTATTTAGACAATCGTGTAAAAATAACACAATTGTTTTGACAAATTAGTAACTGTAGTATAATATTCAGTCTCTAAAAATGTAGATTGTTGTGTGCGTGTAAAATGTAAAACACATTTTGAAATTGTAGTATTCAATGTTGTTTCATCGTTCTTTCACTGGTGCTTTATTGCCCAGTGCTGGTCTGTACCTATAGCATTGTCTGTTAGCCATGCATTCTGCTACGCTATTTTTAAAAACTTTTATGAACTTTCTAAGGATTTTACAGTCTTTATGAGTGTCTTAATACCAATATCAGTAAACTGAGAGCAGCATCTTGACTGCCAGCATGTATTTCAGTCATCTATTAATAAATATACAAGCAGGGAAAAGAAATTCTTCCTAGGTGAAATAACTGTTGAAAAAAGCAATGTGAAAACCCGACTCACTGTGAAAAGCAAACTGGTTGAAAGGTGGTGCCTTTCAGACAACACTCTGTGCTGCAAGTCTAAATATGAGAGATGTGCAGTTTCTGCAGTGTTATGATCCATGAGACCATGCCAGTGCCTTGGAATAGCATTTTCTCACATCTGTTCCTTCCTTATGTGTTTGCCAAAAATGTTGGAAGAAAATATTTCAAGCCACTTAAATACTTGCATTGTTGTTTGTTTTGGTTTTTTTTCTTAAATAAACCTTTTTCACATTAATGCTCTATTTAAACATGACACAGTCTGTCATAATTCGAACTGCAGTCTAATTTTCCCATGATTTCTCTTATACAAGTGCGATTTTTTTTTCTTGGAAGCATAGCTTGCAAAGATGTGGTCTTCACAGATGAAGGTAATTGTTTGCAATAGGAAAATCATTAAGAAAAAGCACAAGAGCTTTCTTTTATGAAAAAGGGGAAAAAGATCATTCCCTCAAACCTGAACAGAAACTTTCAATTAAAGTATTTGTCCCAAGGACAAGAATAGTCCAAACAACTAATCCTAATTATACAAGGAAAAAACTTATGCTCATGTGATGGTAGTAAACCAATAATTTTAAATCATTTTAGCAATTTTCACTCTTTTCTGACCTATATTGGTGTCATATGGTTCTAATAGCTCCCAATGTTCAGCTTCTTTGCTACATTTCACTGAAATATAAAGATCCTCTTCATTCCCATGCACAGGCTCTTTCTTTGCCTTCTCTGTGTCTAAGTTGACTCCCTTTACCCCTTTACTCCAGCTTTCTTCTCTGCCATTGTCCAGGACATGCTAAGGACCTTGGACTGGGGCTGTTTTCCAGAACATATATCTATTTTCAATTGCCTTGGGACATTTGTTTATTCATAGTATTAAATTCTGGAATTTAATTGTTTGTCAGCATACAAAATTTTGATCTAAGCACAGTGAGGACAGAGTTCTTGGAGTGTTTAGGTACTTTTACACATGGAAAGTAAGGTTTTAAATTAAAGGATATGGGCCTCAGGTGGATACCTGTCTGTTTTTTAAAGACTGCAGCAACTTGTCAATGCATATAGACATGTTAAACCACTGGGAGAGTTAGAGAGGAAAGGTTAGAAATCCTGTTGTTTTCCCTGACTGTGCAAAAAGCGCTGGCTGAATACAAGCTTACAAGGTATTCTTCTGAACTCAGACACAATAGCAGTGGCAATACTCAGGATCTGATAAAAGAGATTCTGAATATGGGTCTGGCATGCCCTACTATTACTTTTTCAGTTAAAGCCTTAGTAAAAGAGATTGGCTGGGAGTGCACATAAATGAGAGGAGTATGAAAGGTCATTTGTGTGATTGTAATATTACTACTGTTTTTTGTAAAGGTTGTAGAACTTAAAGCATGTACATCTCAACAATATTTCTTTTGGACCCGTGTTTGTTTATATAACAGTTACATCCTAGCAAAGAGTGTAATGTGGCTAGTTCTGTTTAAAATAACAGCTGAGGCAGGTAACCTAGCTTTTCCATTTTATTGGCAATAAGAGTTCAGGCACTTAGAACTGAAACCAGCCTGATACCTTCAGTTGTAAAAGCCCTGAGGTGTTGACCTAGCTGCTGTTTTGGCCAAGGGATGCTAAGTTTTATCTGTTTTTGTTAAGTAGCGTGAACATACCTTGTGACTGAAGATCAGAAGGAACAGATCTGACATGGCAAAAGGAAGAAGGAAGAAGGGATGAAACTACAAATCCTGAGAGTTCAAATTTGCATTGCTATAGATGGTGTAACTATCGAAATAACTTACCATTTCCTACTGGAGTTTCAAAATTGCATGATGTCACACAATAAGTTCTCTTTGGAGACTTTTTTTCCTTTTCAGTGGTGTTATGTGAAATAAAAATAAAGAAAATACTGCTTCCAGTAAAATGAAACTGTTGTAACACAGGCAAATACTTGCAAATATTACAAAATGGAGGAGATAGCCAAAATAAAAAAAGTGCAAGGGTACACATAGGGCTGGACTACCAAGTATGTTTCATGCCAAGGTTATAAATATAGTTCCCTAGAGTCTTTCTATAGTGAGTAAAAAAACCCTAGTTATTTTCAATGAGACGCTCAAACCACTGGTAAGTGTTCACCAGTTGTTCTAGGCCAGGCTGCAGGGAGCCCTGAGTAACTCGGACTAGTGAAAGATGTCCCTGCCTGTGGCAGGGAGGTAAAGAACTAGATTGTCTTTAAGGTCCCTTCCAACCCAAACCATTCCGTGATTCTATAGTTCAAAGCAAAGGCTCATCTGAGTTACACCTCAATGCAATAGCTCTGTATTAGTGAAAAATCCTGCGACTCTGTAAGCTAGGAAAGTTGTGGGTTTATTATTTTGACTGTTTAGTGAGAAAAAGGAGAACATGGCTTCACTGTCTGACATTGGTGTGAGAACTGTAAATATGTCTAAACATCATTTAGAAAATGACTAACATCTATGCATGACAGAAAAATATAAGATAATGATCAGTGCTGTCAGCTGAGGGACGTTATAGACCGTGGTCTTTGGCTTTCAAATGGTTGATGTTTGAACTCTACTGCATTAAAGGTTTAGCAGAAATACACCCATGTCTTATAACTACTTTCAAAGCTGTCTAAATACAGACTCTGGCAAGTAGAATTACTTTCACCTTGCAGCAGAGATCTACTACTCTAAATATCCTGTGTAGTCATTTCTTCGTTACAGCCTCTTGCTAATTTCAGTACAGGAGTCTTGTTCTTCTTGTTAATCTCCACTGTATGCAAACAGACTATGTAGGACATCTCTGTCTCCAGCCGATGTGTTAGAGACATTCTCAGAGAGAAGGCGAGGCTGAAAGCAGGTCCAGTAATTCCAGGGTACAACAATGGAAGCATTAGATCATCTCAATTTGCCATTAAAAATATTTTCTTAACTTGCTTTTCCAGCTGGCTTAAATTCTTTTTTTGAGCTCTGTGGAAATCAGATTCATCTTGATCCTGAATGCATTGATGAGTTCCTGGCCCATTTATTATTACAAATGGTTATTTTTTAGAGGAAAAACAGTGGCTAGGAGAAACATTACAGAAATGTTTTCTTAACTCTGGTGCACCTTGGGAAATTCAGGTTTGGGTGAAACTTTAACCTTTTGTTTCCACTGCAAGGTGGGAGCATTTAAATTCTACTAACTTCTGTTATTTTCACATTTCTTTAAAAAGCCCCTCTGTGGGCTATAATAAATTCTGTGTGTCTCCAAATAGAGTTATGTGGATTATGTGTGCTGTTTTTCCTAGTATTTCATCGGGCTCATTATTAACATTGGACATATCAAAGGAGTAGCCAAAATAAAGCAAACTGTAACAGCTGTGGAGATGCACATTTCTGTACACTGGCAGGCTGATTTGTGAATTATACTTTTCAAGTAACTTCATTAAAATGTGTCCTTTGGAAAAAAACCCCACATATCTGTTTATTTCAAAGGCTTTTTCTCCCCTTACATTCCTGAAGTGATGGAAACATGGTGTGAAACATCACAGGCCAAGAGACTACAATAGAATCTTGAAAAGCAGAAGAAATGTGCTTGAAACATTTCAAAAATTGAAAATTTCAGCCACAGTGGTTCCCCTAGTGCTTGAGAGTTACTGGCAAGTTGAAATAAACTCAGAGGGCCATGTAAATATTTGGGGTGCTGGAAAACATGGCATGAGAGGAGAAGCAGTTTATTTGCTCACCAGGTGGAATAGAAGGTCAATGGGCCTGAAATCCTTTACTGCCTAAAGACGAGTCATACAGAAGACATGGTCAGAGTCTCCCCAGAGCAGACATAATTTTCTTTAAAAATCAAGGCATCAAAACCAGGATGTGAATCAAAACCACAAGCAAGTTAACTAAGTACAATTATAAATGCACTTTTGGAAACTTCTGAATTTGAATTTTCATGCCAGTGGGTTCTGACATTACGTGGGTTATTTTAAACTATTATGTGAATGTTTCCCACTCTGCTCACTGGGGCTGGACCTGGAAATCTGTGGAGGAGGACAGTAAAACTCTTCCTACTAGCTGGACTAACTAGTGACCCAAGCTAATGGATCTGATCAAAGGCTTCATTCTCTTGAAGCCTTTGCTAAGCTCTCACATCTCACTGTTTGTGAGTGTTTCACACCCTCTCCAGTTGGCCCAGAGACTATATTGCGTTCTGGCAGGTGATGACCCAGCCCCTATTACTACTGATACCTTCATCACCTCCTGGCTAGACTATAGTTGTGTGATAAACTTGAGCATGATGCCTACAGCACTTAGGAAACTCCAGCTGATAGAGAAGAATGGAACACATCTTCACAGCCACGCTGGCTACCTGGATCCACCAAGCTGCAGAGATTATCCATGGTATTTCAGCCCAAGCTCAAATTTCTTTTATACTGTCTGTGAAGAAATATGTGATTGGTCCGGTACCTAAAGGGGGACTACAAGAAAGATGGAGATAGACTTTTTACGAGGGCGTGTAGTGATAGGACAAGAGGAAATGGCTTTAAACTGAAAGAGGGCAGGTTTAGTTTAGTTGTTAGAAAGAAGTTCTTTACTGTGAGTCTGGTGAGGCACAGGAACAAGTTGCTCAGAGAAGTCTTGGCTGCCCTATCTTTGGAAGTGTTTATTGAATGGGGGTCTGAGAAACCTGGTCTAGTGGAAGTTGTGTCCAGCCATGGCACAGGGATTGCACTGAGATGGTCTTTAAGGTATCTTCCAACCCAAAACGTTCTTTGATTACGATTTCTGCTCTTTTGCTATGGACAGTGCATTGCAAATGGTATAAAGCTCATCTCTCAGAGCTTTCTTTGTTTCAAACAGACCTAGAACTCTTGCAGGGTCACAAGAATGTCAGCAGTTCTTGTTCCTCAGGAACTTCTTCCTGTTCAGTGTCTTCCACTCTGCTTTTTCTGATGTAAATACACAATAGCTTCCCTAATCCTAAAGCTTAAACCCTGCCAGAACACTTCTGGAAAGCATGAGAAAATAGAAATCATACAAGAGACACACAGTTCTGCTGCTTACTGCAAAGCAGGAAGTCAGGGAGCAAGTAAGGACTGTAGCTAAGTGGACCTGTGTGGTAGAGCAGACTGACCACACACAGCTAATAGCAAGTCCAGAGTCAAAGCTGTGGCTTTCTTTTGAACAGAGGTGGTTAAAAGACATAATGGCTAAATTTAGTGATGGAAAATATTTCCTGAGTTCTCTGAAAAATTAATTTTGTTTGCTACCACTAGAAACAGTTGATAAAATCAGAGAATATTTTAAGGTTTTAAGTCATCAGAGTATTTATGCAGACATTTAAGTTCATTCCTGTTTAGTGAAGCATATGAATATTTTAGAGTTTTGTTTCTACTACTTTTCTATTCATGCTGGCATATTAGAAGTGGGCCTGGATGTTAACACAAGAAGGAAGCAAGTTTCAGAATTTTCTGTTGTGGAAGCAGAAGATCTGACAAGTTAAGGCATATAAAAACTGGACAAACTAAGAATGCTAGTCCCTCTGAAGCAAGCAACTAGTTCTGGGAGCGGAAGTAAAGAAGCTTGCAATTTTATAGCTTAGATTCCTAAAGGAAGAGGTTGTGGCTGTTTGTATGGCTGATATAGAAGTGCAATTCCGAGATCCACTTCAGTAAGATTAATAGTAAAAAATTGCTAGAACTTCCAATACTCTGCCTCCTGAATATAGTCTCTCAAAAGAAAACTAGAAAGGACTTCCTAATATTTTGGTGGAATCTCCCTGAATAAATAACTACGTCTTCTTCTAGGGAACAATGTACATCTCCTCTTTAAAATTTTCCTGATTTCAATCTTCTGTACATAATCCAGTGAAAGCAATTCCTTCTGTGTACCACAGCTGACCTACGGTACCACTTCAGTTTGAGAGCAATGCAATAAAAACAGCTAAAGAATGTGCTGATGAGAAAAGTTATTGAGGGAAGTGTCATGAGGTTTATAGCACCTTCTTAGTTTCCTGGTGCTTAAAATCAGCTGAGCTAGCAAAGCAGGGAACTGCAGCTGGGAATCAAAACCGGCTTTCAAATGCAAGTGTTACTGATATTATGGAGGAATACATCTGAAGAGAAAAGCAGAATATGCCTCTACAGCACCAAAAATCTGTTCATCATATTATTTTGCCTAGACCTAAGATTTCTGTGCTCCAGTTGAGAAGGATTTTAAGGGATTATAACAGCTAAAATGTCAGGTGTATATATATGTCTATATGCAAATATATTTCAGGTTCAGAAGAACTCATTTTTAAAAATTCTCCATTGAATTCAGTGTGAAATGGCTGAACTACTCTGATTCCAAGAAATTAAAAGGAATCTTGCAGTGAATTTGTGGCTCTGCAGTGTATCTGTGGCTCTGCACTGGAGTTGCATGCACTTCTAGAGTCAACATTTGAATAAGGTTTTGCAGCTCACTAAAATGACCCTGATTCCTCCACTCACATGTTTTTTTTTTCCATATAACTTTCTAGTCAGTGTGTCAATGAGGTTTTCCAGCCATGATTAACAATGATGGAGAACCAGTTACCTGACAAAGCTATTATATTTTACTGTTTCAAGTGGGTCAGAAACACAGAGTTCAGCTGTAAATTTCACTTTCTTACATGTCAGTGGTAAAATAAAATTGTCAGTAAAAATAAAGCACCTGCAAAAAGCTTTGAAGATTGCTATCTGTAACCTACACATTGGTATAAATTAAATACCAATTATGCAAACACTGTCAATTTAGGAGTTTAATAAATTGTGCACTACTGAGGGCACACATTTAAATTATAGAAGTAATAGGTACAGTATAAGGGAAGAAGCAAGAGGAATAAGGAAATGATCATAGTAATCACAAAGAATTGCTGGGAACTATCAAAGAACTGCTAGGAACTTTTCCCATTATTCCATGGTATGTTTGAGGCATATTATCGTAACAGTTTCAGTAATGCAAAGAAAAAACAAACAGAAGAAAGAAATGTTTATTATGTTCAATTTAGTCACATATGTAGCAGATCAGATAATTATGATTTCCTTCCTCACCTGGGACAGATCTTCTGTGGATCATCCAAAAGTTTGTGGAGGTCAATGGTTATTTGATTAGTGCCTCTGTTATGCTGTTTTGTTTTATAGGAAGTGTATTATAGTCTTCTTCTGTGCAAAAAAGTGCTGTGAGTACCTCAAGGATGATTTGCATTGATGAATGAAAAGATACACATAACTGCAATTGTAAAAGAAGATTTTTAATACAAATGCACACTAAGGTAAATGCTGTTTTCATCGGCATAATGTTCTGCAGAGCATTCATTGCACAGAATGCTTTCACTATTTTCCTATAAAAGCTATATGTCATTCAGTAAGAAATTAAGATCCCAATATTGAGTCTATTTTTTCTTTCTTCACTGTTCTTTATTTATAACTTGATGCAGAGGAATTTTCAAATCATAAAGAAAGACAAGAGCTACTGCTTCATAGCCTTGAGTATCTAAAATAGCAAAGATATTTGGATATGCTTTCACTATACAAAATCCCAAATGGCAGCATTACCTCACTTCTATTGTGAATTCCTTTGTTTGTGTTCCTAAGTATAAATGATCTGAAGTAGTATGACTACAAATAGTATGATCATGCATTAGTTCACTGGCAAAAGGAATTGTAGGAGTGCCTTAATAAGGCTAACATCTTGCTTTTTCCCTTGGACACCCTCCATTTAACAAAGGGCAGATCCTATATTTACCTTTCTGACAGCCGTCAGCACAAGGCCCAATGTCTGCAGGAGCTGGCCTCTGGGCTGGAGAGGCCTCTGGCAATGGGTAGCCTCTGTTCTGAGAAGATTTGTTAGTGTAATTCCTTTCACACTTTAACAAAACATTTCCCTGCGAGATGTTTAAAGCACTCTTAAAAGGAGATAGTAACTTTCTCTAAAACAGTAGAAACCTGCAGATAAGGGACTAGACAGAAATTCTTTTTAAATTTGCTATTTTGCTTAGTCCTATTTGATGACTCTGTCACAATGGCAGAGAATATATGGATGGATATGATGCAAGAGGTAGAACTTAAGGAGCAAAAGGCAAATCCTTCTTCACAGGAAATTGTATCATTCCACTGGCCAGCATGAGCTTTCACCACCTCCAGACAGTGTTGCAGACATTACTTGATTTAAAGAATCATGGAATTATCTAGGTTGGAAAAGGCTTTTAAGATCATTGAGTCCAAACATCACCAAGCACGTCACTAAACCGTGTCCCTAGGCACCACATCTGGGTGACATTAGAACACTTTTAAAGAGCTTGTTAGGACACCCAGTCTTATACACACTATGTGGTTGTTACGAATGGATGTGGGTGTTTTAGCTAAGTCTCTGCCTTTTGCCCAGGCCTCCGGCAGCAGGCAGTAGCTTTACTGGGGTGGCCAGCATCTCAAAACCCACTTTCGTTCACAAGTTCTTTAATAATGGCTGATTTGGTCTATTATAGAATGAGTTATTTATTTAATAGACACAAAACTAACAGACATAAGACTTAAAACAAACTATATACTACACAGGAATAAGAATAAAAAGAAACTACTAGTAGGTATATATAGCACGAGGTTAAAGGTACCATCAATTTTACAGCTAGCGAAGAAATAACATAACCTAGGATCCAATGTATCTTACCATCCAATTGTTGGTGGGGCACACATCGAGATCCTTTCCCTCAATTCCCAGGAAAGTAACCACGGAATCTGCGTCCAAACTCCGGG
The DNA here is from genome assembly GCA_013398955.1 of Callaeas wilsoni. Classification (NCBI taxonomy): domain Eukaryota; kingdom Metazoa; phylum Chordata; class Aves; order Passeriformes; family Callaeidae; genus Callaeas; species Callaeas wilsoni. The sequence goes on from VWPU01012171.1 coordinate 178,511, forward strand.
GAGAAGTCTCCCACACTCACAAGGTGTGTGTAGAAGGCTTCTGCCTCCGTGATAACTCATATGTCTTTTATAGTTTGTAAAACAGTGTCTCTCAGTCAAGAATATCTCTGTTATCTCTTCCCACATCTGCTCTCCAGACTAAGATGTTGATTCTTAGCTGGAGCTTGAGCCCTTTTGGCACCAGAGATGACCCCTTGCTGGGCCTTTCAGCCCCTGGGTTATCTCTTCCGTTTCTGCACCAACCATCTGTGGCAGAGACGGGGAGGATATGTCCTGCCACAGTGGTCTACAGTTCCTCTGCATTAAGCTAAGTATTGCATGATTTCTGTGTAAAAAAACACGCACGGTGTTACTGAACCACACCCACCTGTGTATCCCATACGTGGTCACACAATAAGCAGAGTCTATGTCCAGAGAAACTCCTGGCCTTTCCGGGGCTGTTGTGCCATTTCCATTCTCTGCTACAAAGACAAGAAAGAAAGAAGGGAAAAGGCAAGGTGAGTAGGCATGATGGAGAAGAGATAAAATGGAATAACAAATGTACTTGGAGTGTGAGGGGGTGCTCATTAAGAGAAAGAAAGAGAAAACCACAAGAGAGAAACTTGCACAAAAAATCAAGACAAAAAGCAACATAAAATGGAAAGAACAGCAGAAGAATACAATTGAGGGAACAAAGCTCAACTGAATTGAGGTACAAAATATTTGAAGGACAACAGCAGCCTTAAAGGCAAATATATATTGTGTCCATGACAACATTCGCCACCGGACTTTCTCATGACACAACAAATTTCATATTTTTGAACACATTTTTTTCGAGTAAATTGTTTTGACATTGTGAATCTCAACAAATTTACAATTTTTTTAGATCCAATAAAGATAAATCTAACAATAGAAGTGAGTTTGTTCTGAAGATCAAACAGTTTCCCTCTGGCAGTAAAGCTAAAAAGGTCATGAGGTTTTTTTAAATATTAATCTTCTAAGAAGTTTTACATTAAAAGCATGAAAATACCATCGTGTATGGGGTAAAAAGAGTAAAAACAATTTTTTTTCTCACCAGATAATTCCTGTATTAGCAATAGTCTATTAATTTGATATTTAAAGAAGAGTGCCAAGGATAAGCATTGTGCCTAACTCCATATGGAACCTCATCTCATACCATATGCATCGTTTTTGAAATGTCTGATATAGTATCTTGATTAGGGAGATTTAAACACTCTGAGAAACAACATTCTGTGTAAACAATATTCTGCTTTATAAATACTGGGCATCCAAGGACTGCTCTGAGATTTTAATAGGGGAGTTAATTTCTTAAGGATAATCTGCTACAGGGACACAGCCCCAGTTTTCATCAAATATTTTTGATTTTTTCTTCCACTGGTTATAATTATTGTCATTTCCTGCTGGGCACATAGTGCAGTGTGTATATATGTGTAGAGTTGGAGGCAGGATGGAAGGAATTAACACAGAAAAAATAAAGTACACTTGATGCTTTTCCACCTGAAAGAAGTCTAGTTACTTGCCTAAACTTTAAGACTCATCTCTTTAATTTTGCTCAACAGTTCTATTGATGTCCATGGAAATTCCAAATGTGTAATGAAAACAGCATAGAGCTTATTTTCATTTGGGAATATAACAAAATATAAAGCAGCCATTCACAAAGTATTTCTAATTGCAATCATTACAGATCACACCATTCTTGTTTTCACAAGCATGAAGGCAGAAGTCACCCAAATTGATAAATGAATTCAATGCAAAATAATATAAATTTGTATTTTCAAGGTTTTAAAAGCATTGGCTGTATATCTCTTCTTCACAAATGGCATTCAAGAATTGTCAGATGATTCATATTATCTCTGCTAATGATTGTCACCAGTGTACTTTTTTATGTGCATATATGAATAATTTTGTTTATAAGGTGAATGTCGAGGAAAAAAAAAAGGGGTCAAGTTGCCTCATTAAAAATAACCCAAGAAGATAAAGCAAATAGACAGAGCAGATATTAAACAGTTATTTAAAAAGATACTATCAGTCATTAATCGGTTTTGGTGGTTTTATCTGATTGATCTGCCAGTTAATACATCTATGTCTGGAACTCTTACAGCATTAAAAAAAAAAGTGGAATGGGAGAGTTGAATCACTTATATATTTCTATTTCCAGCCAAACTTATCCAAAATCCAGAAAGGAGGCAGATTTTGATCTTACTGTGACCTGACTGCAAATGCACATAATCTGATTTCTTGGAAGTTCTTTTCAATTTTCTTTTTCGTATGAAGCAAAGAAGTGTTGGATGAAAAAAATAGAAAATACTGAACTGCAAATTTAAGTAATTTTTTTTGCTTCAACTGTGTTTTACTGTTCAGTGGCACATTGTCTCTTTCAGAAATTTTGTAAGCTACCAATAATTTTTCTCTAAAGATCTGGCAAACATAGCCGAGTCTCGTATTCCAGGTGGGTTGTCCATACTGTCAAATTAAATGGTTTTAGGATGTGGAAATTTGTAGCCAATGATGATCTAGACTGGAATATGGGAGAAAAAAGGACTTTGAAGATCAAATTCATTATGTTGCAATTGCAAGCATCTATGATGCTTAGTCTAGATGCCACTGCCCCTGCTTTCATGCAGCAAAACTGGAGGTGCATGCAAAAATACCAGAAAATACAAGATTGACAATATGCTCTGCTAAGACAGTAGCGGCTTCCAAGTAGCACTGCCAGAGTCCTGCAAGTGGAGAGATGTTGGTGGCCCTGCCCCAAATCTGGTGAACCATGAATCTCGTTTAACCTAAAAGAAAAGATAAAAATAAAAATATAAAAATATCCTGTTTCAGACACATTAGAGCTGAGAGCCGATCTGATGCTGGGTACATCACAAGCAAGATCCATTGATATGGCACTAGAGAGATTTCTAACCATCAATTGATGATGATCCTGACTAGGTAAAAGTCAGTGAATCTATTAATACTTTTTACTAAATTTAAACTCTTTCAGTTGGTGGTGTACCTTACTATGAACAGATTCATTGTTGCTGGCACTGTTTGACAGCTCTATTCTGCATGCACCACTTGCTGTAGTGGGAGTAAAGTAGCTCATCACTGCATCTGCTCGACATCAAGACAATGATGACCTTGACTACTGAGAGAAGATGGTACATGTGAATCAATCTTTTCGAAGCATTTGCAATGAACAATTTGCTCACAAGCGCGGGCCCCAAATAAATCAATTTATTTTGTGACCGTGATATCTACCACGGTCCCAGAAACCTGGGATTTGTGGTGAGTTTTTACAAAAATTACCTTTTTTGGATGATTTTCTCTGACTGGACAATGTTCTGAGCAGCCTGATATATTTTACCAGTCTTTGAGCAGGGCTTTTGGCTAGATGAGTTCTAGAGGTCCATATCAATCTCAACACTTCTCTGATTCCGTGATTCTATTATTACGATTCATTGTGATAAACTGTAATTGGAGATGTTGGTAACTATTTTTAAGGAAGTCTATGCAAACATTTAGTACTCATGGGTGTATACATCAGTGTGTGTGCAGGTACAGATTTGTTATGCATAGACTCCCGAAGAGATAGTGGTCTCCTTCACTGGCACTCCTGAAATGCAAACAGGGATATTGCCAAAAAAGTTTGGGTTACTAAAAGGGCTGATGTGGCTGGTGAGACAGACTTGGGGGTGGGAAATTAAAGGCTCTCTGTTTTCCGACGTTCTGGGAGGAACCTTCCCCTGCAGTTTGCAGACCAAAGGAGACTAAGTGCCTTGCTGCTGAGACAGTCTCCCCTGTGTGAGGCTGTAGGCCAGCTTACCCATCCTCGCTGGGCGTGATTCCCTCCTTCCTCCTCAATATGTGATGGTGATGGAAACAATGAGGCAACACATAAATACCAGAAGAATTTTTGTCCAAACCTAAATAAAAATTGACTTAATCTGCCTCCTGACTGCGTCTCATTAAAATTAGGCTGTATTGAAAATTCAAAATGTTTAGCAATGTCAAAATTTAATTACTATTTAGTGGGAATGAAACTATGTATGAAATAGGCATGATTTTCAGGGAAGGTCAGCTTTTGGATGGTGTGCTAAGGGCTGGGTGATTTTCAGCATTTACTCTGTGGAAAGAGAAATTCATTACAGAATGGAAAAGAGAGCATATTTTAAGAATGTGCAAAGGTATACCACTAAGCAGAAAGATACACTGAAAGCAATAATTATACTGAGCTCAGGTTTCTAGACACAAGTGTGAACTTTCTCCAAAATACTGCAATGGCTGTAAGATCTCTAAACCTCAGCATTCCTTTTTTGTTTAGCAAATCACTGTGAAGTCTATTGCCTAATGTGCCTTTCATGCTTTTCTGATGCTTTGTCCTCATAGGAAATACCTGCTTTATCATTCCAGCTGAGTTCAAAGACTAACTACAACCTGAAACAGAAGAAACTATAAAACATCAGCCCTTTGAAAAAACAGGAAACTTCTCAATCAGCATGTAAAGACGCTTCGTGTGCTCCACAAACAGGCATCAAGAGTTTTCATCTGACATATTTTGATAATTTATGTCAGAATTTTGCGACCTGCATACCCAAGCTTCCAAATGTTCACTCATTACTTTTCCTCAGGTGACTTTTGCCTTCAAAAGTATCCACTGTTGAAGAAAGAGTTTGTGGCTCAGGACCATGTGGGGAGTCCTGCAGCTGGATTCAAATAAGTCACTTTACCAGCTGTCTTCTTAATCTGCCAGCTAATAAAGTACCTTTGTGCTTCAATGTTCTTTTAAAATGAGAAAACAAATCTGCCACTTTAAATTATTTAAATAAAGGTAAAAGAGATGCAATCTGGAAGAACATGAGTCAAAAATGGGCATATGCATTACATCTGCATTCCAAGAAGAGCATATTATTTTAAAATCTAGAAGTCCTCTAATCTCAGAATCCTCTGATGAAGACTTCAAGTTAACCTGAGAAAATAATAAATAATATTTAAAATCATTTGAGAAATCCTCTACTCTGGAATGTTTTAGTATTTTCTGACATTAATTAGAGAAAACTCAAGCTCTAGCATTATTAACCAGCATTTCCAGAATTATTTTGCCATCTTTTTATGTTTCTTTCAGTTTTCTGTAATTCCTAACCACTGGACAGTTAAACATTGAACTGTTCTTTTGCAAGTATAGTTCACTATATATTGGACCCATTTGTTTTAACTGCTCACATTGGCACAATGATGCAGTTGTGATCATACAATCTACACTCAGATCTCAGCTTTGAGAATCAGGCTCCCAGGACAAAATTCAGTGCTGCTCTTGCTCCTTTAGTGGTTTGTTCTATTCTGCTTCTGCTGATACTTAAAGCTCAATGACCACAACATTATATCATCTCCTCAGAGGACATTAAACCAATAGCAAATAGAGTGCAAGTCCATACGATTGGTCAGAAAAGATCTTGAATTTTCTTTGGGTATTATTAAATAATTGATTCAGGATGCTATTTTACTGCTGCAGCTTGTATTAAAAAAAAGAAACTGCAGATGTACAGAAGTTAGTAGAAATATTAGAAAATATTGCTTTCAGCTCAAGGATTAAATGAGTTAATAACTTTATGTTAAAGTGTTCCCATTACTTTTGGGTTATGTGAACTCATTATCTAGGCTAGTTCAGGCCAACAGGTCTTGTAATTTTCATTATGTTTCATTATGAAAGTACTTTTCAGACGCATTATCCATGATCAGTGGACTATATTGTGTATAGTGGCCTTTGCTTTAAATGATGTGCTGCATTTGAGTGTTTCTGTATAAAAACCACACACAAACAATATTAGTGAACCACTTCCACCTGCGCCTGCAGGATACACTCACACAACAGCTACTGCCAATGCCCAAAGGGACTCCTGGGCTTTCCAGAACTGCTGTGCCTTTTCAGCTCTCAGCTACAAAGAGCACGGACTCAGATTTCTGTCTTGGCCAAACAGTGCCATGCAATGTCATGTTTATCTGTTGCAGAAGGTAGAACCAAATCTGCCCTAAACAGAAAGTGTACTGATGGATCCAGAGTCACTCTGTATTTCCAGTATGGGGCTTACACGTCTTTTCTCACTTTGATTTTGTTTGATAAAATAACTGTTACAGGTCTGGGGCTTAACAAATTAAATTGGAGAGATATGAATAGGAATCATACAATATATATTTAAAGTGAGCAGAATAAAACTTTATTTTGTAATAACTAGCTGCAAGATGAATATCTTAAAATATTTTCCCTTTTTTCTTTTCTGTGTAAATAACACCTCTCAGATTTTTCTTAGCTCCCTGAACCTAATTTCCTAGAATCTTAGCCAGCTCACTGTAACATAAACACAATTTATCCTGTTCTGCCTCAAAGTGGGCACTGTACAGTGCTCTTTCAAATGCTCTAAACTTATCCAAGTAAAAATAGTTTGAAACTAAAAAGAAATCCTGTACAGAGACACAGGCATTAAAAGAAAATAGCTTATTAGGCCTTGATCCAAACTATCCTAAAAACTATGCAGACTTTCATTGTGTCACTGAGCTTTGCATCCAGTCTTTGGGACTACAAACAGTAACAAACTGAAGCAAATCTTTACCTCTTGATAGAGTTTCATTAATGCTTCCTCTTAACTTCTTAAAATTAAAATTACTATTAAAATTACTAAGCACTATAGTGCTTGCTATTTTGCTCAATCAGAATCTCACCATGAGAGTTTTGAGTACTGAGTTTTGTATCAGTACTTTGAAAAATTGAAATGTTTCCTGGCATTGAATCTTTAAAAAGACGAAGCATTGTGGAACAAAAGATAACACTCAGAAAACTTGATTTTAAAATTGCATGACAAAATAAACCATTCTATCTGTCATAATCTTAATTTAATAAAATTTGTTATTCAAGGTTTTTTTTCCCCAGCATTGTGATAAGTTAGAGTGTTATCTTTGCTTTTGAGAATTATGTACATGTGGATTACTAAGAAAGAAAATGGTCATGGCCTTTCAGTTTTGGTGAGACAAGCTTCAGATATCATGAAGCTTGTTAACAGAAATTGCTGAGCATGGAATATCCGTTTTCCATGATTAGTGAGTTGTCCTTTTGGATGTGCTGCAAGAGCACCTTCACCTCCTATGGCACTCTGGTCCGTTTTTTCCTTTGGTTTTGATTAAGGTTGTTAAAACAAAGCAAACTTTGAACAACCTGCTTTGGATTATACACCAAGAAATGTAAAAGTAAAAGAGTTCTGGCCTAATATATGTAGAACATATCCTATTTCCCCACTCTTTTATATGCTGTCTCAGCTAGGAGAATATGGATCTTTAAGTTCTCTTGTAAGATGCCATGCATATTTTGAAGAATGATGATTTTCTTTTTGACTGACAGTTTCATATATTGAAACACCACACACATTATTCGAATCACAGCATAAAAATAATTTCAAAAGCAAATGTCAAGGTCAACATACCAGCATTTCAGGAATCCTGTCTTAGTCACAGCAATGACATAAAAAAGAGCAAGAGATCAGCTGTGACAAAGGAAATATGAGTCAGTGGTTCCTAAGTTAATCAAAGATAAACAAAGATGAGAAGCAAAGAAACCAGATGCACAACTTTGTTTTCCATATTAGGAAAGTATCACAGTCTTATAGTTCCTACAGAGGCACTCAAATGCTGATAATCATAGAGTTAAAAAGCCAAACAGGGAGAACAGGAAATTTTAGTGGAAACACATAAAATTTTCCCTCTTGTTACCTTGGTCAGTCTGACAGCTCTTTTTCTCTCTTGTGGAATCTGAAAATCTAGAATAAATTTTATTTATTTTGTCAAACCAAGGCCACATAATGTATGAAGACCGTTTAAATCCAGATGATGTAAATCATACTAGAATGCAAGTGGCATACTGCTGGGATTCGTCCTCTAATGTCCTCTGATTTTCTATCCAGTTCCTGTTGCTTTTTAGTGCCTAAATTTCATTCTTCCAGAAGTCAAAAACCGACCCACACCTCTCTCACTTATGGTCTAAACAGGTGATAGAGGCCTCTGAATCACCTCAAAATCTGAAAAAGTCAAAACAGAAATAATAAAGGATGTGCCTAAGCATGCCTTACTTGTTTTTCAGTTGAAAAGGATGGAAAAGGGTGGGATAGAGAAAAATGGAGAGAGCTATATTCTGGTTTAGACTCATAACACAGAAGTTTTGCTTTTCAGACTTGATTTCAGCATGACTTCCTAATAGCAATGAATAAACACTTTTCAGCTTTTTTTTCACCTGCCTATTGCTGCTCCTATCTCTCTTGTTGGTATTCAGTGTGTTTTTAAGTGCTTTGAATTGAACAAGAGCTACAGAGCAGCTAAATAGAAAAGAGTAATACTTGGCCTAAAGTGCAGAATAGTTACAACCAACTAATTAACTTTGAAAAGTTATTTGAAAAGTTATCTGATATTAAAGAGACTGTATAGAAGTAAGTTTTACTTTTGACATCTATTATAAAAGGATTTGAAAGGTTTTTCCTTCTAAGGGGAATAGGTGGCTAATTAGAAGTAAGTTATTTTATTACTGTGTAGTGAATTTAAAGTAAGAATTGCCCAATTTCTCTGAAGCAGAAAACCCCATGAATAATACTTTCAATGGAAAATCAGAAATCCAATAATGATGTGGAAGCATGGTTTTAAATAAGACTTTGTGATATGACAGGAAGGAAATATTTCACTCATTTAAAGTGAGATGTTGGCTTGCTTGAGAATGATATGGAACACTAAAACCCCCTAAAATATATCCACACAGCTCCTGGATCTGCTGTGTTAGAGAAAATATTTTTATTAGCACTCATCACACAAAATATACCTTATCCTGTCAGGAAATTAAACCAAATTATGTGATAGAGCTTTTTATTTTTACATTGGCACAAGTTCTGCACAAAGTCTGATTAATTTTTAGTGTAGCAACTTGCAAACATGTGGCCCTTTCACCAAAGTAGACACAAGGATGTTTTTAGAACCTTAATGTTCTAAAAGCAAAGAGAATATTCTTTGGAATATATATATAGCAGAAAATCCAACATTGCTACTTCAAGTAGTTCTGTCAAGCAAGATGATATTCTTGCCAAAGCAACAGCAATGCTTTTATAAGCACCACCCCAGAATTATCACTGAATAATACAAGCGTTCTTTTGTTTGTTTGTGTCCTGGTGAAGTACCCAGTTCAATTTGGAAGTAAGAAACATTCACCATTATGTGGACAGAAGGACCCTAATTCTACCAGCTCTGCTCTGTTGAAGTTTTGCTCTGTCTTTAGGCTGTAGAATCAGCTTGTGCTTTTCTTTGACCCTCTCTGTTAATCCAGCCGGGTCTCTAGTCCTCAAATCTTCATAAAACATATACTTATGTCCTAAAAATGTTCTGTATGAGAGAAACCTGCAGCAAAGACTCTGCAATCCACTGCCAACATCCTGCAAGGAGTTAAGAGCTGACTGTGAGGTCTTGTCTGCTTCCAGAGCCAGGAGCAAAATACTTGCCACAGGAAATAAGAAAATGCAACAGCTTAAATTATCTTCCAATAGAAGTGCCTTGTCAGGGGGAGGTACACTGAATGTCACACCAAAATCTGAAGCAATTTCATTATTGGTCTTTCAATAAACAATAATGATATATTCAATCTTTTGTTCAGAGACCTGTTTGAGGAGTCCCTCTTAAGGATTTACAGAAAAAGTGGAACCTGGAGTGTTGGCTGATTGCAACCACAAGTATCAAGGGCAAAAATGCAGCATGATGCCAGAGAAACAGTCTGTCAGGCCACCTGAAGGCTTCTGCTGTGGCTGCCCACAACCCCCGACCATGGCATCAGACCCTTTTTAAGTCTGCCAGCCCCTGTCCCAGGGATGCCCCAGCAATACCAGCCTCCAGCTCCATCTCCATTCCAGCAGGCAGATGACCTCCTGGATGGACCCCCTCCTGCCACTGACGCCTTAGGATTTTAGCTTTTATGTATTCATATATTTGTAATCCTGCAATTCTTTAGTGTATAACTCTGAGCTCCATATAGAGTGTTAGCTACTGCTTTTCCCATTTTGGTCAGACACAACAATTCCTCTCTAGGCCTGAGAATCAAGGACACCTCACTGTCTCAGGCCCTGAGAAACGGAAACAAAGGTGAGTGGGAGGGAGCAAACTGAGAGAATGGGACTGCCTGAAGCTGTAATTGGACAATTAACCTCTGATACGCAAATGGACAAAACTTATATCTGGCTGAAAAACGTGTGACTGTGTCCATCTTGGGTGTAGCCTCTGCGAGACTCCTGCACTGCCCAAGGTGCACCCTGTGAAGGCCTTTCAATAAATACCTACCCTTTATCCTTTCTCTCTGTCTGGCCTCTGTTCCAGGTCAGCCTCAACAAGGCATCACCACAGCGTGTGCTGCAGCCGGTCTCCATCCCTGCCTCTGGCTCCCACTCCTTTTTGTCCTGTGTGAAACCTGGCCCTGGCTCACTGCTCGGTGTGCCTGGCATGGCTATACACAGCCATGGCCATAGATAGGCATGGCCAAAGGTTAAGTCAAGTCTGCAAACAGCCTTCTTTCCTTAAAATCATTGTTGCATTGGGTATATTTCAGGACATTCTTTGTGTTTGTATACTAAGCTTGGACGACATTTCCTGAACTCATAAGGTGATGTAAAATTAGTCAAGGCAACTCACAGTAAAAATTTCTGTAGTTAATAATAAATTAAACTGCTTATTGGTGCAAGCAAGAAAGATTTCTTTCAGAGGGTGAAGGAGAAATTCAACAAAAGATAATTGATAGTGGAATTAATCTGCCTGCTAGATAGGCTTTTGACTCTGATCAACAAATTTGGTAGCCAAACTGACAAATGTGTATTTTAGACCAACGTGTACATTTCTCTGCATAGTAGTACAGATAGAAACTGAAGAAGGGGAGTACGGAGGGAGGTAAATCTTAATAGTAAATGAAAAAAAATTAGCCTGAAATTAAGTGATGAGTGGGTGAAGTTGGCACAAGCTTTATTAAAAGTTTTTCAAAATTACTTCATAGCAGAAAAAAATTATACAGCATTAAATGCATCTATCATACCAATATAATAGAAACTGTAATTATTGTACCACAGAAGAAAAAGGAATAGACCAAGGAAGAGAAGTCAGGGCAACAGAGTAATAAATGAATTTAGTGCTACAATTTAAAAACTCAATTGAAGAAAACTAACCAAGAATGCAGCCTGAGGGAGATGAGTGGGATGGAAATAAGAAGCTAAATAATTAATAAATTTGATGCTCGAGAGAATGCAGCAAAAGCAGTACTAAAGAAAATAGCAAGTTGGTAGAAAGATTAGTCACAAAGGTACAAAGACAACAACTTGGTTATTATGTGTGTTACACCTTAGGCTTTGGATGAAAGAGAATGTAGGTGTTGGTGGACAGTCCAGTAAAGTCAATGGAAACATTCCTTGTGAGTAACAAAAGCTTTTAGGACAGGGGTTCAGGTATTGGGCTATGCCTAGATATCAAAGAAAAGTCTTATTAGGTGAAATGGTTCAAGAGCTAAAGCAAATGGAAAAGAACTAATTGTCCTTCTCTAATTACAGATTATGGAGCCTTGAGCAGTACCACAGTTATTTGATGTTCTAGTGGCAAAACCCTGTGTGTAAGGACATGTTCTGGTTAGAGATCAGATTGCATGTTTTCAACCAGCAATGCTGTTTCCATTTAGAAGTGGGAAAGGGTGATTACTGCTAAAGTAGAGGCCAGCAGTATTAAGTGTTGTGTAAACCAAGACTTGTGCAAATGTGAATTGATATATTCATACATAATTATATGCATAGAGATGCAGGTTTCCAAGGGATAGAATTTTTTCTTTCAATCCAAATAGTTTTTCTTTAAAATAAATAGAAAAGTGATTCTATGATTCTCCAATATAGCTCACATGTGCATTTGAAGTTTGCTAAATTCTGCACTTTTCTACTCTTATTGGCTGGCTAATAGTATTTTTGATTTAACATTCCTTTTTCCAAATATGAATATTATTCCCAAGTTCTCTTGTTTTTCCCTGTTAAAAAGATTTGAATGTTATAGATTTGTAGAGAAAAACACCATGCTAATGCACATATAAATTAGTTTATTAGTTATTTTATAGTGCTTTTGGCTTCTTTTAAGGTTCTAGGTTATAATTAAATAGCCCCTAGTAAATATTTGGATGCCAATAGTTTATTTATATGCCATTTAAAGTGGTTAGAGTTTTATCACAGCTCTCAAAATATGTTATGAGAGTCTACTGCTGAGAAAAGTCACTACATGGAAAAACTGAAGTTTCAACCTCTTATGAATGTGGAAGATATCTTGACCTCATGAACTGACAACTTCTTCCTCAGAAACAAGCTAATACATTAAATAATTCCCCAGTTTCTTTTTTTAAAAAGTTTGAGCACACATTTTAACACATTTGACCATATGGTATGATTCTGACTCTCCTTGCTGAATGACCTCAGTTTTGCTGGTAAAAATATTAGAAAATTGCCAGTGAATGTAATTTATTCACTATGATTTTGCTTGATAAAGCAAAAGGAAGGAAGATAAAGTAGAGTGAAGCAAAAGTTATCCTGAATCTATGGCTTGTTGTTGTAACTACCTAGCTTTACGAAAAGTGTACACATAAAAACCTTTTGGAGGGTACAAGCCTAAAAATTCTTTTTCTAATAATAGAAAATATTGTCTTTCATTAGTAATATAATATTAGAAATAATCTGCAAAATGTACTATTCTTCTATTGTCATGCTTTTTTTCCCTCTTGATGCTTTTGCCCTTGACATGTTTTTTCTGCCTGGGTCTCTAATACCACTTTTGTGAGCTCCATATGATCACTAGTTGATGGACACTGACAGTTTTCCTTTACTCTGATGCCATATGGAATGATTAATGTAGAATTTTTCTTAAAGTCTTACAAGCTGTTTGCTTCTAAGGGAGAATAAATGAAGTAAGAGTTTCATCCTTATACTTTTTACTGTTTGTCAACTTTTGTTCTCGTACATTTTATCACATTCTCTGCCCTGGTAGAACCTGCAATGACCATTCTGCTGGGAGCTCAGGTGACTCATTGTCTCCTCTACTACAAAATTAGCTGGACTTTTATTCCTTTCTTTTCCACTAACTGTGCTTTTAATAAGAAAGTTGGAGCCATTATATCCTTGTGCTGAGGGCAATCCTCTTTTCAGTTTTCTTGCAGTCCAATAGAACTCTTCTCAGACTCCTGAGAAGTTCAAGGTTTCACAGATATTCCCAGTAACTTACATCACAGCAGGCAGCAACATGTTGCTCTTGAGCATTAACATAGCCATTCATTACTTCTGACTGGTCACAATAGAGAATTACACGATTTTCATCTTTTATATCTGAAAACACTTGAAGCAATGTATGTTGAAAACTGCTCATGGGAAACACTTTGAAATGTAAACCCACTAGGAATTCTGAGCCAGAGAAAAACCTAAGAATCCAAAAAGTAGTGTTTCCTATTTTTGAGTGTTACTGAAATATATTTTATTTACTGTGTAACTTTATTCAGAGGTCTGTCCTTTGAGGAGCACTTTAGCAATAAAATTTACAAAGATAATTTGCTAGCACATTCCTTACTTAGAACAAGTTCTTCCAAGCAACTCTTAAGCAATTCATCACTGGACAGACAAGCAGATGTTCTGAACTCTGATACCATAAGCATCAGTCCCCATTGTTTAATTTATGGAATGTTTCAGCTCATCCTCTGTTTCGGCTCAGGTTATAGAACTTTTATATCAGTGGACTTGCTTGTTAGATTATACTTAACAACTTCTACTGATGAGCCTTTATCAGGCAAGTGTTTGCTTCCTGCACAGGTAGGTTTAATTTGCAGCACAAACCAGGATGTACGAACCTCCCCAAAGGGATAGAAGGACATGAAAAACTGTCTGACCACTGAAACAAGAAAACTTACAGGTCTTCCTGCAAGGGAGATGAATCTGGACAGTGGATCAAAAAGAAAGAAATGTGTGTGGGTAGATTTTAGTGGTGTATGAGCATGGAGAGCAGCAATGGGCGATGGATGATGGGAAAGTCTGAAGGTGGTTAGAGAGTAGGGTAGATTATGGATTATGGATCAGACTGGATTATGGGCAGGAAGGTAGGGAGGGAGCTGTGGGAACTGCGTGTGGCACAATTGATGAGAAATAGACTGATGGGCTATAAAGTGATAAAAATGGGTACCTTCATGTGCTCTGCCCAAACCACGCCTGATCTAAACGTGTGGTTGAACTGAGCTGTGCTGGACACTTAGGAAAAGGGTGCAGGTGCCCTCAGATGGCAGGAAGGAAGGCAAATTCAGTGCAGGCTATGGGCTCTGCTACTGAGGTGAATCCACATCCCTGCCATGGCACAGGCTGTGGTGTCTTAGACTACCACCTTCAGTCCTGCACACCTTACACTTCCACTGAGAACTGAAGTGTTATGACACAGCCTTTCATCACACACATTCAACTTACAGCCTCCCTTTTCTGACTTACACCCTAACCCACAGCTGTCCCAACTCATTCTGCACACAACCTGTTTGCCAGGCCAGCAACCTGGCTCACAGCTCTTCATCCCTTTGGTGCATCTCCCTTCCAACTCTCTTCCTCCCATTCTCACCCCACCAGTTCTACAGGATGGATAGGCTGGGAGCATAGGAATGAATAGCGGAATTAGAGCTGGGTCTGTCAGCATTCATCAAAACCCATGAAATATCAGCTATACAGAAGATACTGACTGCAACCCTGTAAATTAGATTCAATTTTATCCTCAGAGTCTGCATGAATTGTTAATATTTGAAAGCAATATAAAATAGAGGGGAAGAAACTCTTCTGGAACAAGTTCAGACCAATAATAGAAACATTTTCTGTGCATTTCTTATATGTTGTGAGAAACTGGCTTTTAGATCAAGGCTCATTAGAAAAAGGAGTTGCCATGTTTTGTTATCTTCCCCAGAGAGAGGCATATAACATCATTCATTCTATGATTAGTTAATTTCCAGATCTACATTTTGGTTTGCTTGTTCAGTTTCCAGCCTTTCAGATTATTGCCTGTGACTCTTCATCTCAACATAACTCTGTGGAGCTTGAAAACTGGATTGCTACGTGTTGCCTGTGACACTCATTATCCTTCTGAGAGCGCTTGGCCCAGTGTCTGTGCATCCTGTTGCTGTGAATCAAACACAGGTCACTGCACTCAGTGTTCATCTGCTGTGACGTGCTTCAGAACAGCCGTGTTGAAATAAACCACTTGGTGAATTTTCTTATCATTTGGAAAAGGAAGACAGATGCAAGCCAAATAACTTCATGTCTACTTTTCACCAGTGAATGCCGGTTGGTATAGCTTGGTCATGTTAAAAGGCAAAAGGTAAAAAGTCTACAACAAATCTTGGTTGTTTGACTGTGGATAACTGGTAGAAAGTTGTGGGGCATAAAGTGTGGCATAAAGGATCCTGAAATGTTATATGAGGATTGTTTTAAATCATGAACATTAAAAAAAAAACCCCAAAACCTGAACACTGGCCACACTATTTCCACACCTTATTATGAATGAGTGTATTAGAAAAATAGAGAATTAGCTGGCTCAATCACTTTGAATAAGTACTCCTAGCTTCCAGCCAAGGTAATGTATACTATTTTCCTGGATAACTGCCACATGTTCTCACATAATTTTTTTTAAACTGTGATATTTCTTTAAATGTCAAGATGGGCTGTGCTGTATTATGAAAGTGTATAGAATTTTTAGGATGTAACCTCATATAACATGGTTAATAATCAAAGTTGAAATGCAATATTAAGAAAAAAGTTTTAGTGAACAGAGCAAATTTCAGCCTGTCAGTGACAAAGGTAATACACAGACAAAGCATAGCAAAAACTAGACATAGACAATCAAGTAAAATGAAACACAGAACCCTTTCCTGCAGATAGTTCATTTACTGAACTATATTATCTAAGGGTTGCCAAAATACCTATGTAGGCTCCCGGAGAGGACAGGTTAACACTAATGGTGAGATCTGGGGTGGTTCAGATTATTAGGAATGTAGAGTGATTGGGATTTCATCCAGAGGCTGTATAGGCAGCTGATCATTTCAAGAAACTCCGCCCCCAAATGAGGAATAACAGAGCCGACAGCTGCACTGGATGATGATGTTTCAGTTACTTGTCCCAGACAAAGCCATTGCTGCATTTAGCTCAGTCAAATTTAAGTACACAACGTATGGTTCAAGTATGGCACGGAGCTAATGCAGTTTGTTTCAGCACATGGCCATTATTGTATAACTAGGAAAAAGTTTTGTACTTTTTAAAGTCATGGTAGAGCAGTTCCTGAGAGCTAGTATGAAACCTGTAGCCTGCTTTTTTTGTTGTTTTTGTTGTACATGTCTGTATTTCACAGAATCAGAAACACTGATCCTAGTGTCAGGGATCAAGTAAAACTGAAGGAGAAGATTTCTGAGTTTTCTGAATCTCAGTGTGAGAATTGAGACTATAACAACAATTTTCCCCTTTTTCAAAAAAAAAAAAAAGATAAGAATGTATTATCTTGCATTTTATTATGTACATGTAGGTCTTCTGGCTCATTCTCTGACACAGTATGTTATATTTTCACCTGCAACATAGAAGTTGCATACTATTATTGTAGTATTTAATGCTGGTAAAACATCATATATAGTTTGAAAGAAGGACAATATTGAACCAAACTCTTTTTTCTTCTGGAAGATACTTGCCAAATTAAAACATTTTGTAATGTGAATATGAAGAACACTTTGCTTACATCAGTTGGAAAGGCATATTCTTGTACTGCAATAGTTGACATAATAGCAGACTGTACAGGAAAATGTACTGGGAGAAAATGTAGTTTAAATTATTTTAAAAAAGATGCTGGCAGCCTTAGGATGCTGACCTTAGAAATGAGAATTCAAAGGTATTATGGAAATAGATAAAGCTGGCTGTTATGCACACAGAAAGTTGACTTATCCCAGTGTCAGATTCCCTGACATGTTCAATCTGTTCCAGTAGAAGGAGAAAAAAAAAAGCAAACCACGTAGAAATTGTGTTTCTGTGTGGAATAAAGAACCCTATGTACCCTTGCTTGTGTCTGTTATTTCACACTATTTAAAAAAAAGAAACTGAGTTAACTAATGGATTGTTATAAAGAGGTTAACAACACAGTATTTTTCTAGATTAATAAATTGAGACAAAGCATAATTAAATGACTTTTCACAGACTGTGCTAGAAAAGATTTGATTTAATGGAATCTCCATCTACACATTTTATTGAAGTGTGAAAAGGTAAAAAATTGAATAATGCTTAATTTAATGCAATTAAATTTGTCTCAGTTATCCATGCAGGTGAATCTCTAATTGCAATTTCCTTCTCATCAATATTTAAACTATACTGAAAGATTAAATCAACCTTTTTTCAGTCAATATCATTGATCACAGACATAAGCTGTCTTCACTGAAATTACATCAGAAATTATTTTGATTTAGAAATTACTTAGCTCTGTACTGCTTCTGAGCTGTTGCTATATGCTAATAAAAGTCCTCAGACCAGCAGACTTCACTTCTTGTTAATTATGGGGCTTGTCTATGTAGCTCTGAACTCCAATTCATGAGGTCTTGAGGTAGCCTTCTTGAAAGCTCCCCAAGGTGGAAAAATGGTACCTGTAGCTCATGCTAATCTTTGTGAACAGTTTTAAAAATAGATTGTAACTAAAAAATGTAATGCTGTGATTTTTGCTCTCTGAAATGGGGAAAGCAAATGTGTTCTAACAGGTCAGGTTTACAGTTTGTTTTTCTCTGCATTTTCCCTGGAAATAGGGCCAAGTTACACCTTTGAGTTTCAGAAGTGGATAAACTGCCATTTAGCTACTTCTCTTACACTACAATTCTTTATCCTGGTATCTAGCCTGAAATACCCCTTTTGAATGTTAAGCACATAGATTCTTGTTGTGCCCATGGCTGACATGAGGAGAGGTGGTGCCCCTGCTTTGGCAGAAACTTTGCAAGGCATTCATTTCATTTGCTGCCTTTTAACTCTGATCCTTTGATTTTTCAGTTGTCCTAAATGAGCCATATTTACTGTGACTCTGTGGGGTCCTGCTGCTCTTGTCTGGGTTGTTGTTGCTCAGTTGGGGTGCAGTGCTCAGACTTGGTTTCATGTTCTCTGCAGAGAACCCCGGGACGAGCACTGCAGATCTTGGGTGTAACAGTCATCCTTCACCTCTCCTGCAGGCACCATTAATTCTTTTCAGATCCAGATAATGGCAATTGTTTTTCTCCAAGACACCTTGGCATTGTGAGTTGTTATCCAGTTTGCAAGCTGTAATAATCCCTCTTCCCTCCCTTGGCCAGGTGGGATGTATCTAGGCTTATCACCGACTTGCCTTGCTACTAGTTTAACGCATTTCTCAAAGCCCAGCAAGTCATTTTGCAGGATTTTTAGATTTGTTGGTGAAGAAGTGGAGCTGTGACAATGTTGAAGGAAAGCTTCACTTGGGTAGAAGTTCAGACAGAATTATTAGCAGCTAGGGTGGTGTAAGGCCTTGAGCTGTCAAAATTCACTGCTAATTGAAGCCAAAGTAAAGAAATGGACTGTGCTTTAGATTTTATTAGCTGACCAGTTTACTGCTCAAATCCCTGTTAGATGCTATTCGAATAATTAAAGAGCAGGCCTTGAATGTTTTGTAAATAGTGTGTCAGTCTCACTGGGATTGTCTGCTTATCACTACTTAAGGAAATAAGCATTTTAAAGAAAAAATACTGAAATGCAGAATGTGCTAAAATCCAAACTTAGAAAAACACTAGTAGTCATTAGAAAGAACTTCTTTTGCTGTTCATTTTCCACCATTACAAAGTAGTGTGGGCTCAGTTGTAAGAGTTGTAGAAACTTTCATATAGTTTTCAACTAAAGGTTAGGTGGTTTTGCCATGAATGAGATTCTCCTAAGTTTTTTATTTTAAATTGCTCTCTCTTGAAATTACTATTGAAAGGCTCAGCTTGCTGCTAGGACACCAGGCTGTCAATCATGATTGCTTCAAATAGGATTATTTTTCACTCTATAAAGATTAATTGGGGCTCCTCAGAGCTTTAGTTTCTTGGAAGGAAAAGGAAACAATTCTTCATTGATACTCATAATATCTCCCAGGCACATGGAAAAATGTGGTATTGGGCAGATCTTAAATAGAAATTGCTGAGCTTAAGTAGTGTGTGGGCTGGAAAAAGAAAGAAGATGGGTGCAGTGTCACTCATTAATTTTTTTCTGTATGACTGTTCTGCAGCAGCCGGTCCCAGCAGTGCAATACAGCAACGCACAGGGAAGCTGATTACAAACTAAAACTTCTCTAGTATGTGGTCACACACAGTTCAGCTTAAACAGCTTTCTAGTGAGGAAATCATCTGAGTGGTTTTTATTTTAACTCCCCAAATAATTCCCTGTTGCAGAATGGCTCTCCCTCATCTGTCCTGGCCAGCCATGTTCTGCAAAAGAGTCCATTGAGTTTTTTGCCCATTTTTACTCACTTCACTTACAGAAGAATGAATTCACTTGAAAGAAAGCAAATTCACAGGAAAAAAATCCAGCTGTGTATGCTGACATATGCTCTTCTTTCCAAGTAAAATACAGAGTGGTGGGATATTTATTCATTGTAGAACATAACATATAATTGAACTTTTCTGAGGTAAGTGAAAGATCTTTTTTTCCATAAGAAGCAATGACTATAGGAAGCATTTACTTATAGAATTAAAAAAACCCCCTTACTGCTTTTTCTCAGATGCAGATGCTACAGCAAAAAAATGTTTTCCAGATAATGAAATCAAGATCCAATGTCAGTCATCTTCAACTGCTTTTTTAATGGGAACCTGCTCTAGTTTCTTATTATTTGACAAATTTCTATCATTCATATTTCTCTGTTGCCAAGAACAAGGCAACTTTACAAATCCATAAAAAAGCAATACATTCCTCTTTCATGAGCACTCTTTTAGAAAAAGTATTCCTTATTTAAAAGGAGGATGAAATTTTCAGGAGAAGGAAGTGTTTTGACTTGTATGTAAATTTTTTTGTTTGAAGCCTAATCATTACAGATATATGTTCATGTTTGCCTGCCACACAGGCACAGACCTATTTCTCTGAAATTCAGTGGAAGTGTTACTTTTGACATCTGTGTTAGCAGGTCTGTTTCTGCCACAGGCAAAGTTCTTAGTGCTGCCAAGTAGTTGTAGTAGTTGTCCCTTACTTCATTTATTAGATCCTGCAAAATTTCTCTCCTGTTATCCTTGAAAACCTACCTGAAAGAGGTAGATTGAAGTTGTCCTGGCTTGATTTTTACAGAAAAAGAAATGAAAAGAATAATGTGG
The DNA here is from genome assembly GCA_013398955.1 of Callaeas wilsoni. Classification (NCBI taxonomy): domain Eukaryota; kingdom Metazoa; phylum Chordata; class Aves; order Passeriformes; family Callaeidae; genus Callaeas; species Callaeas wilsoni. The sequence goes on from VWPU01012171.1 coordinate 198,894, forward strand.
GGGAGATTTGAATTAACTTGTCAAAGAGGCTGAGAATGTGACCCAGAAGAAGAGGGGCAGAGATGTGGAGTGAAACTGGGAAACACATTGGGTTTGGTGGCTAGGAAAAGCTTAAATAATTTGAGCAAAATAAGGACTACCTGAAGAGAGAGATACTGGAAAAATGTAATTTGACAAGGACATGGGCAGATAAACAGGCTAGAGGTATATGAACACTGAGACTGATTCGGAAAGCAAATGGGCACCAAGAACCATGAAGCAAAATGGAAAAAAAAGATCTGAAGAGGTGCTGTAAGAATGGCAGGCAAATCAGGAGTGGTTTGGGATATAAAATGAAGCCAAGGAGACACAGTGTGGAAAGAATGAGAGAGGAAAATGGAAATGGCAGTGGGTAGGAAAGGGGTGTAAATGGGGCTAAAACAGAAATAAGGTAAGGTGCTGCAGAGGAGTTAATTGATGTAATGAGTGAAGAGCCGCAAATTGTTAGCTGAGTCTCTGTCACAAATCCATGTTTATATATGCTTCTGTTCTTCTAAAAGAGACCTTCTTCCAGTATTATCTTTTTGATCTCTGACCTTGGGTATCCATTGGTCACAGCAAAGTCCAATTGGGGTGTTTCTATTTTTTTTCTCAGTTTCTTCCTGCTTCAGGTATATTGCCTCATTTACCTACAATTGAGCCATTCCATACTATCCAAACATCTATGGAAACCCACAACTGCATTTTATCTTTGTGCTTCGGGGATGAATTTAAAGTCTGATCCTATGATCTCTTAGCAGGGACTGTCCATTCCTTGTCCTCCTGGTCACTTTTTCCCGGTTTTCCTGCCAGTTACGTCTAACATAGCTTTTGTTTGTGCAGCACCACAAACAATTCTGTCTGCACAAAGCACTGGTGGTGGGTAAGGAGGACTGTGTGGGGGGCAGATGAGTGCCAGGCAGAAATGCCTCAATTAACACCGCTGTTTATACAGCCTCACCCCAGCAGAAGTCCCATGGTAGGTCAGTGTACAGATACCAAAGCAGATAAAATGTTCCTAAATATGGTACAGAACATATTCCCATTGATTTCAGTGGGGGTCAACAAAATGCTTTTCCTCATGTGGAATGTGACCTTGCAGACCAAGCATTTTGGATGTTTCACTGTGCTCCGGTACCAAAAAATAAATTTAAAAGGCATTGTCAAAATGCTTTATCACAACTAATATCCAGAATGACAGCCTATTAGGGTTGGTATTAATTCTGTTAATACAGGTAGTGAATGGGTTTAATGACTCCACTCAGCTTTGATGCCAACAATGCAGGTGCTGATACAATGGCAAGGGACGAATCTTTTCATATATATCTATGCACACATATTAAGCTCCTATGCAGAGAAATTTGTTTATGAAGATGGTGCCTAAATGGCATGTGTTTTTGCAGACTGAGAAACAGCTGATGACTCCAGTTCTTTTAATTTAATCTGAAATTATGAAGGTTGGCACTGTTTTCCTTGAACTAATGGGTAACTAATCAATTCCTTCAGCTGGTTACAATTATATTTCACTTAGGCACACTACTTTGTTACAAGAAATCTGAACTGAGCTGAACTCTAGCTCTTTTAAATATGACAACTTACTGTTGAAAGGAAAGATTTGGTTTTTATCTTTATGTTGTGCTATTTCTTTGAGTTGATTTTTCAAGTAGACTAAAATAGGATTTAAAATCTAAATTTGGAATCCTATGTTCCTAAGCACATATTAGTGAAAAAAGGTCTAAACAAATTAACAATGCCAAAAAAAAAAAAAAAAGGAAGAAAGCATTGTGATTATTTTCCTCTATTTAGCACTTCTAAGGATGCACCTGGAGTACTGTTTTCATTTAAAGGCTTCAGTGTTAGCAACTGGTAGAAACAGTTAGGAGTCTGCAAGACATAATGCATGAGGAATTGGACTTGCTTTGACTGATCAGAGAGGCTCTAGGGTTTCCATCCATGCAGTGTTTCAGATCTTGACTGAACATTGTCCTGTTCAACATGGTCTACCTGTTAAAACATCTGTGCTTTGAAGAGGGGCTTGACCTGGGGATCCCTTCTGAACTTAGTTATTCTGTCATAATATAATGAAACAATACTGTTAGGCATAGTTACATCAGCCTATCTCCCATTTATTACCTACATTTTTTAAAATTTGCCTTTAATTATTCAACTGAGGTCCCATTGCCACTTACAGGAATAAGTAAGATGCAGATAGTAAATGTTCTTGACTGAACAGTCAGCATTGCTTCCTGAAGCCTCTTCTTTATCACCTCAGCTTTTAAAGACAAAGTATCTTGTTATAACGCCTCACTTCTACACTTCTCCTGTATTATCCTGCGTACTGAAGGTAGTAATCTGGGCTTTGATAAAACATATTTTAAAACACTTCAGTTTTCACATTAACATTTAAGAGGTAGAAAATCCATTAGTCCTATGTTTTGTGTCTTCTCATGATTAGTCATCCTTTCTGCTAAGAACATGAATATAATTTTTAATTGGAAGGTTTTGGCTTGTGCTGTACAAATGGCAGGGTTTCCATGGCAGTGGGCTACCAGATGCTTTGGGTGGGAGGGGCTGTGAGCTGCCCACGTCCAGCCACAGCAAGGACCAGGTGCTCCATCACACCCCCAGACTGCAATTACCTGGGAGGGGTGTGCTGAACCATGGCTCAGACACATTTAAGGTATTACATGAAGAGCATATGCTTGGAGACAAGATGCTCTTGGGAGGACACATGGAGTAGATGCTTCAGAGATGACTGGAAAGACAACCTGTAATGGAGAGACGTGTAACAGCAAGTGTGCTTGTTGGAGAAGGCATTGGTGTTTATTTACATGTTTGTTTGGTTGTTTGCATTTTGTTTGTCCCAATACACAAATCAGAGATTAGAAGTCTGTGTTAGCTGCTAACAAAAGAAATAAAAATTCCCCCAATTGAGACTCTTTTCCCTATATTTATCTTCTAGCAGTTGACCTTTGCTATTCCCTTCCCTGTGAAACACAGAATTCTTTAGTATGATATATTTCCTCTCCAGAAAAGGATGCCTAAGTTGCATTCAAACTGACCACAAGCCTTTTAGGTGAATCTATAAATATATTAAACTATTGTTGTCTCTGTCACTAGGTCAGCCCTTGAGATGATTAACTGGCCATTGCCTACAGACTTTTTAGTTGCCAATGGTGGAAATGTGGACAGAACATTGCGATACTTGTCTATGCTGCTATGCGAGAAGACAAAATAAACTTTCCCCATACTGTTTCCATAGTTATTTAACCCGCCTTCAATAAATTTTGCAGGGATATGTAATGAAGACCTTATGTTGAGCTCCTAATTCACTACAGTTCCTTCTTCATCTTTTACAATTGTGACTCCTGTCTGTCTCTGTCCCCTGTAGGGGCTGTACATTTATTTTCCTGAAATTTTGCACTTGTCTGCATTTTTTCAATCATCACAACCTCCAAAATGTTCTAAAACCCTCCCTATGACTGCCTTACTCTCATTTACAAATGGAACTTTTCCCTTCTTCACTACTCCCCTCCTTACTCCTTTCTTCCCCTGGTTACCAGTTTCCTTGTGACTACCAGTCTCCATAAAGAACCAGTGATGACAGTATATGAGAATGCCACAGTCCTGGCTTTGCAAAAAAAGGGGCACTAAGGAATTACATGTTAGTTAATCGAATTTGGCCTCAGAAAAAATGACTCAAGAAATTATAAAGCTATCTCCACAAAAGATAAAGCAATCAGAATGTAGATAGCCAGAAGACAAAACAAAAATTAGCTGGTGTAGGTTTGTTGAGGAGAGGTCATATCAAATAAATGTAATTTTCTTTCACGACTAAATATAATTTTTCCCTTTGATAGGGTAAAGGACTAAATAAATAATGGAAAGCTACTTGTACAATGTGACATAGTCTGAGCTTAATAAGGCTTTCATACTTTTCTGCATGACATTTTCTTAACCTAAGAAAATATGATGCAGTTATAATGATCATGACATGAGCACAGATTTGGTTGAAAAATGTATCTCAGAAAGCAGTTATCATTGTCAATCCAAAAAAGATTAAGTTGTGTTTACAGAATAATAATATGGAGGAGGAAAATAAAATTCAAGGTTTATAATGAAATATAACACCTTTTTAAAAATGCTAGTGCAAATTTTTATCTTTACTGGGAGAACAGAAATATGGCTTAGGTAAAAGCAATGCTTAAGACCAGATGTCATTCAATTTTCTCTTATTCATTAGATTTGATCAAATTCTTTGCCGAACTTGCCTCTAATCTATGGGACTATCTACAAAGGAAAGAAAAAAATCTCGAGGTAGGAAACTACAAATAAAATGTCACTGAAAAAAAATGTATGTGAAAGATGCATACTTGAGAGTTTTACTGTTTTGTGTGAATTAAATCAGATCAAGAAGCTGAAAAAAATTACTCTTATGATGTAATCATTAGTACTCATTATCCTCATAATGATTTTTAATACACTAAATTCAGCATTTCTTGATATTTGGGGATTCTGGTACACTTGTTACAAGAAGGGAAGAAAAGATTATTGTTCTTTGCTAGAAAAAGAAGGGAAATAGGCAAAAGTAAGCAAAAGCATTCAGTCCTGATGGGAGGGGTAGACATCTGCACTTCATTAGAGGAGAAAACCCTTATAAGAAATGTTTACGTTGGGGAAGAGAACATTCTTTCTAAATAAACACTGCAACGAGATCTGTTCATACCCTGACCCTGGCTGCCGGGGCCACAAATGAAGGTCTACAAAGAGCCCATTTTGCAGTCACAGTGCTGCTTTCTTGTATTTTCTTACAAGTTGAAGGTTCTTGAAGACACGGATCCCAGGAGAGGCTCGAAATGAAATCCTTTTGCTGCCCATAACTGTATAGTGTTTCACAATGTTAAAATTTGCAGCTGACAAGGCAAAAATATTCTCCCTCCTTGGCCCCCCTGGGCCGCCCAAAAAAGCACCCCCTAGAAAGCCACCCCAAAATGATGTTAGCAAATTAGAAAGTTTTTTCATAAAATTCGTAAAAGTAGGATGCCTTATCATTAACAACATTTCTTAAAGGTGATATCTTTCCATGTGTTTAATCTCATAGAATTTGAGGTGTTTAGCAGTTAAACATTCCAAAGCAGTTAGTGGTCTAGGACCGTGCTGTGACCACATCACTGAGTGCTGATCATCTCATATTTCTGCTCTGAGCGGGAGCCATATTGAGTTGCATTTGAATCAGAGACATCTACTGAAAATCCCAGAGCCTGAGAAAGTTAAGGGATAAAATTATTGAGCAAAGGCTGCTTAAAATGAAGGGGGCAACTCCAAACCAATGTGTACTTTCTTCACACATAGTTTTGATTTCCTTAACTCTCCCTTTGATCACTGCAACCTCGTTTCATTGTTTTGCAGTGGTGTGCTGGCAAAATGAGGAATGTTCTATGATAGTTCATCTGTTTCCACTTCATGGACAGCCACAAGTGTTTGAGTGGCTAAGCATTTCCAGTTTGACTAGGAGTTTCTTTCTTGTTTTTGTTCTGCTAACTCAGGTTTTTGGTTTAGTTTTGATTTTTTTTTTCAAATGTTCAGAGAGAGCATGGGAATTGTATTTATTCAGGTATTAGCTGACACTAGTTTCTTTACAGTTGGACATTTTCCTCTTCTTTCTAACTCATAGCCAGTGATAATTTTACCAAGTTTAGGTTGAGGGATACAGATATTATCAGAAATAACTGCTTTTAAAGAACAATATGTATTTTATTGCATATTTCTATATTTATTTATATGGTATAGCAACACATAGAAATACAATAAAGTAGCTGCCTCAACATAGGAAGTGATGCTATAGATGTTTATAAATGTTAATACAGAGAAGAAGTTGGGAAAGTGTCTCAAGGTCAGTGGAGATTAATTCAGTTTCCTAGGCTCCTTTCCATCACCTTGTCATGCCCACTTCTGGAGAGCAGTCATGAACAAACCAGCATGGATGTTCTTACATTCTCTTCTCTACACTTGTAAGATCTTGCTGAGCTGAGCTGTACAACACAGACAAGACAGTCAGACAGACACACACACTTCTTCATGCTATCAGCGTGGGAGAAACATTTATATGTCTTTAAACATTTTATTTCATCCAGATTCTTAATAGAGAAGTCGGGCTACTCTGGAATGGTGGTTACTCCTTCCACACATATCTTGTTTCAGCCCAGTTATAAGAAAGTCTTAGTTTTGTTCTATCATTGACTGTATCTTTGAGTCTCTGATGTTAAAGATTATCAGATTAGACTGGAATAGAGTAGAATTGAAAATTCCAGTTGAAAGGTACCCACTGGGCTAATCTAGTCCAATTGCCTGAGCAATTCAGGGCTCAGCCAAAGTTAAAGCATGTTATTATAGAATCTGAGAATCATAGAATTTTTGAGGTTGGAGTAGACCTTTAAGATCATCAAGTCCCACCCAAATTATGGGCATTTTCCAAATGCCTATTGAACACTGACAGGCATAGGATATTGACCACCTCTTAGGAAGTCTGTTCCAGTGTTTGACCAGTCCCCATGTAAAGTAATGCTTCCTAATACCAAGTTTGAACCTCCCCCGACACATCTTTGAAACGTTCTCACACATCCTATCACTGGATGCCAGGTAGGAGAGCTCAGCACCTCCCTCTCTGCTTCTCCTTCTCAGGATCCTGTATAGAGCAAAAAGGTCACCCCTCAGCCTCTTTCTCTGTGGATTCTTCTTCAGGTTTTAACATTTCCCTCTATTTCCTTCCTTGTCCCATCTCTGTGCCAAAGAGGCCCAGACTTTTTTTTTATCCCAACAATGATCATTTGATTTGCAGGTTTCAGTGGATAAGCTCTTTAGTGGCAGTTATCCTGCTACTCACTCTGTTTAGCTGGCACTAGTCCTATACAGTGGTTTACAAGGTGAAGCTTTTGTGCCTGCAATGCCAGCCTCAGTTTTCTTATGAACCAATTTTTTCCTTATGAACTCCAACAAACAATAGTTTTAACTTGCCTGCAGCCCCTTAAATGGCCTATTTAAAAATGATAGTTGTACATTGACAATATAGTTGTGTTCAGTCCTTGGAGGGAAAAAACTGTAAACAACTGGCTCTTTTAGGGACTTTAACTGTATCATGTTAAATACAGAGAGATTAACTGTGTCCATGGGCATGCAGAGACTACAGCAAGAGTTCTCAGTCAACTTCAGCTCACTGAAGTTCTGCCCTAGGAAGAGAAAAAAAAAACACAGAAAGAAAAAAAACCCCAGAAACTGCAATTTTAGACCACAGTTAGAGGTCTATAAATGTATATAACACTCTCTTTATATATATCTATTTATCTATCTATAAATGTATATAGAGCAATAAACAAGGGCTGAACTCCTGGGAGTGGGACTAAAATGCTCTTATGGTCTCTTTTATACTTTTTCAGCCTGTCCACATTACAGAGCTCACATTAATGTTGGTGGAAATCCTGTTCTCATGAGCTTTGTGAGGTGATGTCCTGGGTGCTGTCTGTTTTCAGTGAGTACTAATGATCCTTCTCTTCCAGTATATTTTAGAAAATCATATTTTCTCCTATGTGTTTTGTTTGCAGGAGCATCAAAGTGTAGTATTTTGCATCATACTTGTGAAAAGTTGTTGAAGAAAAAACACTTAGCATCCCAAAGAAACAAGAAGAAACAAATGTACAAGCTAAAATTACAAAACACCTGCCTTTTAAAAAATTTTGGTAAAAGACAGAATCAACAGGGACTTTTCCTTATGAACCAGCACGGGGCAGTGTTATCCGTGCAAACTCAGACCACCTTTACTGGCAGATAAATCAGCACTTGAGTCTGTAAGGTTTAGACATAAACATCTGAACAGACTTGGAACCTCTTGTAAGTACCTGGCTTGGACAAATAGAGCTACACAGAAAAGACAAAAATTGCCTTCAGCCACAGAATTGAATGTGTTGCTTTGTGTTATGCATTTTAGGAAGCAAAGAGTGTGTCATAGTAGTTAGGCACAGGCATTCCCAGCTGTAAGGATGATTATGATGATGATTATGACAATGATGACAAAGATGATAATTAACATTGTGTCCAGTAGCTGAGGATCAAGAAATAGTAAAAGTAGTCTTGTTCAAGCTCATATTAAAAAGGTAATGGAGAGAGGTGTGGGCTGACAGAGGCACTAGGTTTTACCAGGTTAGTTTGTATGCATCTTTACAAATGAGATCTTTTTGAAAAAATTACAAGATTTTATAAAGGTAGTAAAAGTGTATAAGTGCAACTTTCAAAAGCTGTGCTTTATGAGCAGCTTTATTAACTTATTTTGCTTCTAATTGGTGTTAGGGTTCTGTTTAAATATAGCTAAATTTTATCCCTGACTTCAGGAAGGTCTGCTTATTTCATTACTAACAGATGGCAGCTAAGGTCTGAGTTTAGCCCATTACCGAAGGAATATTTGTAAGCTACCTTCTACAAAAGCATATTCTTGAAAAGCAGCCAAATAAATTCTGCTTTAGATCCTATGGACATTAAGGCATTTATTTTACACACAGGCCAGGATACTTACATGACAACCATGATCACAGCAGAAATGCTAGAAAATGTTTTCCCTGAGCCTTGTTGTGCCTTTAGATGTAGTGGCTAGACAGCTACTCACCTGTAGAATTCGGATGATCAATCTAACACGGTACTTAGGTACAGTAAGAGTTAGCATTTCGCAGTCACTGTTGATCACCAGAGCGATCACAGGGAAGAGGAAGCCGCCAATGCTGGTGATGAGGGGGAGCTCCTGAACTCTCCTGTAGGCCTGTTAGAGGATAAAGCTACAGCAGAGGTGATCCCTGGCAGAAACTGTACAGCCTTATCTGTGAAAGCAATTGAAAACCAGGGCTTCCATATTGCTTTGTTTGAGTTCTGTCTCTAAAGAGATATTTGGCTTACAAAAATAACCATTCAGGACTTAGCAGCATGAGATAAAAAGCAGAGGAACAGGAACCAAATTCTTTTACTGCAGAATTCACCGGGGCTTATGACTTCTTTTATTTCAACAATTGCTCTGAGGTTCATTAAGTAATTTGCAAGGGTTCAACAAACTGATTCAACCAATCCCTCGTTCTTGGTGTCAAGGGCACTTGATGACCTGGTTTCATCAAGGACTTGAAGTTTTGGCACTTTACCACACTGCCACAGATCTCCTTTACAGCCCTGTCGCTTCGGGAGTTACTGAGTGTGCATGTACCTTTGTGCTGGGGGACTTTGTCTGGGCAGAATGTCCAAAGGTTTGTCACCAAGCACCATTGGAACAATGGGGCCTGAACCTGTTCCTGCTCAGCAGCTGCAGACACGGGCTTGGATTCTCCTCTTACCTCCCCTCCACCTGTGACAGATTTTCTGCTCTTCCACATTACTCTTCTTCCTCACGCAGTAAATTCTTTTGACGTATAGGCAACATATATGCTTTGATGATACAGACAAATTTTTTGAGCTCAAGTGTAATATTTAGGAAGTACAGATTTATGATGCATTTAATTATTAACCATTGTAATTTTTTCATTTGAATATGCTTTTTAGAATTTTTTGGTTACTCAATGAAATGTGCCACTTGTCAGGGCATGCTTCTAAAAATAGAACTAGATATATTCAGGGATATTTCGGTTGAGTAAAAAAGGGTTTCCTCATCAGAAATAAATAAATAAATAAAAATAATAAACTAATAAATTAATAAGTAAATAATAAATAAATAAATGTTGGCATATTTGCTACAGAAGAGACTATGTATTTTTCAAATCCCCTTCCATCAAATGTATGTCGCTGAATTCTTCTGATGGCTCTGTGTGTAACTAAAATGTCGTAGGTGCAGGCCTGTCTGACATGACAGTAGTAGCATCTCATAGTGCCTATAGGGTCTTCCCCAGTGTTTGTACAGCCTACTAAATCAAACTGGGAATCTTCAAGATTACAACAATTTTAAAAGCAAAATGAGATAGGTTAAATTAGGTATAAATGCTGTGTTTTGAGTAAAATCAAAACTGTGAAAGAATCTTCATCCTGTAGTTGCACATATTAATATTAAAAATACTGATAAAAACCTGTGTTATTTTCTTAATTGAATATTAGTATCAAAAATCAGTATAAAATTAGGAGTAAACATAAACAGATTTTTCTCTCCCAAAAGGAATCAAGCTAAATGGTGTTGAGGACTCCTCCTTTGATCATGGTTCTCTTTGTTCTCTTTTATGATTGGATTTCACTGCTGCTGACAACTTCAGTTAATCTGCTATGTGTTTTCTTCTTCCCTCCTAATAGCTCCTAAGTGGAGACTGTCAGGTATGTCATCACATTTAATTTATCACACATGAGGGAGGTAGTGTTTGCCCAGATGATCTGACAGAGGATTTAGGATGCTGCTAATTTGTGGACTGCTGACAAATTGACAAGTTGGCAAAGCATTGTTTGAAAAAAAAAAAAAAAGAGAAGCTAAGCCAGTTTTTCTTTAAATAAGCTGTGGATAATATTGCTAGGTCTGTTTTATATTCTTAAAAATTAACAGGAATGAAAAGTCAGGAAAAGACAATTATTAAAATTGATACCAAAACATGTTTAGGAACCATCTCCTGTATAAAAATAAATAACAAGGTGGCTCTGTGATTCAACCTATATTTTTAAAAGACATTCACAAATAGAACTGAAACCAAATACTTTTAATAATAGCCAGATTTCTGTGATATAATATCCCTCAGATGAAACTATGTGACTCTGGGAGCAAGTACACTGTGAGGAAACACAATTCAATTTAAATATTTTGAGAGGAAACTAAGAAATGAGATTTGAGAATAGGAAAAAAAGACTTCAACATTAACAGTACATTTTCTGTAATGTGATACAGAAGGCAGAAAAACAGACACATTCTGTCTTGTTCTATCCCAAAATCAAATGGTAATATTAACATAATTTTTTCACTTACAAAGCTATGAAAAGGCATCTGTAATTTTTGAGATAATTAGGCTCTTACATACTCAACACATTTTTTTAAAGAAAATTAGCCCACTTCATGAAACTTTTTGCTCTCTGGAACCAATGTTGTGGTGCTGTGAAAACAAGAAAAAATTAAATGTCTATATTAAAACTATTTACAAATGCTTTAAACAGAATTTGTCACAAAAATTAAAGGGAGGTAAACTTTGAATAATGAGGTTCCTATCTTAAAAACAAGAACATGTCAGAGCAACATATGTCAGAGCAACAAAGGGATATAGGAAAACCCATTCTGTCCTGACACCCCTGAGGAACCAGCCCCTGGCAAATTCAGGCTTGTGGTTTGAAGACAACAGAGGTTATGGAATGCAAAGAAGTACAGTACTGCCAGCTTCCAGCAAAAAAGTCCCAACTAATTGGGCCAGACAGTGAAAAAAAGGGGGGAAAAAGAAGAGAAAGACTTCACATTGTCAGGGAGGATAATTTGTAGCTCAGTCTCTCGGGTTGGATTGCTTGTGCCATGTCTGTGGTACATATTTTCAGCTCAGCCTGAATTACTTTTGCAGAATTGCCCTGGACAATCCATTTGTTTAAAAGTACGGAGTCTTAAGTGTTCTTTAGAAGAATGAACAGACAGTGCAGTTTGAAGGAATGTTATTTAAAAATGCTTTTGACTGGGCCTGGTGCCTCAGTCTTTAGTCACAGCAAGTTGTATTTGATTGCTGCACTGAAATTGTGCTAAAATCCTTCTGGTGAAGAGGCATTTGTGTTGCTTAGGGAGAAACTCTGGGTAGAACTGGACTTAAAATTTCTCCTTTGGTCCTGCCCTTGGAGAAGAATGCTTTGCTGCAGCTCTTTACGAAACTCTGGAGCTGACCTCAGACTTCACCAACCTCCTATTGCCTTCCACCACCCCCTTGCCCTTCCGCCCTGGCAGGAGCTAAGTGTTTTGCCATCCTTTGCCTTAGGCTAAAGAGGTCTGTGTCTCAAGAACCATCTCAAGTCAGCCCAGGGTACTGGGAGGGCCCAGCACTGGGGCCACATCAGCCACATCAGCCATCGTAAGGAATGGCAGGACTAAGGACTAAGTAGGGCAGGAATCAGGAGCGTGCAGTCCCCTGCTTGTTTATACTGATTCATTAATCTGTCTACTCTTTGAAAAATGGCAAAATTCCTTGTAATTTTTGAAGTAGAGCATACAAGAGGTAATGTAACAATAGTAAATTACATAAATAAACAGTAATAAAAATTAAAAACTGTATGCAACATGTGTAGCTTGACAACCGATGAAATTAATTTTGTATAAAACTTTTTAAAATTGCTTTTCCACAAGTCAAAATCACAAAAGCATACAGGTAGTGCTATGCACAAAACTGGTGGCACCACTAGTTTAAAGTGAATTGTATCAAAAATAAATAATGACTTAGTAAAACAATCAGGACAACTGCTACACAGAAAAAAATAAAGCCAAGTATCCCAAATCAGTTTTTATAAGCTTTGTCAAACCATAAGCACTAGTGAATCTATAAATGCAAAATTTAAATTTGATTTCTGAATAATTCTTTTTGATAAGCAAGCTATGTCTTCTTCTGAGCATAATTTAAATTTTGAATAGCTTAAGTTCTATTAGCTGTTACTGCAACAGAAACTGTGAGGGAGATTGTGTAAGAGTCATACATGAGTTAAAAATTTGCAGCTTTGGGATTTTGTTGATATGGAGAATCTGCTTTAGAACACTCTAAAATAATGCTTTTCATCTTTGAAACATATGAAATACAGTCTAAAAACCTCTTAGGACACCTTGGTGGACAAAACCTCAGGATGAAACTCTCTTTATGGATGATATTTCCACATGTATTTCTGGAAAAACCCTCAACTTATGAAATAGGACTTCTATAAAAAAGGGAGAAATCATCACGAGGGAGGACAGAAATTAGAGAGAAATGACAATAAAAAACCTCCCTTGTACTATTATGCTCCCCACTGAGTTCTTGGAGGCTTGATTTTAGTTCAGCAACTGAAACCAGCTTCTTTAATTGCATCAAACTCTTCCCAGCCTCTGTGGGTCTCTAGGGCTGGTGTCTCCTTGCAGCACTTCTGAAGCCTGGCTGTGTATCACCTCCCTTCTCAGTCCCTGCTTGTGTTTGATGGTTTGTTTCTCCTTGCTCAGTCTCTTCCCCTGCCAGCCCACCCTGCCTGCTGGATGAACATTTCAGCATTTCTTGATGTAATGCTGTTTCCAGTCTGCTCCATTGGGTCAGACAGACCACTACCTTTCTCTCCACTGTCTTACATGATTACAGATTGTTTTTCTTCATTACATTAAGCAATCTCAGTTAATTCAGTCTCTTTTTGAACATTCTACTTTCTAAGCTGCTGATCATTGATAATTTCTACAGTCTGTTCCCTGGACTTTCCACAGTCTGTCCAAATTCTTCTTAAAGCAAAAGTGCCTTAAGCACAAGAAAAGATCTAGAGCTGGAATACATTAAGACAATGACAAAGCTGAAGTTTTAAATGCCACTTCTTGTTTCTTTCTGGGAGATTCTCTGGGGTTTTCTGAAGGTGTAATTTCCATGTCAAGTACACATCGTGACATGCATCACTGTCTCTTCTCTTGGTGTAATGAAACAGCGCTGCATCTTAGAAGCTTCAGAAGAGAAATGGGATATAGGATAGATGAAGTGTAACTCCCAAGATATACTGAATTGAAATATTCTAATTTTGGCTGCACCTTTTATTTTTTTTACACTGGACTAATTCTTTTACAGCTTTGTGACAAGTTTTTCTTCTTAAATTGAAGGTTTAATTGTAAAATTTTATTTTCAGCATAAATAGTTTTTCCCAAGAAGTTCACACTTCCCATACTTGAACACATTGGAAAATAGATTTCTGTGGTGATCCTAGCACTGTGCCCTAAAAATCCCTTTCCCAAGTAAAAATCTCTGTCCTTCAGAGACAGGAAATTTTACTCTAGGTTTAAAGCAGTGCTAATACTTCCCTATATCTTCCAAAGGGCGCTGGACACATTTATATGGGGTGTGAACAGAAGGAGATTACATCTTCTGAAGTCTGTGTGGATAAATTGCTTGGAGTACTGAAACACACTCAAACTCCAAAATATTTACAAGCCATAATTCTTTTGCAACCTGTCTCTATGGAAGCAATTGTGAGGACTACTAGATGCCCACATGGCTCTGGCTTTTACAGCTCACAGAGAATTTGAGTTCTTGGGTGTACATGCCATAGTATGAAAGCTAACATACAGCCACAGCCTTGCCAACCTTATACTTTAAAAATGGTGAGTCATGATCTCGAGACATGAAAGAGCTTTATGTGATGGGATCCCCAGTCAAGCCAGTGGCTTCAGTTGAAACTGCTCCACCACTAAAATGGAGCAGTTCTCTGAAGCTAAGCATGCCAAAAGACACTGAAGGTTTCCAATCCCTAGAGGTATATTTCAATAAAATCCAAAAATAGTAAGATGGAACACAGCAATTCTTTCCAGAGAGAAAACACAGGATTGCTGGGTGAAATTGGCTAAAAATGAATCTTGAAAACACTTATTGCTTTTCTCACTTGCATCTTGGCAGTTCAGTGTGGTTTTTTCCTTCCTTTTCAGTCCAGCAACCTTTGGTGGTTTCTTGAGTTGCAGAAAACATACACTGACCCTCCAGGAAAGCCTTCTGTAGGAGTTCTGTGGTGTCTCTTGACTCCTTGGTTGCTCTGTGCATGCCTATCCATTGGTCTACTCTCACAGTTGGACACATCTGGCTCCAGATGTTCACTTTTCTGATGAAAGAGAAGGCATCTCCCCTACCTCCTGAGAACTTCTACTGATCCAGAGGGCAGCAGCCAGGAAGCAGCATGGGGTCATCGTTCTCCCAGACTCTTTAGCAGAACGTACAGTATGTGGTGACCTGAAAACAAAGTAATTAAACTGCCATGCTCATCTGTCATCACTTTTTGAGTGAGATGAGAGTTAAGGAAAAATTTTTCTGAGCAGTGAAATCAATGATGTCTGATTTTCTGAAGATTTATTCCCCTCTTTGCAGTCTCACAGATTTCAGTAATCCTATTTTTCCTGTAAGAGCCCCAAGGTAAGCACTATGTCTGGTTTGGAGCTGTGTGCCTGTTGATCTGTCCAGCCAGCAAGCACATGCTGTTTGCCCAACAGGAAGCTGCAAAAATTTCAATGTATAAATATGGAGAATTGCTTTCTTTTCCTGCATACATCAGGAAGTTTTCTCTAAACCAAGCTGATTTTCATGACACTTATGGGGTTATCTGTTGGGAACTTCAACTTATTTTTTTTGTCTACTGGCTAATAGTTTCCAAAATTACTAGAAAGGGAGGGACAGATAGTTGGACAGAAATATATACTGAGAGACAACAAGATGTGATATGCTTATTAAACTGATTTCTAGATGGCACTGAATTAAAATACTGAACTTCTTACAGTATTTTTTATTTATGTCTTCCTTAATAACCCTTTGCCGTTCACTTCGCTGCATCTTAAAAATTTTAATGTATTTTCTTTAACTGAAAGCTGAGCTTAATCATTGGATTTAAATGCTACATTGCTATCTGGAACTTAAACAAATATAAAAGTTGTGACAAGATAATGAGATCCGGCAGGACTTTTCTCTGAAGCTCTGCTCACAAGGAATAAAGGCTATCAAAGAAGGCATGTCTTGTTAGATCCCTACTTTTCTCTCCTTTCCACTCGAATAGACATATTACTATAGTATCCAGAGCTCAGGCAGTTGCAAAAATTTATGTAGTGTTTGTAACATTTATTATGTTACAGTTATTAGGTATTGTTTCTTACATTTATTGCTTTTGTAATTCAACTCAAGGACTTTGCAAACAAAATTCAGAAATTCCTGGGATTGCATTTTTTGTAGTGTTAGCATTCTCACAGAGCATTTTCACAATCATTAGAGACATAAAAAATGGCTTAGTTATGTATTATTGTACTTACTATTCTGCTAAGAGTTTTGGCACTCTTGCAAAGTAAAAGAACCTATCATTATTTTCCTCTAAATAAAAAGTATATTTCAAAAATAGAAAGTCAATATAATGTTCAGCTATAAAAATTCTCAGCAAATAAGAGGGATTGAATAGGAGAAGGAAGGAAGAAGAACATAAAAAGGGAGTTTATATAAAAAGGGTTTTTAAAAGCTCCTGAAGAAGTCAGTGTAATAGGTTCCACTACATTCTTGTATTTCTGTCCTTGCAGTCCTTCCACAAATTTGTTTCTTGACTGTTATATTAATTAGTAGCCCGTTTCTCTACTTTAAATTTGCATAATAATGTAAAGTAAGGCAGAATGCAAATATTGGATCTAAGGCCAGTGTAAATTCAAATGTCAAGTTTTATTGAATACTAAGTGGAAACTGACTGCCTAAAAAACGTTTAATCTGAAATGTATTATCTCCTCTGCAGTGCCTGTAATGTGTATATATATATATGCATACATTTGTATTACGGGGACTTTTACAAGAAGTGGCAAACACAAAATAATATAAGAAGCAAAGTTCTATCAGCTGTTCTTTGTTATTCTGAACAACCTTGGCAATACAAAGAAATCTATTACAGTTCCCACCAGTGCCAGTGAGGTTTTAACTGAAGCAAGTTTCACTGGAATCAATACATTCTCCCTAAAAAGCTTATGTATTTTCTTTTAAGATGCTCTTTTAAAGATGATCTTTTTAAAGTTCATCACCTTTTTATAGATGACCTTTTTCGGTTTACTTGTTGCAGAGAAGATAAATTGGACAGGAAAATATTACATGAAGAAGTGATATAGTAAAAGTTCCATGCCATGTGTTTTGGGCTGCATAATAAAGCTTGAGCCACCCAAGGTTACCCTTTGACAGGCATACGTTTTGTGAGTTTGTATGCTGACTCTGAAAGGCCATTGTGGTTTAGGAATGGTATTCCTTAATTTAGTGCTCCCACTAAAATGAAACGCTGGCTGCTCCTCTCCCCCAGCCACCTCTGATAAGAGAGACAAAAGGCAGAGATCCCGAGTTGATACAAGAACAGTTTACTGGAAACAGCAATGAGATAAGAAAGTGAACAGGAACAGCAACAATATTAATAAAAAGAACATACAAAAAGAAGGTGATTTACATGTGAAAATGTTCACGGACTGACCAACCTGGCACCACGTGACCCCCAAGATAATGACAAAATGGTGGCAGACCGTCCACACATCACCATTTTATGCCTGACCTGCTCCTTCTCGGCAGTGAGAATCCCTTGCTTTGTCCTCACAGTGGTGACATAAGGTGGTATAGAACAGTAACCCAGACACACCCACATGGCTCCACACTCTGCACCCTCATGGCTACTGCAAAAAATTGACTCTGTCTTTCCACACTGGGAACACAGACTAGAAAAATGACACTTTAAGGCATGGAGCTCATGAGGATGCTAAGCTAGATCAAACAGCAGCATCTTAATATTTTAATGGCACTTAATACAGGTCATATATAGACAGTAGGGCTACCAAGAGCTCACAAAACAAACACCTGCTCTGTTCGGAAGTGCATTCCAGGTTTTTCCCCATATTTTCAATCTTGTCTATTGAGTAGATTTTGAATGTTGCCTAATAACACCTTGATTTTTAGTATTAGAAACATGCGTACTCTTGCTGTCTTTCCTTCATGCTAGAGACAAACCACAACATCAATGCTAGTGTGAGCATCAATACAAAAAGGGAAGAACCTATGCTCATAAGAGCTGTTCATCAAGTAGTTAAAACAAATACACTATTAAATGTTGAAAGGGTTAAAAATATGAACTATTAATAAAGAAAATCTCTAATTTTTTAGTGTCATATGGTGCAATCAAACTGAGTTAAGAGTACAAGGCTTCTGCATGACAAAAGAGCCTTTCTGAAGTGAGATGCAACAGATATATATGAGGAAATGGGGCTAACTAGAATGTGAAAATTATTTGAACACTTGCTGACTAAAGTAAGAATCAGTGATGAATAGGGTAAAACTTGCTCAGCTATTTAAAAAATTTATTAATTTATAATTCTTTCCTGAGATGAGTAATCTGAGGAGCTGGCAAGTGCCTAGTGGTAGTAATTTCTTCTTGTATTGCTACTAGTGTAAGGTGATAAAGGTACACTTTTTTTTTTACTTTATTCTGTACACTCTCATCTTGAAACTTTGGAAATCCATTTAAAAAAAATGAAAAGTGTACTTTTTGCTAAATTGCAACAAAAAGCAACACAGACTAAGCACCCAAACTACTGCCACTGCAGTCAAGAAAAGATAAAACAGCATACACCAAAAGATAGTATTCTCATGCCAAACCAATGAATTTCACAACTTTCTTGTGTCAAACCTTATGATGAAACAATGGTCAAAGAAAAGTAGGTAGACCACATAAACATATTACTTGTTATAGGAAATCATGTCGATATGTATTTATATTACTTTACAATATACATTGCCTAGGTAAGAAATAGTTCAAATAAGGTGAATTTCAGGACATACTATTTGCTTATGAGTACATGAATATAGTTTCTAGCTGAAGATAAAACAGGGGAAGATGCAATGTTTGTGTTGCACATTAGCCTGCATTATTGTGTGTTGGTTATTATATTACTTGAATATGCTGCTTCTAAGTATATTTCACCTAAGCCTCTAGAGTGCTTAGAAAGATGCTTCCTGTCATTATTCTGTAAATCCAAAGAATGAAAGTGACAAAAAGATGATTTGTATTTTGGAGACTTGGAAAATAACTTTGGTAATATAGTGCCTTTTTCAGTTTTGGAGTAGGAAAGAGTTGAGATAAGAAATCTGAGTAATTTGTTTTCTATGCAAGTTCTTGCAAAACTGAGGTATACTATAAATTAAGCCCAAATACTTATGGGTCAGAAACTTTCTTCCATGGGGATTTTAGAAGATGGAAAAGTAGAAATTCTCACCAGGTTCTACAAAGTGATAAAGGTGAGACAAGCCTCAGAATAGTCTGAAGTTATGTGCAGGAGAAGCGTGTGTGGTAGAAACATGATGAACTCCATGAGGCCATAGGTTGGGGTGAGAACAGAGCCAGAGCTCCAGTCCTGCAACCTTGACTCATGGCAGTAGAGGAGTGCAGAACTGGAGGCATTCCTGACCTCTTCCACAAAACACTGGGGTCTGCAGCATCCTCATGTACTGGGAAACCAGCATGAGCTTCCAGTCACAATCCAGGAGGTCTCCAGTCTTCATGGAAACTTACAGTATTATGCTTTAGTGTGGTGAGATGTTTCTGTCCCATGAATGTACTGAGAGTGATGCAGCAAGGGCTTGGCTTCTACTGGCCATTGCCATTGCCAGACTGGATAAGTGGCTGGCTAACCCTTTAGTGTGAGCCAATGCAGCTGTTCTCATGTTTATGTTACTAAATGCAAGTCTTTATCCATAACTAACATGAAATGGAAGGGGTGCATTGATGCATTAGTTAGGGCACATATAGACAAATCTTCAAGATGTATAAACCAGTCCTGCTCGACCCACTCTGAATTTACACCTGATTAAGATTTACTCAGAGTATTCAATTCTCTGTTGAAAAGAGAGCAACACAGAGGCACAGTTGAATAAAATATGAATATGAAAGTTCAGTTTTCTGAGGTGTCTGGTTTTATGACTTGTCAGTCTTAAACATGAAATATCTGATTGAAGTAATCAGATTTCACGACAGCAGAGCATGAAATATTTAGGTAAATTTCAAGAAGCATAGCATGATTAATAACAAATTAAATTTCCATTACATATTGTGAGAAAACCCATGTGAAGTGTTTTCAATGAAATATGGATATAGATGAAGTTCAGATGTAAGAATATTTTATTATGAACATAAGACTTGGCCCATATTTTCTAAGTTCTGCGAATAGAATTCCAGCAGAGACAACATAAACCAATCTGTGGTTCAAATAAGAAAAGAGGTAGAAATTCACCTGAAAATTTTTGTCCTGATTTTCGTTGACCAGAATTAAAGTCCTGAGAGATAATATTATGTAAACCAGGAGTAAGGATAACTTTGACACGAAATTAGTGAAACCTGTGAATTTGCACCCAAACCCTTTCCTGCATTTGACTGAGTTGTGCAGATGCCAAAACCTGCACTTAAAATCATACACACTTACTTGTCTTTTGATTTGGGGCAGAGTTACAACGAGAAGCGAGAACTCGAGAAGTTTAAATATAATCAGTATCAGTTTCATGCATGTATTCATGAGTTTTAAAGCAAACAAAAAGTTTCTTATGAGAACAGTTAATCTTATGAGAATTTTACACCTTTGGGTTCAAAAGTCTCAAAGAGTATGTAAGACTTTGGCATTTTTAAACATCCAAACTAATTCTGCCTTACTGAAATGACTGCTGTGCACCACATAGTACACAAATCAAAATTGTTCCAAGAAATTATGGTAGTGTTCTTGGAAGAAAAAGAATTACGACCAAGTGTAAATGTGTAAGAAGTTATTGGAGGAAAGCCAGTGGAGTGAAGGGCGTGAGGAAGAGAGTTTTCTGAAGGTCGTGGCCCAGTCAAGCTGGAACAAATATCGAGGAGGCCAGAAAAGCTAGTCTTTTCTGGAGGCACTACTCAAAGTTCTGAGACTTGCACATCTCTTCCTTTCAGTTCTTTTTTTAGAACTTTCA
Source organism: Callaeas wilsoni (assembly GCA_013398955.1). Taxonomy (NCBI): domain Eukaryota; kingdom Metazoa; phylum Chordata; class Aves; order Passeriformes; family Callaeidae; genus Callaeas; species Callaeas wilsoni. Next base: position 219,551 of record VWPU01012171.1, read on the forward strand.
GAATCTGATACCTACAAATACCTTTCCTAAACATTGTTGGCAGACCTTGAATTCTTTTAGAGGTAAATATGTTTTATCTGTGTAATATTTGTTTTCCGAAAGATAAATTAGCTGCTATATTGCTTTAATTTAATTCTTTGGATGTAAGTAACAAGTTTGGAATGGACAGATAGATGTCTAATTTGTCTGGAGAGTGGACACCACTTCAGATAGAGGAAGGGACTAATAGTTAACGAGCTTGGATGAACGATTTCCTTCACTGTACTTTAACAATTTCAGAAGATTTGATCTCCAATACTATAAAACCTTGTTCTACGTGATATTTATCTAAAACAGACATGAGCAGAAACAGATGTTGTTGGCTTTTTCTCTCTCTGCATGGAAGGCATAGGATTTCTCTAGAATAAAAGATATAGAATTCAAGAGGAAACATATTTTCTTGGTCCACACATTTTCTACACTTGACCTACTAAAATGTGGTTTCGTGATTGCCAGATGTGCCCGCTTTGAAATAGTAGATATGGAATAAAACATCCATGGTGGAAAAACACTTGAAGGTGACATCAAATACGATCTGATTTATATACCATTGAAATTCCACAAGAAATTGAAATATGCAAATATTTTTATTGTTTTGATGTATAAATAGACTATGTTTTAATGGTATCCATTCAGAAATGTGTAAATGAGTACTCAACAGAAAAAATGTAGAACTTCGTGTAAATAAAAATAATAAGAGAATAACGGTCAAGAAATAGATAAATTGGGAAAATAATGCTTCACAAGTATTTCAGGTTCTCAAGATCAACAATAATAAAATAAAGGGCCTAGTGATGTAAAACCTGCTGAGCAGGGAAAAGAAATGCAGTAACATATTTGTATTTCTTTAAGATTAGGTACTTCATTGTTGCATAGATAGTTGCATAAATAGAAGCCTTTGGCTCTATTTAAAATTTTAGGCAGCTATAAGCAAATAGAAGCTCAGCAAAAATGGACATATTATGACAAAAAGCTTAACATTATGAGCGGAAGAGAGTTCATGCCACTTGGAAGCACACAAGTAACATATTTGGTGAAACTAATTCAAAACATGGAACATGGATAGCCAGTGACTTGCAACATAGAGATGTCAAAACAAAATGGCAGCATGCATGGCTGGCTCTTACGGCTAACTGCCAATGGAATGTGGCAGCAAACAAAACCAGCAACATTTTGGTTTAAGGCATAAAAAAACCCCCCAAAAGCCCCCAAAACAACAACCAAAAAAAAGCCCCAAAAAACTCAAAACAAAACCACAAAAAAACCTTCACAGAGCGCATAGATAATATCTGGACTGCTCCACAACTCCCGGCATCTCATTACTGGAAACACATTAAAAAAATGGATGCAGCTATGAGAAAGGCCACAAAAATAATATTGTATTAATGAGAAAATTTTAAAATAGCTAGATGAAACATAACTTTGTTAAAACACAGACCACTGAGACAGACACAGTAACTGAAACGTTTTAAAATTTTTAAATGTTTTCTTCAATTATGTGTGGCTATGAACAACAATAGGAAAGAAAAATTTAGGCCATTTGCAGAAAAATTATTTCAAGAATAAAATGTAATTGGTGTATGAAAACCATATGTGAACAGTCTAGTACATTTAAAACAACAAAACAGTTACTAAATGTAGAAAACAAATTCATAATTACAGATGGACTAAGTGGACATAACAAGACTTTCTTTACTTCTGACTTTATGACACTTGTACTTGTCTCTGAAAAGGACATTTTAGAATTTTTTGGAAAGTAACGTGTCTCAGTTGTTCTTCCTTTTGTTTTAACCTAGGGCTAGCTACTTAAAAATGTTATTAGCTATTCAGAAAGAGAGATCAGCTGTTCTTTTCTAGGTTTTTCTATTCATGCTTATCTGGATAAGGCCTATGTTATAAACACAGAGCAGGGACTGGACGAATAAAATCCGCCTTCATAAAAACTGAGCTTGGCTGATGTCCACAGTAAATGTGCAGCAAATGTATAAGGGTGACCTGAAGGCAAATGTATAAGCATAAAGAAAGGGAAAAGTTTTTTTCAAGGTTTATAGGACAAAAGATTTGTACCTTTAGGTCTACAATCTGTAGCACAGACTATATGTCTTTTCCTTCTGGGAACTTTACAGGTCCTGGATGTTCATAATTATCCAGAATTATCCTTCAGGTAGGTCAGTGACTGCTGGTACTGTGGTCCATGATAGCACTTCTTTGGACTGTTCTTTCCGAGAACACTCTTCAGTTTGTATCTGACTTGGAGACTGACAAAAGGAATTCTCAAGAAGTGTAAGGAGGAAGCAAATAAATGACATTCATACCGTGATATTCATTTTCACTCTTGGACTAAACTCCCTACGCAGCCCAAGCCCAAGCCTCATTCTTTTGTCATGGCAGAGTGGATTAAACGCGCAGTAGGGAGTCGGAGTGCAGTTGCAGGCAGGCAGAACAAGATGTGGTACCTGGGAAAGCATCCTGGGCACTTTAGTTTCCACAGGGCAATAAATTGTGATGTTTGCTTGGAAGGAAGAAGTACAGGCTCTCCTTCGGGCCTCTTTTTGATCATGTTAAATGGCTTGATTAAGAGGATTGGTGAGGACATGGTTTGGCTGATATTTACACTGCTTGTTTGCAAGCTCCAGTGTGGCATCTCTGCCATTTCCAGATTCATCTACAGCTGCAAATGGACTCAATGATCCAGTTTAGGGTGCTTCTGAATTTGAAAGGACAGAGTTAAAGACGTTTCCCCCCCCGTGATTTCTTGACGCAATTCTTTCCAGAATAAAAATTAATTTTCTTTCCAATGAAATCCTGACACAGTAATTTAAAATCTTGTATTAAATGAAAAGTTAACTATATACGACCTGTTTTTTGCAGATCAGCCTTGGTCTCCTTGTATTTGTCATGTACCAGAATCTGAGAATAACTACTAATATTTTATGGAACAGAATGTTCATATTTTAAAACAGTAAATCTGTTCACTCTAAAGCCTTAAATAATTTTAGCTTGGATTTATACCTTGTTTCAATAGTCTGAAGAGAAACTGTGAATTCCTACTCCCACAGAAAGAGGTAGAATAGGTCTACATTTTCTTATAGCTCTCAGAAAATACAGGAAGGATCTGTGACTGTAAATCAAAAAGATTAGGACGTACATATGAATGAACTTTAATTTAGATATGGGTTGCAAGGTCAGGTGGGATAACATTGTTTGTACTAATGCATTTTATCTTTTGTTGAATACTGAGGAGTTATGAAGCAATCATTTATAGAAAGTATTGTTGGTATGTCTCAGTAGTGCAGTATATTTCCTCCTGAATTCCCAGGTCAAAACATTTTTCTAATGTCATACAGAAATAAAGCCATGACATTCAATATTTGTAGCTCCTGCAGCATAACTAACAGAAGTTTATCTTTTTCAATTTTTTATTTATAATTGTCTGATTTAGAGCAGTCTGGAAATTGCCTGGCTCTAACTGTACTTCCGTGGTCAGATAAAAGAGGTGAGAGTATTCGAAAGAGGAGACGTCACTTTTCAAAGCATTATAACAATTCAACTGAAATGTTCTTCCAAGATTCCATGTTTCAAATATTGCAAATAAACATTTAGTGACAGCATTCGTGATGCATCAGTAGAAAAAATAAAGACATAACTTCTATACTTTTTAACATTACTTTCTGAGATAAAATTAATCCATGACAGGCTGTTACTAGAAGACAATGCAAATGAGGCCTCTTAATGCTTGAAGCCTTTCCTGTGCTCTTAGAGCTTTTGGTGCAGGAGCCAGCATTTGCTCTCAGCAATAGTCATTACTCTCTCACCTTCCTGCTCTGATGAATTCATCACAGTTGTGCTAAGAAAGCCTTCTCCTTTTGATGTAACCCTTTTGGATTGCCCTTTGTTATTTGCTTCTTTTTGATATGAAGAAATCACATCATTAATTTATAAGGCATTTAAACTGGCAGCTTTAAATTATTTTATTTTCTGTAGACCAAATCTATCCAAGCTGTAGAAAGTTTCCTGGAATATCTGTGGCCAGCTTATTGGGAAAAAACCAACCCAAACCAAGCCAAGAAACCCTACTAAAATATATTATCATCCCTGAAGTCACTTAGTGTCTTTTCATTTACCCCAAATAGGAATGACTCCTCATACAAAGCTTTGGGTACCTGTGATTTGTTGGCCTAATTGAGAAAGCAGCTGAACATCACTTAAAGGCAGCAAAAACTGTTACTGAAGGCTTGGGGGAGCCAGCATTTCTGAGGAGGTACAGCTCAAAATCATATCTGAAATGAACTCCAGCACATACCTATTGAGTTTTGTCCTGTGCAATGCCTTGGTTAGTGCTCAAATTAATGAGAATCTCCATGCAATTGGCTGCTATTAATTTTACAGTCAAGTTTGAATGTCATTGCTGTAGAATTGATTTTAGGCTAAATAAATCTGGAAAAAAAAAGATTAAGAGCCTTAAAAAGAATAAGGTGAAGAAGTGTGCTTTGATGTATATGAACATAAACTGATTTCTTATTTATATACCTAATCTCTGAATTAATCAGTGTCATCTTTGCTGTGAAGTAAAGCCAAAAGGAAGTAATTTTAGGGCATTCCTTTCATTTAGGAACATTGTTTCTTCAGTAAACAGGATGTTCTAGTGGATATAATGAGCGTTCTACAAAATATAAATTCCCCTGCACTGTGGTTTAAGATAAGTGCAATGTTTGCAGCCTATTTCCCACACTTGTCATATTTCAGACAAATTATTTTGATGTTAGACAAGTTCTCTTTATGTATAAGATAAATCTCACAATGAAAAATGCCAATTTACTGCTAATGATTTTAAAATTTTCCACAGAAGCCAAGGCTAAAGCTGCCTACAATCAGTGCTACATTTATTTCATACTTCTAATCAGGGTTACATACCCAAATCAGAAAATACGGTTCTGAATCTGAGGCTTGCCTCCAGTCATGATCAGATTTCTTTCAAAACTGAAACATACTGGTATTAATTGTAGTATTTTTCTTCTCAAAGCACCATTACTCAGGCTGTGGAGGAAATAGCAATGAGCAGTTCTAATGAAAGTGGTTGATTAAAAAGGCATTTGATGAGCTGTTTTTGTCAAAGTTGTCTTTGCCAGCCACGGAGCAGATGTGAAGGCATGCTTGATAAGGGAGCTGAACCTCCCCTCCAGAGCCTGGGCTTGCTTAGGCTGCGTCCTCCATACAACTACAATGAGAGACAAAGGAAGAGGCAAATGAGCTCTAGGAGGTGTATTTTAGCCACTCGTTCTGGGATGTGGCAAATGAGGTTTTGAATGCCCCACAATTCCCTATTGATTGTATGGAGAGCACTTGGGGTTAATTACTTCCTCCTGTGGAATCCCAAGCAGCATAAATTTTCAAAGTATGTGTACATCCATTAAAAGCATCTAAATGAAATATCTGAACATCATCTAAATGCAAATCTTTCTCAGAAATGATTTGTGTTCAAATACATAATGTCAAATATGTTTTTTTAGAGCTTAAAATCCCTCTTCCAAAATAAATGGTACTAAAAGGACACTTTAGATCAAAATAAATTTTACAAAGCAAGCTATTTATGTATTCACTAAATAAGAAACACATATAAAAAATTATCTAAATAAAATTATACTTTGAGTATTTTACTATTTTACGTTATGCTCATCTACAGTATTTGACTTCTGAATTGGCTTTAAATTGAGGACTGTGAACTATGCCAAGCTGTGATTTCTCTTTGATATAGAAATAAATGTACAATAGGCATGTATAATCTCAAGAGTGAAACTCAAAAAGAAAATTTGGTGTTAGTGCTAAAACCAAAATCACTGTCAATACTGAAAGTCAAGCTATTCTCAGCTGTTTTTAAGGTATACTATTACTTTGATCCTTTTTCTTATAAATCCTCCCCTTACTTATATTGTGCTACCAATTACTACTTCAACAGTCATTATTCTACTTGGATACATCCTAACGATATGCCACAAGTTGAATATATTTTGATGAGAGAATATGCAGTTTTTCTCTTGGTGGGCATCAGGTCTTTGTGGAGCACAGCCCCTTGTTCTAAGTGGGCTGGAGTGAGACAGTTCATGTGGAGGAAGATCCATACTTCCGACTTGTAAGCAATCACAGCATCTGCCCTTAGTGGTAAGACTTTGGACACTTTACAGGGAAATTGACCTGTCTGTCAGTTCTATAATGAGTTGGTAGAAAGGCTATGCACTTGTTCCACGATCTACTCAAATACCCCATTATTGGCTCATTTCCCAGTTTTTTATGGTGTGTCTTCTTCACTGATTAGTGTGGAAGTGCAATCCACACCTCTGATTTCCTCACGGTGGTGTAAGGCTCAGCTTTCTCCCCCGAGATCTCCAGCTCCTGTTCAGAGAGGAAAAAAATGGACAATGAATGACAGTTAGATACAAGATAAGCTCCAAAGCCTCCATCAGCCCTTATATTATGTGCTGGAAGTTGTAACCTGAGTTGAAAGCTCTCTTTGTGTTGAGGAATTTCTCAGTGACTGCCAAAGTACTGATTGATCGCCCAACTCTGTAGCGTATCTACTCATTCTTTTCATGTCCTTTGGAGATCTAAGTCATAAAGCAGTCCTGTAACCAAATATCTAATGTAGCAACGGCTGTTCTTTGTGCTGCTACAGTTTGTAGGAGTTTACAGTGAAAGAAAGGCAGGGCCTGTTGGAGACAGAGCCATATATGCCAGGACGAAGTGGAGATGCTCCCTCACTGCCTGGAGGCAGGGGACGGGTTGGGTGTCCTCCAGGTTCCCCAACAAGGTGCAAGTTCCTCACAGGTGGTATGGATAAAATGGCAAGAAATGGTTCCAGTTGTTTTGAGAACCATAAACCAGCCTTGTGGCTTCCCAGGGGCCTTGCAATTCCTGGTGTTGGTACAGCAAGTTCTCTGGCTGCGACAGCAAATATTCTACAGAGCTTCCCAAGAAAGAACCTGCGGTTTTCTGTGGCTGCAAGTTTTGCTGCTAGGCACAACTGTAATGCACAAACTTGTTAGAACAAAATCTGGTTTGGATTGTAGCTGGCCTGTCTGTTTGAGGAGATTTCTCCTTCAGCAGATGGTAATAATTTTTTTACCAAACCTTGCAGAATTAGACATTTACTGAAAGACACATGCTCACTGTGTGGTAACCATGTGCATCTCTTGCTTGACTAGCACTGCCAAAACCTTACACTATCCTAGTTTGCATTTGTCTCAATTTTGCGTCCAGAATACAACACAGAGAGGGGCTTGCAGAGATTTTTCCTCATAAACTTGACACTGCACAGATTTAAAAGCCTGGATGCTCAAGTGTAAGCAGCAAATGCTGTAAAACCCTTTCCTCAGATCTGCTCACTAATGACAGCTGAAATTGCTGGTTCTTCAACTGGGAGATGTCACTGAGTTCAAGAAAGTGCACAAAGCACTCTGAATCTCTTTCTGGAATTTCAAATCTTATGCTTTGTATTGTAGGATTTTTGAATCCTTTCCAAGTCCTGATGTCGAGTGCAATGTTGATGTCAGGCATGCACATGGAAACCATGCTAAATGTTTTCTGCATACCACGTATACGATCTTACACACCACAAACCCAGCCTTAGAAATCAAGCCACAGCCGAATAGAAAAGACAAGAAAAAATTGCATGGGCTTTAAGGAGCTAACATTTACAAAATTCAAACCCCGATGCAGGGAACTTCTTATGTCAGAGAAAAAAAAAGGTACTAAATAAGAGCCTGATTTCAATTCTGTAACAACACTGATCGCAAAATATAAGAATAAACAAACTTTGGGACTTTACATTTGTTCTGTCTCTTACTTCTCTAAATGATTTAGCACACTACAATAAAGGATGAAAATTTAAAAAATTGGAGAAGAAAGTTTTCAGATGAAGAAAACAAGAAGAAACATCTCTTCAACAAATGGCTGCTGTTTAGTTAAAACTTTCCTTCCCTTATACCTAGAAATGAATGTTTCTTTTGCAGAAAACCTATACAGTATTTAGGTCAAGTTAAATGATAACAATTGTGTTCTGTACGCTTTGTACTCCTTTCATAGAAAAAAATGTCAGTACTATTTGTCAGCCATATGGTGATGGATGAGGCTGAATCCTAAAGTATAAAAATCACAAGCTGGAGATGAAAAGCCTCATATAAAACTGATGACCATGTAAATACTTACATGCTAACGGCATAGCTGTTTGTACAGAATTTTGGCAGCTGCTTATTAAAGAAATGGACAGGAGTGTCATTCCTGTCTGCTTTAGGATCCATGTTGTGCCTGAATCAAGAGTGTGTGGGGGAAGAGAGCATTCCCGGGAGGAGCCAGTTATGGAGATTGAAAGAAATATGTGCTGGGAAGGTCCACATGAGAGCAGCATCAGCAGGGCTAGAGGGAGGGATTAATTGATACTTGGTGGAGTTAAAGCCTTTTCCACATATTTCTGTTTTGGACATCCCCCTGCTCTGCTGGATGTGTACATGCTTGTGCCTGTGTCTGCCTTTTCCTTAACAGACCAAATGATGCGAGTGATCTTGCAAAAGAAAATGCAGCATTAAGGTGTAACCACTAAGTAATGCAGCTGTGGAATTCTGCACACAAATGTTCTTGCAAAGTTTTAGCGCAAGAGTAACATCTCTGTATTTTCATAAAAGTTTCCTACTTTGAGATAAAACAAATTGATTCAGCTAAGCCACAAATGTGTGCAGGGGAATGATCAAACCCTCCAGAGAGAGACTCTACTAAAAATGAATGAATGAATGAATGAATGAATGAATGAATGAATGAATGAATGAAGTGGTGCTTCATAAGCTAAGCACACTGCTTATGAGAAAACATACCTACAAGTATGAAACTGTATTGAAAAAGGAGTGGTGGTGGGGAGAATAGGCTTCTTATTCTTTGAAAGGAGGTATTTCACTTCAGTGAGTGAGTCTGGTGCATCTGCCTCAGGATGCGAATTCCTCACAGGGAGAATCAGAACCAAGAACACCCAGATCCAGATGGAAATTTGGGACAGAAAGAAAAGGTAACCTAGCCAGTCACAATAGCCTTGGAGGGACAGTTTGTTGCTCAAACAGTGTGGGCTTAAGACTGAATGATGAATGAATAGGAAAAAATAATAATCATTCAGTCATGTCTTACCTTACTTTTTAATAAAAACAAATTTCTTCTTTATTTGAAAGGATTTTCTTTATTTGAAGGAATAAGTAAATAAAACTCAGGCAAAATATTAAAATATGTTGGGGGAAACAAACTTTAACAATTCCACATGTTTTTAAGATATTACTAAAAGATGCCGAATCTGCTCAAATACAGTGCAAGAATTTTGTGTGTATTGTGTATTGCTCAACACTTCAGATAATTCAGTGTTCAGGCATTCTAATGACAAACAGACTTGATTAAATGAGAAAAGGATGTAAATGTCATTGGCAACTACTTATACGATTCCCTTGAAACAATCGTACAAACAGAAAAATTTAAAATCTTTTTGTTTCATTTTATTTTGTTTTGTTTAGAAACAATATCCCATATTGTTCTGAGTGAGCACACATCTTGAGAAGGGTTCAGCGTGAATTTATACCATTATTTATTTTTTCTCACTATTATGAAAATTCTAGATATTTAGCATATTTGAAAACCAAGCAATTTTTGGTGCCTAACTTTAGAAAATGATGTTTTGTCATTTTACATGTCATTTCATTACATTGTAAGTTAGAGTAATAAAAAGTTCACGTTATAAATATAGGATTCAATATACAGCATATAGCTCTTTATTTTTGCAAGTATTTCGATTATACTCAGTTGACCTTTCTGTTGGATTTCAGTATTTTGCAGCTTAACATCTAACTTATCATTCTGTGATAACACAGCAATGACTGGAAAGAGTTGAGACTTCAGTTTATTATAAGCAAAGAGCAAAAAAAGTAAAAGGCATACATAAGCATTTATAAATTGATACATTTAACTAGGATACATTTTTTTAGGTCTATCCCTTCTCTCAGTCAAATGTGTTCCTTCATTAAATTCTGCATAGTCTCATTCACAAATCTAGAGAGAAATGTGCTCAGAAGAAAATCATTCCGGCATAGGAACAACTAATTTGGAGCTACTTGAAGAAAAAAAGAGAGAAAAAGGATGCATGTCTTTGCAAAGATCCTAGCACAGTGGTACATGAGTTTTAGCTGCCACCCTTGGCACTGCAATGCTAAAAAGTGATGACTGAAGAAGACTGTTGTATGGTAAAATGCCTGATTGAAGAGGCACATCTTGCAATGTCCTCATGTCTCACACAGCAGCTCACTAAAACAATTGGACTCAGCCTGTTCTGTGGTTAGTTGACTTTCTGAACTCATGACCTTTCAGTGCATGCTCTGTTCTAATTAAAAAAAGATTTTCAAACAGTTTCTACCACTGCATACAAAGACTATATTTGCCACACAGTCAGTAGAAATGTTTCTCTCAGCCATCTCCAATCTTACTCCTTATAGGAAAAAGAAGAGTTTTTGTACAGTTTTCAAAGAAAATATTCTGTGAGCAGGGTATTTACAATGCATCTTACTTTTAGAGATGGCAATAAGTATCATTATCAGTCTGTAACAAGTTAAATGTGTCTTCAGGGACAAAAATGAAACTTGTAACAATTAGAGAGTTGGTCACCTTTTAAAGATGCACTGTAATATCAGCTGACTGTTTAATTTGATGTGAGGGTCATATAAAGTTGGGAGCTTTTTTAATCCTGGGTTTACAGTCTTTCTATTCCTAGATAGGCACTAAAACCATGGTAGTGGAGATAAGGAATTTCTACTGATACAGTGCTAATTATAATTTCCAGTGGGGAATATCTGTACTTCCCATGTTGATGGATCAGTGTGGAAGAAGAGCTATCTGTTTACATACATTTATTCATCTTGTCCTCTAGCCACGATTCTGCAAGAAGTCAATATGCTTATATAATCCTAAAGGCTCAATCCAACAGTTCTTATCCTGACAGCTTCTGTTTGTGCTGGTTTGGACACAGATCCAGGAGGAAACAACCCGAGAGGGGTGTCTCTCTCTCTCTCTCTCGCTCTCCTGCCTGCCAGGCAAGCAGGCCCCGGCAGCACCTCCCCCACGGGTTCAGGAAAATAATTTCTCAAATGAAAGTGAAAAAAACCCTATTTATTTAACAAACAGAGCCCCCTGCTGTCACAGGGCAAAGAAAAGAAATATTGAAACCCCCTCCCCTGTCCCGTAAAAGAGGACTATGGATTTTAGAGTTCTTTCTGTAGGTAAAACCTGCAGTCCTGAGCTGGGCCAGGCCGGCCAGGCAGGGTCAAACGATCCCCCTTGGAGGGTCCCGCCGAGCAGGTCCGGAGATGGTAGCTGGTCTCAGATGAAAAGCAAGCCAAAAGCAGTCCAAAAAAGGAACAGAAGCCGCTGAGGCAGATCACAGGCCCTTCTCTGCTGAAAGCCGAAGAGACTAGAGAGCAAAAGTCCTCTAACCAACGTATGTTGTCAGAATTGGGAGAGAAAAGAATGCAAAACATTCTGGATGCAAGGTCAAGCTGGCCGCTTTGAAGAGCTCTCACGGCTTCTCTCTCTCCCCTTTGCAATTTAAAGGTACACTAGAGATCAAGCAGGCGATGGGGAATACAGTGCTGTCATAGAATTACCCCAAGACACTGTTGTATAACCAAAAGTATCCATGTCCAGTCAATATGTGCAATAGAACTGCAAGAAACAAGAGTTGAGGTAGAATGTCTCGGTTATGTTGTTTCCTTCCATTATATTATAAAATTCAGCTTTGCACCTTTTCACACTTTCTGTGCCAGTGCACCCCACTGGATAACGGGGCTTATCCCACAGTCAAAGAAAAAAACCCAACTTTTAAAGCAGTGCTGTTTTGAACATTCAAAAGATGACTGATAGTTCCCTCAATATTCTTAAGTGATTATGCACAATTGACAGAGAGATTTCTCATCGGAACTGTAAGGAGGTGAGAGCGGCAATATATCTGCGGGGGGAGTTCTCTGCTAAAACCACTAGAAGCAGCATTTTTCTGCATCTGAAAAGGAGAGATAAGGGGCACAAGAAGGCAGTAAGAAAATCTCCTAACACTGCACAAAAGACAGTAGAATGTAGCAGGCAAACAACATGCAGGAAGACAGAGAGGATATGGAGCTGAGAAGAGGAAGAAGGCTTTCACTCCTACTGCTTACCTACACTCTGTCTGAAAACTCTGCAACGCTTTGGAAAGATTCCTGATGACTTTTGGATGCTCTTTTTTATGAGTTTTTTAAACAGTTGGGATCTCTTGCTTTCCCAGTAAGATGAATGCTAAGCCAGGTCACAGGATCTCCATGTACCTTGAAGCAAGAGCTTGAATCATCTGGCTGGTGCATGTGGTTTACTCCTTGGGACAGTGAGGAGCTGTAGGATACTCTATCTGCTGGACAAAGGTTTATAGCGTACTTCTGCACTTGGTACTCTTCTTTTTGACTCCACAGTATAGCAGAGGGAATATTAACATCTGAGCTGTGGTTTTCACTGTTTGATTATTGGAAAACAGATAAACATTTTTGACTGTTGTCTAAAACCAGAGCGAAAGGGCGATGTTCAATAATTTGTTGAAGTGCGACTCCACCTTGGGAGAGCTTTTCTCTGACAGTGGGCACGGGCTGTCACACAGCACGGGTGGCTTCAGGAGGCACTCCCTTACTCGTTTAAGGTGAGCAGCTGTGAGCTTTGAAAGCCTGTGCCAATGGACTAAAAATATACATGTGTTTAAATGATTTCAAATGAGAACTGTAATACAATATTTGTATGAAAATAGCTCTAAAGACACTGAAAGATGTAATTGTCAATAATTTTCAGGAACTGGAAGTTAACCAGACTTTCTGTGATGCAAAAGCATACTGAGCCATTTGGCTTCCTCTGTGTTCATAAAGTCCTTGAACTCTAAATCCCATGGGTACAATAACTTTGATTTCACTCAACCTTATTCTGCCTAACTGTGATGTGCGTTAGGAGTTCCCAAGACAATACTTAGAGGAAAGTTATAGACAGTTTATTAGAGAAAACTTGTTTTTTTCTTGGAACTGCCCATTGCAATTTTATCCTTGCTACAACTGTCTAATGGTGTATTCAAAGATCACTCTTTATTAAATACTATTTGTAATTTTTCCACTTGAGTCTTTAACTTTGTTCATTCCATCTTTGACTTCTACAGGATTTTGCTTCAAAGAAAGTGTCTTGTCTGTAGTTAGTCCAATGATAAGGCAGGAGGCAGTAAATGTACAAGTGAAAAAAAATCTTGGAAGTAAAAAAAAAAAAAAAATTGCTAAGTGGGGATCTGCTGGAGAGCTCTAATATGATGAGGAAAAGCACTGCTGGAAAAAATTCAGGGAAGGAGAAATAGGGACTGGTGCCAGGTACTGTAAGTGCAAAGGCTTGGGATAGATGTGCAGCCAGTGAAGTGTCAGTGCCATTGGTGTGGAAAGCAGCCACTTAAAGCTATGATGTGGCAGGGGATCAGAGACTACTGCTGCTGCAGCTCCATGCAGGGTAGAAGCTACATCACATGACAGCTGGAATCTGTCACACAGGCTTGAAGGCTTGCCTGGGTTGTCAATCAACCTTGCAAAAAAAGTGCTCTGCTGCTACATGACTGTACTCTACTGCCTTTAAAATCTGGAGACATTTTCAAGAGATAACTCTGCCTTTTTTCTCACCACCCTGCCAGTCCTTTTGCCTCTCCCCCACCAAAAAAAAAAACAAACCAAACACAAAACCAAAAAAACCCACCAAAATAACCCCCCAAAAACCCCAGGAATGACATATCCATTTCAGTTTTCCCAAAAATATTAATTTTGTTTTGATTGGATCATCAAAGAAGAGACATTGTTTACGCCTATTTTAAAATGTGCATAGTTTTGGGCAGATTAGTGGAACCCAGATGATGAAAATGTCTGTTTGCATAGGCTTCTGAAAGGCAGGATGTTTGTCCAGATTTGTTTATGGTAATCATTTCCGGTGACCTGTGGATTTGTATGCTTGATCTTTTATTTAAAAGCCAAAGGCAGAAGCTGACTTTTTTGTCTTGGACAGCTGACGGAAACCATGAATTTTGTTTCATAGTCAAACATCTTCTCCAATGCCTCTCTCATCCTCATTTGGGACTGAATTTCTTTCTTCTGTCATTTAATGCCATGGAGAGGGCCAGCAGGGGTGAGAAATTACTATACCCATCATTTTATTGTTTTGTTTATGAAATTATTCAAGACTGATTCAGATTGCTAAGGTTTTAAGGGCTTGAACATACAAGGTCATCATTGCTCATTTTCTACTGAGGTCTATAGGAGCTTACAGAGGGTGCCAGATTTCAGCTTTCGCCCTAAGTAAGGATGGTGGTACAATTTTGAACCTACTCATTGGCATATGATAAGAGAAAAGCAGTATCTCAAACATATTCATTACTGATATCATACAGAAATAAACATTTCAGTGTATGCATAAGAGCGACCATAAAATCTGGATGTAAATTCAGACATTGGGAAGCAACATGAGGTTTGTGCATCTCTGGAAATAATCGAGAAATCAACTGAAATGCTTTTCTGAAAAATGTTAAAATTGATAGGATTTAGAAAACACCTTAAGGTTTTTGAAAGCCTGACTGAAAAAGCAACTGAATAGAAGAATTCAACTTATTTAGTTTATCCAGGGCAAGGTTGAAAAGTTCAGCAGGAATCTCTTGCAAGATGTAATATATGACTCATAAATCTAAGAGAAAAAGGAAAATAGAGTTAAATAAACTCTCACTTATAAAAAAAAGGTTATCCGCACTTTTAAAATTTAGCACTTGCTATTTAACTGGTGTTGGTCAAAAGTTGATGCTAGATACTATTTAGACATGATAAACGTATATATATAATTAAAATATAGAAAAAAAACCCTAAGGAAAGGAACTGTAATTTTTGTTAATATGTATACATATATGTGTCAATACATATCGATATACCTAAACATTAAATCCTTAATTGATAATGCTGCAAACTCGTGGTGTGTGGGTGACATTGTCTCTGGAAAAATTATAGGTCTACATTGCCCTTAGCACTCAATATAAGTAATAGAGGTAAACAGATAGGTGAGATACTATTATTATCTTATTATGCCTGCTTAGGACAGATAATAGGCAAAATTAATGAGCATGAACTAGTAGAATATGGAACTGTAGATGCTGTTTACTTAGAAAGATAACTGAAAAGCTACCACTATCTAAGCAATTGATTTTAGGTATATTTGGCACTATAAGATCAAAATCTATCTGCAGAAGACAATGTTTGATCATTGCATATTGTTTTTTTCAGCTTAATTATTGGCAGCCATCTTCCTTTACCTCATATTCATCAACTTTCAAACCGACGAGGAAGGGATCACCTAGTGCATATGGCAAAACTCTATTTTCCAATTCAATATAACTGGAGAGAACTTAGAGAAGGAAAATACTGATTTTTCAAAGTTTTTCCTTTATTTTCAGTGCCAGATTATTGTGAGGGGGCTCCATACACTTTTCTTTGTATTTCAGCATTTGAATTCAGAGCTGGTTACATACTTGAACGCCAAGAGCCAATGAAAACAACTAAATCTGGGATGCATTAAGACTATAAAGGCACATGTACTGGAAAAGCTGCAGGCATTGTGCACAGCCATGATCTACTGTAGCCTCAGGTTTGGTTGTAAAATATTTTTTTTTCATGAAGGGTATTATGTTAGTCACTATAATCCTGATAATTTATTGAATTAATTCAAAGATATTCATTACTTATCCTAGAGAGAATTTGCAATGTTTTTTCATTAGATCTGAACCAGTTGAGTAATATTGCAATATTGGTGTAGTTTCTGTCAGATGACGCATTGCTTTACACTTCAGAATACTTACTTTTTCTATTCTATTTTTCCCTATAATTTCAGAAAAATTTTCTTAATTTCTTTAATATCTATCATTGCCAGGTGAGTATTTATCAAGGAGAAATTTCATGAAGGTGTTATTTTCTTTTACTACAGTGCTGGGCATGGTTTAATAATTTTTTGAAATATCTCCTTTGCTTATTGTAATATGCAGGTATGCAATTGTGTCATGTGTGCACACAATGCAACTCTTTAAAAACACATCTCTGATTGTATTAGTAAACCTGCCAAGTAGTTCAGCCTGGACAGCATTAAAAAATTCAAACAAACAAATCTAACAAACAAAACAGACAACCCCCAAACAAAAGCCCCCAAACCACAATCCCCAAACAAACAAACCGAAATCACAACACCTCCCCCAAATCAAAAAAACCCCAATGCTGTAGTTCAGTCTTGTCTTTAACAGAAAGTCTGCCTACACAGCATTAACAATGCAAACCAAAACCTGTAGAAAACTGCTCCTACCTCAGCAGCAAACTGTCTCTGAGCCCTGAGACTGAGGGATATGTCATGAAGAGGACAGAAAATTCAAGAGCATCTTCACAGAGATTAAATCATTGTATCTGGAATAAAAAAAAATAGGTTACAAGCAAAGCTGTTAGTGTACCATGTAACTCTCATCACTGTTCTTCCGGAGTGCCTTCAGAAATCAGTGTGCAATCAACACACCAAGCCTTTTGGTCAATTCCATATGGAAGGTCTTCCTGTCTTGTCCTTGAAAATGTAAGAATCTGGATAAACTCTAGGGAGATGTCTTAAACTCTTGTCAAATTTTTGGCCATTAAACAATGCTCTTGCAAACCAGGTTATGCTGGTCTGGGTATATGGTACACATCAGACAATTAGCTGCACAAAGCCATTTTAAACAGGTAATTAAAACGTTGAGCAGTTGGGAATCAGGACAGGGAAATGAAGAAGGGTGCAATCAGGGAATGTTGCATAGCATCATGTTGTTTAAAAAGGGGAGATTACAACTAGAGTGTTTGCAATAACAGTAAACATGTAGTCTCAGAGTCTATAATCCAAAATCAAATTAACATTGTACTGGAAACTATAGTTGTGTCTATGCACCGTTAAGGTGTTAAGAAAACCTGATGACTTCCTCAACAGCTATATTGAAAAAGCTGAACTTCAGGCATCTTTGGGCACCTGTTGTCACGAATGACATTAAATGGAAGGTCTCTGCTAAAGCTTATGCTATCAAGGGGCTGTAGCATCACAAAGCTGGAGAACTCCATCCATTTAAGAAGGAAGCAATAGATTAATGATAACCAGAGTGTGTGTGCTTCAAAAAGAAACTCTGGCTACAGCACTCCTCATCTGTGTCTTTCTTTGGTGATTTTCCTTGACAAAATCCTTACAGAGATTTGTGAAAAGAACATGCCTTCCCAACACTTAATCCTCCCCGAAAAAGAAAAAAAATCCCCCTAATAAATAAACACCTTCTTGAACACTGAACCTTGTGTGCAGCAGAATTTCGTCATTTGGGAGCACTAGAAACAGCTTCCCTTAATTTGATACTGTGTGTATTAAAGTCAGTAATGAATTAATTTAACGTCAGACAAATCTTCAAAAGCAAAAGAATTCTTCCATTTTTAATTAGAACCTGCCTTTTTTAGATATTAATATTTAGATCCTTCAGCTTTCTCTAATTTACCACTGTATTTTTGAAAGTATATTTCTAAATATTTGCCAGTACATATATGGTCATGTCACTACCCTTCCTGGATTTGACATTTGTTTATATCACAGACTGCATGTTGCAATCTCGTTATACTGGATGCAAAAGATATTTTAAAAATTAATTTATTTTAGCTGTTCTAATGCCAGTTTTTCTTCATACAGGTACCTTGAAGTGCTTTAAACAGTACATTGGTTTAGTCCTTTTAGTCTAGTTCCAGCTGAATAATCCATAAGGAAAAAGAAAAGTTAGTTTTACATTGTCTCGAGGATGTTTGAAAAAGTAAGTCTATTGCGATTTGCATTTAATATCAGGAATATACAAAAATATCAGATACATATTTTCACTTGTGAATAGCACACCAGAAAATTCTTCTACACTGAGGCCAAGATTCAGAAAGATGTTTGGGCATATAATTCCTATTTCATAACCACAGGGTTACACTTATCAAGCACTTCAAGAATTCTGGCTACTGTTCACCCTTAGTTACCAAGGACCCTGGTACCTGTTTGGCATTTCAACTTCTCCTCTTTCTTGTCTCCCATTTTCCTTTACAACTGCTCTCAACTGAAACCTCAGTCTTGGTTTGCTTCCCCAACTAGAAAAGTGCTCCTTTTCTCTGTAACTTCTAGTTTGGGCCATAGTCTTGACTCACAGAGAAAGAAAATATTAAGTTATGAGTAATGATAGCCAATACACATTACTGGGAATGTGCAAGAAAATTAAAACCTTTCAACGTTATTTAATTCAAAGAGAAGAAGACTATTATGGTCCACTGTTGATTGTGTGCAAAATCACAAAGACAGTCTGGCTTTTCTATTTGGGTAATTGAATAGCTTCCTGTACAAAAGTTTGTGATGTACTATCAACGTTTAAAGAAAACTTCAGAAATGCATACATATATCTATATATATATATAGATATATATATATTTGTAAGTGTTTTTTAGAAATACCTTTAAATAAAACATTGCATCATTACTAGATGCAACAACTGCAATAGGCATTTCAAAGCATATTTCTCACTCAAAAACTATTCACTCAAGTCCAATTGAATGTTGCACTATGCAATTTATGCCGAAAGAATCCTTGGTTCTAAGTTTTACTGGAAAACATAAACAAAACATGGCCTAAGTCTACTACGTAATGAGCAATCTAATTAATTACATATCTAATGGTAAAACCATTTTATATAGATCAATGGGATATCTGTTGACACATCCTTGCTTCTGTAGTATTTTTGGTCACAGCTTTATTTGGGTCTATATGAAATTTCATCTCTCAATCCAATTAGCTCCACATGCCTGTGATCCCTCCTGCCTCTTTGTTTACTGTTGTACAGTCTATCTAAGGATCAAGTTACCTGAGAGTGCAAGCTCAGTGATGATCTCTTGCCAAAGATCAGTACTTTTAAAGCAGGATGGAGTGCCTACAATGGGAATTGCTGTGTGGATCATTACACTCAAACAAGAGAGGAATATTGTGCTAGAAAACAAAGCTTTCCACATGTGAGCAATGTTCAGATGGCCAAGCACAAAAAATGTTTTGTGACCAGCTCCTCTTTTTTTCTCATGCACAAGGGATTTGGTTGTCCCAGCTGTCAGCACTAGTGTTAACTACTTTAACTGCACTTATTTTCTAAACTCAAGTTGTACCTAGAAAAAGATCATTCACAACCACAGTTGTAAACAGAGATATACAATTGATCCTGTACTAATAAACTCCTTATAGAGGTGTTGGCCGCTGGATCCAGTTCACATAACTCTGCCTTGTAACTATTGTCAACTATCAAACAACTAGTGGGGGAGGAGATCTTGCAGGGCAAAGCTCTTCTGTAAGTTATGACTTGTGTTTCTGATCATTCACTCTGCGATGCTGTGTGATATTCCATACTTGCTGGAACTCTACCATTTCCATGACCTTCACAACCCTGCAGACTTAATGAGCTTCATGGTTCTCTGAGAACAGCCCAGAGAAACAAAACCCACAAACAAAACCTACAAACTTGATTCTTGACTTTTAAATAGGATAAAGAAGCCCCAACTAACTCCTGCCAAAATCCCCAAACCATCAAAAAGGTATAGGGAGATCAAGCAACATAGAAAAGTAGGTGTATTCTATATCTATCATACATAGAGCATAACATGAATAATATATATCCTTTTTATGAATGTAGCAAACTAAGCTACAGTTTTTGCAAGTCTTGCTACTGACAATCCTTCTACACAGGCACGGCAAGAATTATAGAATTATTGTGGTTTATCTTGTTCACTTGCCCTGCTGAAGCAGGACCACCCTAAGCTGATTGCCCAGGACCATGTCTTGGACAAGGACATGGAGCGTGCCCATATTCAATTGAATTGCACTGTGATCATGTTCCTTAGAGGGAGGTGTCCCTGCCCATGGCAGAGGGGATTGAGACTAGATGATCTTTAAGGTCCCTTCCAACCTTTAACATTCTATGATTAATTCCATAATTGTGGCACTGGAGTTGTGTAATACTTATTAAATACTTGAGAACACCATAGACATTAACTTCATGTTATCATTCATCCAAACCAAGGATTAGTGTGATCCAAAACAGATGGATGAGGAAAACAGCTACTGTTTTAAATAGCTCGATTGTACATTTTCCAGGCAGAAGACAAACTAGCTGTAAATCACAGTTGGTCAGTTTAACATGGCCTGCATGGTCCCATCAGTGTAAAACCAAACTCTGGAATCGTTAGAACATCATAACATTTTTCATGGGTGGGGTGTTAACCCAGCCACAGGAATGGAGAAGCACATTCTATATGCAACTTCAAGTATCACTGCAGATGATTCCTATGTTTATTAGAATGTGAAATAGATAATTAGTTAAAAAGGTGATTATTGCTTCATGTTGAAAAGGACTTAATAAAATAAATTACCCCCACACCATCAAGTGTTGTATTCTAGCATGTACTCGGTGGCTGTTTTGGAAAGAAGGTGGTTATTTCCATGCAGTTGATACCAGAAAACTAATGAAATTCCTTCTACTCTCATTGCTGTTGATTTTATATTATTCTAGTTATTCCACATTACCAAGAGATGAAGATCTTTTCCACACAAAAGCCACTTACCTTTATTTATTAATAATTCATTTTCCTTAGGACCTAAAAGAGTAATTTTATTAATCAATTCATGCATTTTCTTTAATACACACCAGTGAAACTCTTCTAAATGTTTTACATTTTTTATGATCAAAGCAAGTTCAGAATGTGGGTAATATAAATTTATAAAAAAAAATCTGTGTTTTCATTACTATCCTCCACCACATCCTTATCGTGTACCAGTATTTTAATTGGCTTTGAAGAAGCTTAGACTATGTCTTCAGTGATTTTCTAGGAGTATCAAAATTCTGTTTTTATAATTGCTTCACCTTTTTTTTTCAGTTTTTCATAAAGTTTACTGATCTATGTTTAGGAAATAGCACATAAATCCCCAAACCACTGGGAGAGGCAGAGAAAACTAATGGAAGAGTTGCCTGTTTTAGCTATTAACTAATTTTGTAGTTTGGTCTTTTAAAAAAAAGTAAAGTAAAAATTGTGCATATTAATTAATAAGAAGGCAGACTGTCCAGTGTGGATGCCCTTGAAGCTGTTTTTTCTGCATCTGCTTTTGTCCAAGGTAAGTTTATGACCTGAGTACGTTACATGCCTGTGTCACATGGCAAAGCTTTCTTTCGCCTCTTTCCCCCCCTCCTTTGTTCAGCTGTATTGTCCATTTCCTTCAAAACACTTTCTATCCAGAAAAAGCTTAGCCATTGTCATCAACGTTAGCCAAGAAAAAGCCAAAAATGAGAAAAAATAATTTCTTGGTCACGGTAGTGTTGTAGTAACTCCCATAATTGTTCTAAGATGTGGTTTTTCCTCGTAAACCTGCAGATCATAAAGAAAGCTGGTATATCACATAGTCAAAAAAAAAATCCATTGTAAATATATGGACTCTATCAACCAAATTTTCTTTTAGCCTCCCACTAGGAATAGTAATGTAAAAAAATATTGCTGGAAAGCACAATTCTCTTGGAGGTTCCCTATTAAATCCTATAGCTTCACAGAAGGCTTTGTGTCCGGATGTGTTTATGTCATGAAACCGACGTCAGCAGCAGATTTTCCCAGACTTTCTAAGAGATAATATTCTTTGCTTTGCTCCATAGCTAACCAGGAGAAGGTGCCTAACTGCACTGTTATCATTTATAAATTATATTTAGGAACACATTCTTTGTTCATAGGGTCTTCTTTTACAGCTCTGGAGAAAACTGTAGGTCCAGTAAGTTCAATAGGAGTTTGCCACTGACTTTGATTGAGCAAAGATTCCACGCCGTGCATCAGACTTTTGCCTGTCCAGGAAGGTCCTTTCAAATGCCTCTGGTTTTGTAAAGGAGCTAAAGGTGAAGACTGAGATGTTTGCACATGGTCAGAGGGCTGTCAAGAGGTTCTAACCTATATGATGATTAGACCCTTAACAAACAGAGGATAAAGGGGGTAAAACTTTGTGTGTCTGGATCCTCAGCTCTGATAATTCCTTGTAGGTGTGTATACTTAACCTCATGAAGACTCCCTCACACCAGCTGAGGATCCAGATAAAACATATTTTGATAGTATTATTTTCTTAAGATTTACTTATTTTTAAAGCAGATGAATAAAAGGTAAGATATGAATATTATTATTTATTTTAATTTTGAAAAATTAAACCCCAAACTCTTTAAATGTAGTAGTATAAGTCAGGGAGTAGATTCACAGATAAAACTGGTTTTGTCAGATTTGTAAAACCTATAGCAAAATGAAGAAGAGGGTTTTTTTAGGTTAAAGGTGTGAAGATTCTTTCTTTGCAATACATAAATATGAGTAAAATAATTTAATTCTATGCATGGTTTTGTTTGGTTTGTGTTGGTTTTTATTCCTAACAGAAGAACTGTAATCATGCAGTTAATGCTCTTTGGTATGGGTAAACGTCATCCCATTCTCACATACAATTATATTTATCCATCAAGTGGAGCAAGAAATCTTCTGCTTCCTTTTGGTATGCACACTGAAGGAGTTAAACAAATGACTCACAGGTATAGAAGGATAAACTGGTGTAATTTCCACAATATAAAAAAATAGTAAGTACAACATAAAAGGTATGAGTTATTATTTTATGTGTGATATCTAAACAAAGCTTGCTTTGTTTGAGGACCAGTTCTTGGGCAAGTATATATTTTGGGTTCTTATTTTTAAAAAAGTTGATTTTATAAAGATGAAGTAGAAAGTGTTGTATGTCTGCTAGGTAATGAGAACTTTTGCAGGATACAAAGTCTAACATTTAAAGGGCATAACTAAACTATAAAGAATTTGCTGTATTAAGCTGGTTTTTTTGACTGGATTTTTTTTTTAGATCACAGTTTTATCATTGCATTTTATAGAAATGTTGATGACATTTTTGCCACAGATGAAAATTAATTTCTGTATTACATGAGGAGAGAATAATCTACGATATTCCACATTTATAAATAAACTAAAACCACAAATTAAAAACAAAAAATCCTACAACATTGAAAGCAGCTGTTAAATTGATGTGGATGGATGTTAAAGAAAATCTAGGGCTCAATCAGTTCCAGAGTAATTTCTTATGCCCTCAGGAATGCAAAATGCATGCAAGTGCAAAAAGAAGATTAATTTTAACACATGAATTTTAAAGGAAAAGTAAATATATATAGCTTATTTAAACAAAATTACAGGCATGTTCCTGACAGATTTAGTATACTATTTCTTCTCTAGAATAGGAAATTTTAATATGAAGGGATAATAAACTTTTGGAAAAATATTAGATACAATTCATACCCTGTATTGGGATAAATGATCCTCTTTTCAAGAAATAAGAGTTAGAATTATTTACAGTCTTTAAGAATTTTATATGTAGTCCTTCAATATTCCAGAAAGGGGCCACTAAGAATGATCTTTTATTATGTCTGTCCCGTCTTAAAAAAACTTAAACTTCGACTACTGCAGGTACTTCCTGATGCAGTTTGCACCTATTATTTAAGTGCCTGCATCCTTCTGGAGAGACATAACATTTACAGGCAACATTTGCATTCTCCGTTAGTACAGACATTAAGTGTGGGTTTGTAGATGGAAGTTTTCAGGAAGTTTTACTTCAGGCTAGTTCCAGTTCAGTGTATTGGAAAACATGTCCATTAATGGTGGGAGCTCATTTAATGGTGTCTTGGAGTGTGTTTCTCAGTTCAGTTTCATGAGAAAGGAATCCAGTTTGCATGGTCTGAGACTTCTCAGTTCATTAACCACGGACTTGACAGAGAATTTCTTTAAAGGTGTAGCCGTGATTGTTATCATTGAATCAGAGAATGGCCTGGGTTGGAAGGGATCTTAAAGATCACCAAGTTCCAACCTCCCTGCCATGGACAGGGATGCCACTCACTAGACTGGGTTACTCAGAGCCCCATTTAATCTGGCCTTGAACAGTTTCAGGGATGAGACATCCACAACCTCTCTGGACAATCTGTCGCAGTGCCTCACCACCCTCACAGTTAAGAATTTTTTCTTAATGTCTAATGTAAAACTACCTTTTTTCAGTTTGAAGCCATTCCCTCTGGTCCTGTCACTACAGGCCCTTGTAAAACGTCTCTCTCCAGCTTTCTTGCCATCTGACACAGATTAAAACTGTGCTAGGGAAATTTCTAGAAACGAAACAAGTATGGATGACTCCACAGTACTTGAGTCTGTGCCATAACTTTTTCTAAGTTACTAATAAAGGTGTGCCTCTCTATGCCTTGACCCTGCAGAAATACCTAAAGATAATTGCTTTATCACTAAGGAAGAAAGAATGGTCTATTGTTTATTTATTTATCACAAAGGAAAAGATATTTCAGTTAATTTTTTATCACTGATTTCTCTTTTTTCACAGAAAGATCAGGCTTCAGTACAGCCATCTTCAAAAGTAATGCTTTTCTTATGATAGCACTTTCTATGTGTGCAAAGCCTGACCCTTTGGAAAGCCCCATTCTCCACTTTCTCATAATGACTTTTCTCTCCTTGCCCCCCTTAAAGGTTGTCTGGTCCATTAGGATTGAGTGAGAGTTTTTGGTTCCTAGCATCTGTCCTCAGAGAACAGAAGGCAGTGTGGGAACTCCTAGGGGGTCACAGCTCAGAATAAGTCACTTGTTTGAAATTTATTTTACTATCTTCAAAGATTTCTTTAAAAAGTCTTGAGAAGGTTTTCCTTTCTATTAGTCCAAGGAAGCATAGCTATCATGGAGACCACTCTTAATGAATATATATTCTGTGAATTTTTCCCACACACTACATGTAGTTTTGTCTGTACAGGACATTTTCCTATTACCGAACTGAGTTTTATGGGACAACAACTTGGTTTTGGAAACACTGATTGCTGACTGCAATAAGGCTGACTAAAAATTATGATCTTTTAATGATGGTATTTTTACACATCCCCAGGAATATATGGTCCTGTGTTTTTCATTACATTATTTCCCACTGAGATCAATTCACACCTTAATTTCCAGCCACGTACCATCAGATTTTCCTCCAAATGAACAGTTATTTACTCTGGTGAAATGTTATGTTGATTCTTTTAAGTGGTATTTTCAAGTTATCACTTTGAATATGTCATCATTTACACATAATTCTAGTTATTAAGGGTTTATTCAAGGGTTTTGTTAATTCTTTCTTCTAAGTCTTTTTGTTAATGATATGACATCTCACGGATACATTTATATAAATGAAGGTTAGGCTAAAGACTACTCCTTAAACTTCCTCAGGAAAAAAAAAAGTGCAGACCTCTACAATCACAGGCAACATCTACAATTAAGCATGTCTAAGTTCTCATCTGAGGTCACCAAATGTGACTCCCTACATAAGATTTTATTTTGTCTGTGACAGGTTGCTCCCACTCATTTTCTCGCACCATTCCTTTAAGATCATTAGCTCACTTTACTCATATGCATCCCATGCACCTGTGGTATTCCAATTTGTTTTCCCTAAGGACCCCTACCCACACCTGCCTCTCAATATCCATGCTGAATTTACTAGAATATCATGTTGTTATTGGGAAACAGAATAAAAGCCAGCACCAAGAGTAGAAGCCACTGACACATTGGCAGTGTCTGTGATATGTCCTTACTTAATCACCAGAAACTGTCAGACTGGACAGATTTCTAGCCAGTGAGAATTACTACTCAAGGGTGGACTGCTGTTGTCCTTGGCTGTGAACATGGATTCCTGTACCACTAATCCTTATCCTTCATGCCCCTCACTGAGATTTGGCAGGAGGCTTGGCATACACTGCACACGGCTGATATTTTCAGTTATCCTTTTCCAAAATCATCGTGGTGCTAATCCTAACTCTGCCCTCTGCCCGATGAGGAATGACCACCACTGAGCCCAGCTCTCTCTGTAACTGCAATGATACAGTGTGAAACTGGTGCAGCTGCACAGCAGTTAAGGACCATTGCCACTTGCTGCATAGGTCAGATAGTTCAGGGAATGATTTCGGCCAGCTTACTCTTTGATTCCCAGGGAAGGTGGAAATTAACTCCCTGCAGTGAGGATGAATAACTATTCAAACATATCGTGACACTCAGAAAACGGCACAGTGTGCCATATAGGTCAGTAGCTATTGAAAACATCTAAGTAATCTGCAAATTAACAAATCTATGGTTAAGTGACATTTCAGTAGATCTTGTCACTCTAGCAGAGTCCAGGTTCCTCTGCTGTTGCATGGCTTATTTCATGGTCAGGTCAATTTTTTTTAGCTCTTTTCTTACAAATTTAGTTTTCCAAGTAGTATTCAGGGCCTTTTTACTGTAGGAGTAG
This sequence comes from Callaeas wilsoni, assembly GCA_013398955.1. NCBI lineage: Eukaryota > Metazoa > Chordata > Aves > Passeriformes > Callaeidae > Callaeas > Callaeas wilsoni. The sequence continues at coordinate 246,091 of VWPU01012171.1, forward strand.
TGTCTCCCACTGCTTCTGTAAAATACATTTGTAGTTAAAGGTGTACTTCAAAATATTTTAAAGAATCTCTGTCTAGAGGGCCTTCAGACAAAACCATTTCAAGTCCTAATCTAATTCAGAAGTTTAACTCCAATATGTCTATCTGACCTTTCTCTCCAATGTAAGTCATCATAATTTATTTCCAAAAAATATGCCTCACCCTAAACTTGGGCTGGTATTGACTGTGATCAGGAATTTATGTTTTCTTACTGGAAGAATGGGTCCTGTTGCAATCAGAGTTAGGATTAGAATTGGATTAAATATTGGTAATATAAAAGCTTGAAGAAACCAGTTATTTATTTTCTGCCTGCAAGAGTTTGGAATAGAGCTGTCGTCAACAGGTTTTTTTTTACTGTGTATATAATTCTTATTATAATTACTCTTATGCTGGGGCTTGCAAATCTAAAACTTAAATCTAGTTTTTCTTTGATACTGAGCAGCCTTCAGAGAGAAGACTGAAGAGAAGTCTGGAGTCAATTGCGGTCAACAGCTTATGCTCCCTTCATTGGATGGGTGGTTCCCTTGGCTAGCATTCTTTTTGAGGTTAAGGTTATTGGGGGAATGCAATAACTGAAGAACCCATTTCAACATCTGGTGCTTTGCTCTCAGAATAAGGAAAAAGAGTTGTTTTAGGACAATACTTTGTGGTCTTTTTTTCTTATAACTTGTTCCATGACCTTGGTTAAGTTCAGCACTTATGTTTGGGGTAGTGTTTGGGAATGGATAGAGTGAAGAAGGCTACATGTCTCAAGATTTAAGAGGAGTGATGCTAAGGACAACTGTTGCTTTTTGTCTGTCCTGTTTGCTGAAGAGCTGCAATCCCTGACCATTGCTAAGTTTTGAGTGAGGGCTAGACTGCTGGTTTGAGAGTTGAAAGGTGAAGAGCTCCTTTGAATGCTTGGAGCTGCATACTCTTTGACACTATGCAAAGGAATTATAACGCCTTTGTATTTTTTTTTAAATATTTTTTAAGTCTTCTTTTCTTATTGTGTTTCATTTCTGGGCAACAACAGCTAAGTTAGATTCAGGAAAGGGTGGCTTGAGGTGAATGTTCATTGTCTGGTTTGTCTCAGGTTGAGGCTAGAATATTTTGAGAGATTAAATGTTGCCTATCTCATTTTGTTACTAAAGGATTTGGGAAATTAGGGATCAAAACCCTCTGGTGCCCATGCACAGGGATAGATACCCAGAGACATGTCTAGCACTGGAGAGTAAAAAATTTAACAAATAAATGATAAAGAACTATAATAGAATCATAAAATGTTAGGAGGTTGGAATGGACCTTAAAGATCATCTAGTCCCAACTTCCCTTGCCAGAGACACCTCCCACTAGACCAGGTTGCTCAAGGCTTTATCCAGCCTGGCTTTGAAAACTGCCAGGGTTGGTATGTCCACAATTTCTCTGGGCAACCTGCTCCAGCATCTCACCACCCTCACAGTAAAGAATTTCCTCCAAATATCTACCCTAAATCTCCCCTTTCAATTTATCCCCATTACTCTTTGTCCTGTCATCACTACAATTCCTGACAGAGTCCCTCTCTGGCTTCCCTGCAGGCCCCCTTCAGATACTGGAAGGTTGCTATGAGGTGTCCACACAACTTTCTTTTCTCCAGGTGAACAGTCCCAACTTTCTCAGCTTGTCTTCAACATATCTGTGTGTTACAAGACTTCCTATTCTGTACAACCCTTGTTGACTGTCTGGAGTGTTCTTGGTTCCTTTCATGCAGTGCCCCACCATCCAGGGCTGTGTTTACAAGTAAATGTCTTGCTTTCTGGTCCCCCGGTGCAATTTGCACAGCACCAGACACAGACATAGAGTTAAATCTTCCCGCTCCAGTTGCCCCACAGGGTGAGGCAACAGTCCCTGCCCCACATTAACCCCTGAGTTGTACTCACACATTATTTGCAATTACAGGGGATATAGTACAGGAAAACTTCATACCTGTTAAGTGTTACATAAAATGGACAATTTCACACATGCACTCTATCCATGCCTTATCCTTTCTTAGCTTATTAGCATAGACACAGCATAGATGTCCTTTTTCCACAAGAAAAAAACTAGTTTCCTCTTCCCATTACTTGCTGGAAATCTGTCAGTGGAAATAGACATCATGTACAAAGATGTGATAATTGCTTTAAAAATAGCTAAAATAAAACCAAGAACTTAAAAATGGAATTTAGAAGGGGAAAAAATCCTTTCAACAGAAGCAGATACAGACAGTGGCATAAGTGCTACGACTGTCAGGAATTTCAACTCCTAGTGCAAACTAGTCTGTGATCCATGAATTGTACTCAAGATGAATCAAAGTGACCCATGCAGGCAAGGGAGGGCTTATTTTATTGCAAGTTAAACAAGGTCTCCAAATTAATAACAAAGGATGCAAATGCTTTTCTGGAACAGTTTCAAGCATTAAAAACAATGCAAAGCTTGGATCCAAAAGTCTATCCATGATAAAAGTGATCAGAATACTAAGGGCAATCTCTCTCTCTGCACTCTGATAAAACACATGGGGAGGAGTTGTTTTGATTTGAAAACAGCAGCTGTTTATCAACTGAACTGCAAATGCAGACTTTCAAAATGTCAGGAGCCACATGTAGTTTTTGGAGAGATTAGTGTAGTATATATGGTGTAACAGGGAAGTTTATTTCGCCACTGCATTTCTTTGATCTTGTGAGTGCTTTCACAACCCCTTTTCTCCTTTTGTTTCTTTCAGTCATGAGGCTGTAAACCCAGATTTATGACGGTATTAGTGTTTTGCCACAGAATGATTGGTATGTCCCAGATTCAGCCTTGTGGGATAAACATGAGCAACTAAGAAAAAAACTGTTTGAAACGGATGTAATAATTTTTAAAAGAAAAATATTTTAAATAACGTTTAAGTGGGAAAAATTCAAATCAAGCCTGGTAAATATTAATTGTGGGATGTTTGAAAATACGATTTATATTGCATGTTATAATTTTGTTTTGATAAGGATTATTCTGCAAGATTATTAATTTTTCATTTTGTTATTTCTGAAAGACTTTATTGAGAATATAGAAAACTTGAGACTGTACTGATAAATTTATACAAGAGGACAGTAATGAAGCCTCACTTATATTAACTATACTATCATTCACATGCTTTCATGTTCAGTGATCATGTTGTTTGTACATACCTAAATTTGTATCCTCAAGAAAAAAAAGAAATTTTGGAATTATAATGGAATGTTTGAAAACTTGTGCTTCCATGAAAAATATGCAACAATATTTTCAAATTCAGATTCTGTGAAATGGAAAAGTTCCAGAAAGTTTTTCTGGTAATTTGGGATAGAAAGCCAAATCTCTGGAATAAGGTATAGGAATTATGATGGATTATAGTATAGGAAGTCCTGCCTTCTTTGAGTGGAGATGACAACATATATATAAAAAATTGATTATTAAGTCTATCTGAATAAACACTTGAGTGCCTTTCAAAGGTGAGGAAGACTGCTAATAGTGTTTCTTACAGTGAACTTAACCTTACATTTATATTTACACTTATAAATGTAGATATTTATGTTTAAAAAATTCTTATTTCATAATGTCTTTTTGTTTTCTGGGATGTCTGAAAAATATGTGGCTTGCACTCTGATTCAAAACACTATTTGTTTTTGAAATTTGTTTTTACTTCATTGCAGGAGAGAAATTCCAAATCCAACCAATGCTGTAATGTTTTGTCCTTCTCTTAGATATGCTTTACTTTGGCTCATCTGCATCCCTTCCAGTGTTAATGGAACCAAAGAGAATGTGAATTATTGATGTTTCATATTCTTTGTCTTGAATTCTTAGCAGTTACACACATATGAGAAGACTGATGATGGCTGTGAAATCAGGGAGAAGATTTACTTTTTTTTTCCCCAAGAGTCATTTGGCAAAGAGAACAATCAAAAATCTCTGCTCTGCTCAATGAGAATGGTACTAGATCAGAAAATGAACAAGTATGTAAGAAAAGTTTTTAATAGAAAATAAAGAGATTTCATACACTTTTTGGACTTGTACAAAGTGAAAATGAATGTAGCCACTTGTCTGAGTACTGATAACAGCACTACTAACAGTCTGCCAGATCGATCTCTGCTCCTGGACACTTACTTTCCTACAGTTAGACTGGAGTACACACCTGCACTCTCTCCAAGAGGTCATCACCTGACGTCTGCTATGAAGATGGCTCGTAAAAGCAGCTGCTCAGAATTCATAATTTCCATCCAGTAGGAAATTCCAGAATTAACCAGAAGATCTGATAAAAAACAAATCAAATCAAAACAAAACAAACCTAAACACCTAAATACTTATTTTACATAGCATTAAACTTATATATGAAAAATACCATTCCAGAAGGGTGGTAGAACAATTTTTTTACTAAGATTTTTTTCTGTTTTTCGTAAATGAGATGCTATTTTCCTAGCATTTTACTTTTAATAGGCAAGTGTTTTTCTATGGAAAAATATTTAATCAGCTCCACTGATGAGAAGCAGTTGCTGAGAAATATAAATCTCATAACAATTTTTGATTGATAATAACATTTTAAATGGCAACGGAAATAAAATTAATTATAGGCAATTCCAAAATCACAGTGCAATAACCTGCAGGTGAGGGTGAGTGCTGAATAAACAAGTGTGCATCGTCCATCATATCATATCATATCATAGATAAACTTTTTAAGACACACTTTGATAGGTGAGATGTATATTATACCAGCTAACCGTAACTAGGTTTTAAACCTCAAATAAAAATCTTAGTGAATAAAGAGAATAACAAATAACCCTAATATTAATGTTCTAAAGGAAAAAAAATAACAGGTGAGTATCAACTAAGATCATCTGTCTTAGCCAAAAAGTATCTAAGCCAGAAGAATCTCATTAGTGGTAAGAAAAGTGGAAATCTAAAGAGCAGGATTTGTAAAGGCATTAGAAATACCAGAAATGCTACCCTCAATTCTGAATTTAGGGTAACTTAACTTTAAATTACCTTAAAGTTCACTCTCCAGAAAAATTAAAAAAAAAAAGACCCATACGAATATGCACACCAACAATCCATTCATTTGTAAAATAATTTGCAGATGTAATTGCACAGAGAAACAAGACCATTACACAAGCAATTTAGTTAATTAATAATTCAGAAGACGTTTGTAGAGTACAAAGCTTATAAATTAAAGTAGGCCTCACTACTTATATTGCAAGTTTTAAGTCAGACAAATATTTCAATCAGCTGAAATATGTGCCTAGAAATATGGTCCTGTGACAATGTCAGTAGGAAGTGATTACAAATAAAGGAAGGAGCAGCAACAGTTCTGCACAAATGCAAATCAGCATGGTTTGCTCTTTCCAAAAAAACCAGTTTTTGCACGGAAATTGAAATTCTGTGTAAGTAACTAAACGGAAAAAAGATTGGGTTTCAACATCTGAAGACAATCTGATTTCATCCAGATGGATTTATTTTTTAAAATCTCGGACAATGTGAAATATATATGGTCAATTGCACAGAAGGCAAGTATCCTCAGATGATAGATCAGAAAATTAAAAACAATAAAAAAACTTCAGCTAATGTTTCCAACTAGCAAGTTTCTTATGCTACCCTTTTACTAGAACTCACTTCTGTAACTAAACTTAAAAAAATGGCATTTCCTATTTAATTTTTTTGTAGACCCAAACACTCACAGATACTTATGTGTACATAGGACTTCAGGAAATTCTCAGCCAATAGAATGTATTTACCAAATGATTTAACTTAAATGAAGCATCAGAAATGTTCCAAGTTCACAAAAACCTATTCCATTGAAATGTTCACTTTAGAGCCAGCAATGCTTGACTAGAGCCTAGGCATTTCCTCTTTCATTAACATTTTCCTTTCTGTGGCATTCAGTGTAGAATTTCTAACTACTGTTTCTCATATTTTCTTGGCCTGCTTCTTGTATTTAATTTTCATTTGCTGCTAAATCATTCAGCTTTTTACTACTGCTGTATAAATATGTGTTCAACCTTTCTGCTTGCAGTTGGTGGAAACATATATTACTGAAATGCTATCCTCCCAAACACATCATGTTTTCCCCATATGTGCCCTTGCATCCTGCTAGTTTTAGACCTCTGTAAGGCTGAAATTTTGTTCAAAGTTTGGGTTAGGAGCTGGGTTTATTTTTAGGTAAAAGAATAATTCAGGCAAACACTGCGGTTGTTTTCGAAACATCTGTTAGTGTCTTCTGTGGATCCTTCTGTCAGACACAGTGCTGTCTCTGCCTGAAGAACATCAGAAGTGCATTCCCAAAAGACTAGGATGTATTAGTGGTGTATGAGTAACTTGGAGGCTTTCTGTGACAACAAGGGATTATGCTAACTTGTCTCATGGCTAATTCTTGCTTGCCAGCAGAGCACTAGTGTTTGCCCATATGGGAATAATTTTCCCCTGAAGCCTGTCAGCTACCAGTGCTCAAACTGAGCCTAGAATATTGGTGGGAGAGACACATGACCTTCTGTGAAGTGAGAATTTGTTTCACATCTCAGACACTTAAATGACTTGTGTATATACAATAACTTCTTTAAACGTGTTATTTCTGGAGAAACAGAGTACCCTCTCCTTGTAAAACTTGGCAGTTTTGTTTTTAGTAGACAAAATTAATGGAGAGTTAACAAGCAAAGGCTTAGTTTTCTATTAGAGAACCGGGGAAAATGTTACAGAAAAAACCAGGAGCAGGATCGTTAACACGATGGCTTAGAATATACTTGCAACACTTCACCTGTCTCTCACTTAGGGTTTTTCCTAAGCATGGCTTAGTCAGCATAGAGAAGGAATCACTCTGTTCTAGAGATGTATTCATCTGCATTAAATGCCCTAACCCTGAAGATCTGTCTCTTTCTTATGTCTAATCGTTATCGCATTACTCTTGAACACACATGAAGGTTCAGTGTACCCTGGCAGCTGTGTTTCCCCTTACATTATGATTTAGGGAAACTAATCATAAGGTAACTTTGATGATTAACTCATATTATGAGAAAGAACATAAAACTTCTTTTTAGTTTGATTAGTTGACCTCCTATGATATGCAAGAAGCTGTTTGGAACATTAATTTCTCATCTGTTTTACACTCCTGCTTAGGAATTCAATTGAATGAGGGTGTTAGCTGACTCCTCCCTTCCCAAACAATGTGATGTCCACTGTGGAAACTTTTCCACTTGGCTTTGTAAGACCTTGAAAAATGTGCAGAAGGAAAAATATTAATTGTACAACTACTTGATTACGCCATAGATTGTGACACATCTTTTGTTTCTCATAGTAATCCTTTAAAATAGACAAATAATACAGACCAACTATTTAACACATGAATTACTTTGTCCAGATTACTCCCTCACCTCTGCCTTTTTATTGACTGTGTTAATCTCAGAATTGCATCTTGTTACTTCTTGAAAGGGATAAGCAAAGCACACAAAATTTTTACCTTGGCATTAGCATGAGGAGTAGGTACTTCTAAAAGCAAGAAAGATGAAGTAATTCTCATAATCTTATGTAAAAAGTAGAACCTTTCACTTATTTACAGCTTCAAAGAATAAAAAATCAAAAAATCCAACAAAAAGTAGACAGGAAGGAAAAAGGTTTGTACCTTGGACATTATGAATGTATTTTAAAATATTTGGCACTGGAGTTTTCTTATTCCATGTCCCTGCTTATAGAATAACCTATGAAGAGCTACTAATTCTTCATTAAGTTATGAAAAGTACTTCCATATATGGGTGTCTCTTGCCATGTCCCTTGAAAAGGGGCTTGGTCATCTGATAAATACGAAAAAAAATGAGCTTGAAAAGGGCTGCTGGTTATTTGTTCTTCATGAACACCTGAAAGATGTAATACTGGATCTGCATAATGCTTTGTGGAAAAGGCAAGTTCATGTGTTCATGGCAAGTACCATGAGAAGATGCCCTGGAATGCGATCATATGGAGAGGTGGTTTACGTAGGACTACTGTTGCTGTGCTTGTTTAAGTGAATATTTGTTAATGAATATTTTGTGTTAGAAATCTGTGATCTCCAATTTTCTCAGAAGTCTCTAATGGCTGCCCCAGTCAACATCTTTTCTATCCATTTCTTTCCTGCTGCATTGGTTGTAACTACAGGTTTGTACTTGAAAATGTAAAATTCTTTACAAACCTGTGGGACAAGAGCTCAAGGTAAGCCCTGTGTTTTTGCCTGACAGAGTTTATTCAGTCTGACAGCTCATTAGCAAAAACTGGTCTTTGAGCTAGAAGTACCATCTGGAACTTCTACTGGGAATGGCAGGTGAAGATTTGGGGAAAAAGAAGTATAAAAGGATGTTTTAGTACCAGAGGAAACTGTCTTCTGAGTAGTTTGTAGCCTGTAAATGGAAAGAGGAGAGCACGTAATAGCTCTATTAGACTGAACAATAGATATTGTTCACTAGCTCTAACTAGAAAGTCCTATTAATGTTGGCTAGTGAAAATCTGTGAGATATTATTTGCAGGCAGCAAGTTTTATGAAAGGTTATAGCTGTAACTACAAGGCATTAGATCATTAGATCTGATCACATAAATTTTTAACTTAAAAAGAGCTATTCACCAATTTTTAAAATTTTATTTTATGTAGCTAATCCTTCCAAAACTTGGCAAAGTTTAACAGAAAGATGAGAATGTTGAAAACATGACTTATTTCCCTAAACTTAGGATACCTAGGAATCACAAACACTTCACTAAAAATATTTTAGGATAAAGTGGAATGCTGAAAGTTATCCAAATTTTTGTAACAATATTGCCAGATGTACACCAAAGCATTATAGTTCCTTTAAGACACAATTTAAGGTAGGGTGAGTCCTGTGATGTAGGAAATATTTTTGTATTTTTAAATTCAGCTTTACATTGGTCTTGGCTTACACTGATTCAATTTTTTTATCACACAGAATTATTCAATTTGCCCACTTCAGATCATTATCGAGTGGTCTCCAGAAGATCACACTTTAATTATAGAAGTACTAAATGTGAACTGTGTGCCTTTGGTTGCCTTGATTTAGGAGCACACCATGCTGCTTTCACCCAGCAGGTGAACAGCAGTGCCAGCCTTTACACCAGGGCAGTTCCAGCAGTCACACACTCTGCTCCTTCAGATTTCTCCCTGCCATCCCCAGAGAGTTCCTGACCCTGGCTCACCTCACTGATCCTGACCCCCACCTGCAGGCTGATGTCCTGACCAAGCCTTGGCTTGTCATCAGCCTCGGCTTGTCATCAGCCTCAGGGAACTTCCTGGTGCCCAGGGCTGGGGCTGCCCCTGTGGCCCTGGCTGCTCTGCTCCTGGCTGGGGCTTTGGGACAGACCCCTCTGAAGTGTCTGGGGAAGCCCGACCAGCACCCTCCCCACAGGGAGCCCAAGGCCTCTGGATGAGAAAAACAGACATATAACAAATGTTAAATTCCATTTGAATCTTTTCTGCACGTTCAGTGGAGATCCTTGTAGGAGATGATCCTTGTGCCCCGATTTAGAAGTTTGCCATCTAGAGTAATGAAAATCCAAATATATTTTAACCAAAATTAATTTTCTAGGAAATAGGAGGAATAAAACTAAACCCAAAATACAGATTTTTCCATGAATCTTATCTAATTTGTTAAAAATAAATGTTTTACTATAAACGGCACTAAAACTATCTATGTCTAATCAAAACTGAGAAAGCTTTAACTTCCTTACTTAAAAGAGGCTGACTGTCTTGATCAAAATTAATGAATATCACAGAATCTCAGAATATCCTGAGTTGGAAGGGACCCACAAGGATCATCAAAGACCAGCTCCTGGCTCTGCCCAAGACCATCCCCGAGAGTCACGCCACATACTCAAGAGCACTGTCCAAATGGATTCTTGAATTCTGCCAGGCTTGGTGCTGTGATCACTTCCCTGGAGAGCCTGTTCCAGTGCCCAGACACCCTCTGGGTGAAGAACTTTTTTCTGTTATCCAATGTAAACCTCCCCTGACACAACTTCAGGCCATTCCCTCGGGTCCTGTCGCTGGTCACCACAGAGAAGTGATCAGTTCCTGCCTCTGCTTTTCTCCTCACAAGGAAGTTGTAACGGCAATGAGGTCTCTCCTCAGTCTCCTCCAGGCTGAACAGACCAAGTGCCCTCAGCTGCTCCTCACATGGCTTCTCCTCAAGGGCCTTCACCATCTTTGTTGCCCTCCTTTGGACACTCTCTAATAGTTTAATGTCCTTCTTACATTGTGGCACCCAAAACTGCACACAGGACTCGAGGTGAGGCTGCCCCAGTGCAGAGCAGAGCGGGACAATCCCCTCCCTTGCCCGGCTGGAGATGCTGTGCCTGATGCCCCCCAGGAGAGGGTTGGCCCTCCTGGCTGCCAGGGCACTGCTGACTGACACTCAACTTTCTGTCAACCAGATCCCTCAGGTCCCTTTCCGTGGCACTGCTTTCCAGCATCTCATTCCCCAGTCTGTACATCCAGGGCTGTCCAACCCCGGTGCAGAATCCAGCACTTTCCCTTGTTGAACTTTGTGTGGTTGGTGATTTCCCAGCCCTCTGGTTTGTCAAGGTCTCTCTGCAGGGCCTTCCTGCCTTCAAGGGAGTCAGAACTTCTCCCTGTTTTGTGTTGTGTGTGAACTTGGTTAGTGTCCCCTCCCAGTCCTGCCTCCAAGTCCTTTTTGAAGATGTTGAAGAGCACAGGGCTATGAGGATGGAGCCCTGTTGAACTCCACTAGTGACAGGTTACCAGTCTGATATCACCCATTCACTATAACCCTCTAGTGCCCAACCTATGAGCCAGTTGCTCACCCATCCCATGATGTGTTTATCCAGCTGAATGCTGGACATTTTATCCAGAAGGATATTCTGAGACAGTATTGAAAGCTTTACTGAAATCCAAAAAGATTACATCAACTGTCTTCCCTTAATCAGCTAGGTGGGTTACATTGTCATAAAAGGAATTGTACATTCAATTTAATGCTTCTACCCTCTTCCAGTAAGGAAATGTACTTGCGTTTTTCAGGACAACTGTATTGTTTATTCTGGAGCTTGGGTTGGTCCATATGTCAACTGCCATTGCTCTTCCTGGGTTTAGCACATTTGTGACTTGGACCTCTCCAGCTCCTGTGATACAGTTTCCAAATACTTTTCCAATACAGCATTACAGTAGCAGCCATCTCATTTATGAATTGAAGAATTTTATAGAATGTGCATAGCCATAGTGTGCTGTATAGTATCAAGGCCAGGTAATGGATCCTGGCACTCTTTACTCTGGAGGGTTACTTCAGCTCAGGATGAAATCAGAAGTCTTTTACTCAATATAGTGCTTAGGGCAGGATCTTATATTCAAGTGGTAGAACAAGAAGACTGGTTTTAATCTATTTTTTATGAGTGTAGAAAACACATGACTAAATACGTATTTTCAGTGTCAGAAGAGTAAAGAAATAGGCTAAAAATAATATGCAATACTTCTGCTAAAATCTATATTTTTCATAAATGATTGCTTGAAACCCGTTCCCAGAAAACTGACATGAAACACAGCTAATGTTTACTAGTATCTACCATCAAAGTCATTATTAGTACAAAGTTGATATTACGTACACTAGAAACATGTAGCATAATCTACAGAAATAATTTGGTACCATCTCTCCACCTTATGTATTTAGAGTCCCCTTACTTTTTGTGGAGAAGTGCTAGGTACAAGCTGTATTCCTCAAACTTATTTTTTGAGGGGTTTTGTTTGTTTGTTTTAATAAGGAAGAGTAATAGAAATCTTTAGATAATCCCAAAATTTCTAAATTACTATCAGTGTTCAGTATTTTTTTAATCTTTCATTTTTAAAATATGATATCCATTCAGGCCACTCTCCTTACAGAGTCTTCTGCAACATTCTTTGTAGTTCCTGTTATGGGGAGAGGCAAAACTAAAAAATATCACATTAGATCCATTATTTTAAAGGGAGAGACTGATCCCATAAATAATTATTCATGAAAATATGAATAATTACTTCAATTTTCCCCCTTTATATCACTAAAGATGGCATAAGAGTAAAAGGCTGAAATGTTATGAAAAGATCTAGAAATATATTTGAAACTTAAATACCCTTAGAGAATAATTTGCCCTTAATTACTATCTGTTAAAGCCTCTGACCTGTAGATGAACAGAAACACATCCAGAAAGAACGGTTGCTGTGATAGCATTCCATCCAAAGCAGAAAGTTCACATTTCAAGAATACCTTTGCAGACAAAGATCTGGACAGAAATAAAAAATTCTGTTTGCAACAACTCTTGAGGCCTTGTTTTTCTTCTTAGAACAAAACCAAAACCTTTCATATATTTTCAGAAAAGGAAATTGTGGTGAAACATCTGTTTTCTGATCAGAAAGGTCAGCTTTTGAATTCATGTCTTTTGCCACTGGAAACAATCCAAGAATCTATCCTGGACACTTGAAATTTCCCACTGTAAATGTTGTCAAAATCGATATTTCTCTAAAATACATCCTGCTGCCTTTGATGCAGCTGCTTGCTTTGACCAAAACCAAAGAAATCAGCTGTCAGACCTGTGGACTAATTGGAAACAAATTAGGTGGAAAAGATGGGAGGGGGATAGGAACTTTGATGTTAGCAGTGTGGCTTAACTATTGCCCACAAGAAAGCGTGTAAGTGGGGGGCCAGGGCCATAGATAACAGTGAGCATCCAGGGTCAAATTCCATAATCACTGCAGATTGCTTCCTACTGCATGCAACTCTTCATGCTGCTTCTAATGAATAGTAATTCCCTTTTAAGCTTTATAAAATACACATACTGACACTTGGTAATTCATGTTTGTTGTTGTAATTGGGTCGTACAAACAACAGAGACTTTAATAAATTTAAAGTTATTAGCAGAATGTGTCAAGCACCAAGACAAATAGTGAGAGCTGAGTATGCTCCTTTATTTCTTTGGAATTAATGCACTATGAAATTTTACTGGAAAAAAAAGGTAAAACTAGATTTTATAGAGGGCTTAGTGGGGCAAGACATTCTTGGATTTTACTGAAACCTTACGTTGTCCTCAGCTTCTCAGAAAGTATGTTTCAGTTACCACTGCATTATTTCAAATAACTACCATGAACAGATTCTGGTGAAGACTACTTATATAACATTTATAGTTCTCAGCAAACCAGTATTCCCAACAGAATTTCTCAGTTTTTCCACATTTAAAATTCCTTTGTGCTTCAATAAATGTTGAGTCAGCCCTACTTTAGGCTAAGCAAGAGATTTTATGAGAAACCATATGCATTGAGCTAACAAAATCTCAGCAGTTAATTAGAGGCAGAGATCAAGTTTATGATTCAATTTATTCTGATAAATGTTAATGCTATATATTGCAGCCTTTACTAGTTCCTCATATGAGCATATTCTCCCTCATTCTAAAGTACTGTAAGTGATACCATCTCACTTGAATCAGGAATCCCTGAGATTTTGCAACACCAAGCACCATGCTTTTTGTATGTCATTCTAAGTACTGCTGATGTTGTATAATGCTTTTCAGAGGACTTTGTTTCTCAGTGTCCATGCTGATGTGTCCAATAAGGCTGAACAGGTTGGGAAGACATGGTGGTTCAGCTGGCCTTGGGAAATGAGATACAGCTGTTCCCAAGTTTTATGAGTTTCTGAGTTATGCAAGCAATTTGTCATGACACACATAACTTCATGGTTTGCTTTTCGTATGACCCTGCTGAAGCTGAAATAAAATTGTTAGGGACCTGGACTATTTTGGCAGCTGTTGGCAGGCAGAGGGGAGTGACACTTCAGATTAAGTGGCAACGATCATCAGCAGCATAACATAACCAAATGCCAGGCAAAATACAGGAACTAATTCGTAGATAAAGGCCTGCTCAAAAGCATGTGCAGAGCCCAGTCTTCCCCTAGGACTCTCCTCCTGTTTTGTCCAACTTCTTCCTATGATCCATGAGGAGGTAAAGCAGAGATGAGATCAGGATGGTGTTAAATCCTAATACGATGGATGTGTTCCTTGTGTCTCGCATTATGCAAGTTTCCCTAAGAAACAATTCTGGGGGTCCTTACACAAGCTGAAGTTTTACAATAAATTCAAATATGCATGAATAGAGATCCGTGACACTACACTGCTGTGTGTGTCTCTGTCCTCTTAGTAGGTGCTAGGAGGAACTGTTCCTGTAGTGGCCTGTAGAATACTATGACACTTTCTTTATGCTTTGTAAATGTACTGTTGTGCTGGCATTGTATTAGTGCTCTTCAAACCTCCACGGAGACTCCTTCTCCTGCAATCTCTGATACGCATTCTGCTGGAACAATGCCTAAGGCATTATAAAGTAAAAAGTAGACTCAGACTTGCTCTTTCTGTAGAAAGAAGGAGCTGTAGTTCTGCCTAATGGAGTTTATCACAGGCAATGCTGTGTAACGAGAGAAACATATCTAACTTTTCCGCTTCTATTATATTTTCAAAGTACATAACTTTTTGCACTGAAGCCATTTAAATTCTAGTTAAAGGAATTCCCCTTAGCTCAGCTTGACCTAAGAGATGCTTGTTACTCTTTTTTCACATTATTTTCCATTTCCCAACTCTTCTATGTGAGACACTAAGAGGATCTTCTGGTTGTTAGGTTGCAGGGAGTGAGGAGGAGGAAAGTGAGACAGAGGCACAGGAGGAGAGGAAGTCACTTGACTTTGTGGAATAGGGGTGATTTTGATCCAGCAGCTGGTGGAAACTCTTAGCTTCTGAGCCAGTCTCTTGCTGCTGAGACAGCCTCACGTCCTTTTTCTTTACCATACGCATGGTTTGCCAAGGACATGTGGCTTTACTTCCAAGATACATTTTCATTCTTTCAGCTTATGTTAAATGTTACCAATGAAAAGGGAAGCAAATAGAAGGTTTGCATTAACTCTTTAAGGAGAAAATTATATTCACAAAAAGCCCAAATGGATTTTGTATTTTTGTCTGTTACGTAAGAAAACATTCAATAGTTTATTTTTAACACATTTCTAAAGCAACCAAACAGTAGTTTGTCTTTGGAAAGATCTGATAAACAATTAAGGAAAACTTTCATAAATAAAATTCTTTGATTAATACTGAGATTAAATGAGAGGAAGATGCTGTGCTCCTGACACTCAGCTTTGTTTGCTCAACAGGCTCTGTATTGTGGTTCAATATTGAGTTTGTGGGGACTTTATCACCCAGATAGGGGGACAATTAAAAGAAAATAGAAATATTAGCAGAAAAGTACATATTGGCAATGTAATATGAGAGTCAACCTCAATTCTTTCTCATAAGAAAATACTACAGAAAAGTTAAGGTTGCAGATGAAACCACAGGTATGCATTTGTGGTGTGTTCTAGGCAGGTATGAGTTGGTTCAGGAGAACAGCAGCCAGGCATCATGCAAGAATACCAGCTGAGCCCAAACCCAAGGTAATACACCCTCCTTGACAGCAATGGCCTGACTGGAGCTTGAGAGTTACCAGTCTACTGTGGCTCCACGTGAAAACGACTTGCCATATGTCAAAGTGACCTTGTAGAACAGCAGATCTGTGTACTCTTGCTCCAGGACACTGTGGACTGAACTAACTGAGATTCCAAACCTAGAACCCATATTCTGCCATCAGCTGGACACTTAGAAGTTCCTTTCAGATCTAAAAAACTGCTGAGCTCTGCTTCTGCATGATGTATGTTTGGATAAAATACTGGGCTTCAGTGGACTGTCAAAAGAGAAGTCCCTCTCCTTCTTACCTACCCTTTAAAATATTCTCCTAATCTCTGCTGAGTGCCTATTAAAGTTTCAGCCTAAAATTTTGTCTATTTCAAATTCACTAAATTTCACTTTTGGAAAATAGCTGTTTGGGAACCTCAGCTGTGCTTTCATTCTCCCAAAAATCTTACTGTTATTCTCCATGTGCCTTAATACACTGTCTTTCTGTCAGGCTGCCGAAGACAGAAAAATCTCTGCAGGTATGTAGGACTTGGTGCATATGTCTGAGGATAGATGGCATTCCTACATACCACTATCTTAAAAATAAGTATCAGACACTCCTACAGGATTTTCCTGACAATATATTGCTTCAGCTGCCCCTTAACTATCTTATTTAACACATAGTTTACCAACACATAAAAACTGTTGCTTGGAAACAATTTGTATTCTTGTCTTTGCCCTAATTTTAAATCCCCTTTAGTCATTCTATACCAATAGCAAAAATATGTTCCTTATCCTGTCCTATCATTTTCAGTACAGAACCTCCTTCAGAATTATTGCTCTGGGCTTTTGTTGATTTCCGTAGTTCTAATTAGGTTGTTTTGTCTTTTCTTACCAACTGATAACAGCCATTAAATATGCCATTTCTACTTGAAAATGGAAGTTGGTCACTTTGTGACACTGTCCTCTTTACTGCTTAAACAATGAGGCTAAGGAATAGTTTAAGCCCTAGGCAACATGGTTATTATCTACACAGTGCTTCACTTTCAAAAGTCTCATTCTCCACTGTTCACTGTTTGTTTCCATGCCAACTATGTGCATTACTGACAGGAACCTGCATCTCTCTATGAAGAGTATATTTTATTTAAGCACCCTGCAGTTTCCTCTATTTATCATTGTCCTTTATGCAATACCATTTGGTTTCAACAGGCATAGTTTAAATCCTATCCAAATTACCTTTTCCTCTCTCATCAGCTTGAAAACTGAAATATGCCACATCCCAATAAACTGTTCCACGCACATAGGCTCAGATCTGCTTAAAAAACCCACGTGTTTGTCTGTGTCTCCATGTGTATAGTGAATTGAACCCTCACAATACAGTCTCTATGGCTGGTGCCAGTGTCTCAGGCAGGGAACAAGACAGTCAAAAAGCAATAAAAGAGCTTCTTTAATATCAAATTATAGATACTTCTATCGATATGGCAGGGCAGGACTTTGGCTAACACAGGACCTGGACCCCAACCTCCCCCTCCAAGCTGACTACAGCTGCCACTGTCATGAGCCAGACAGAAGCAAGGGACAAGCCTGTTCCCTTAGGCTTAACTCACTGTCCCTCAGGGGCAGGACCCTGGCATGGCAGGTATCTCTCTCACAACCAGCTCTCTGCTTTGGGAGTTGGCACAGCCTGAGGCTGTTCCCAACAGGCAGTTTGGGCACTGTTTTGGAATCTAAGCATTTGACCATGTAGATGTGGCCAACTCATGCCCTATGGCCAAAGTATGGACTCTGGAACTACTTTGGCTGTATAGTTGTTTTCCTCTTCTTTTACTTCTATTTTTGTTTTCCTAATCTGCTTTGCAGGTCTCAGGTGAAGAAGCAAACACAAATCAGCTTTCTGTTAATTTTCAGTCCTGTTCCTTTGTCACCAGGCTATTTGTCTTTTGCTTAGATAAAATGATACATGTGGCTTCCACTATGTTGTATGCATATACAATTTTATGTAAATTTTGTAGATGATTTGTTTTCAATGCCTTTGAATATCCATGCAAATCTGCTGGGTTATTAGAATTTTATGAATTTTGCAGTTGGAATATTTATTTACAGAATAACAAACACTGAGTTATAGCTGTGACATCAGTACTTGGAACAACTGACCCATTAATCAAGAAAGCAACCTGACCTTCTATGTTTGCATGGTACTCTTGTCCCCAAGGCTCCTTTATTTCCATTTACAAGTCCCAGTTGCTGACATTTTAGCCTAAAAACTGTAGCTATAATTACGGAGAAAAGTAGATGGACTATAAAAAAAGCACTTAATCCAAAATAATTCTTCTTTTTAATAACCGTACTTAAGAAGTTGATGGTTGAATGGCATTCCTATTGCGCATGCAGTCATAGTAAACGGTAGCTTAAAATGTAGACAACTATGAAGTGCATTTAGTAGTAGACTGGAAAACACATTTATCATGTTAGATGGTAATCCATAGAAAAAAATGGGCAACGATATGGGATTCATATATGATAGCTACTTCCCAGGCAGAGAAATCAGCATATTTCTACCCCTGGAGCTAGAATACAAGAAACCTGAATGCAAAATGAGAGAGCAGGAGGAAGTGTGATTTTGCTTCAAGCTTCTGTTTGGACAGGACTCCTTCATATTCACCTACTGCCTTGCTTATTTCTATTCTTTTTGTCTACATCTGCTCATTTTTTGTAGAACTAGTAGCCCTTTGGGTCAGAAATCTTCATTAACAGTGAGACAAGGGGAGTTTCTGGTGAGAACTTCGGAAAAAAATGGTCATTTACACAATGTTTGTGCTGAAGACCATCTCTATGAACTAAAAGAATATAAAAGTTGATTCATAAATATGAATGAATGAAAACAAGGGAAATAAAAATAAACAAACAGAAAAAGACTAGAATTTACAAAAATATAATGACATAAAGTATGCATCATCCATCCTTTCATCAATGCAATTTCCTTATGGCTATTCTTCCTCTGTACTAAGGAAGATCTTGTAAGACTATCAACAAAACTTTTAATGCATCAGAATACACAATATTTTTGTCTGTAAACTCAACTTCGCCTAGCTTCCTTCTATTCCTCAATTTTCTTTGAACTTAGAATTTTACTTAAAGCAAAAATAATCACATTTACAAGGAGCTATACTAAATGTTTCTGAACTTTCCAGAAATACGGATTCTTTTAAGTTACCTAGTTTGATGACATTGGAGATGAGTTGTAGCACCATTCCTTCAAGCTTCTAAAACTAAAGTGAGATCTGACAAAGACTTGCTGTGAGATACAGTCAGACAGCCAAATCTGTAGCCTGTCCTTGGCAGAAATTTCTTGATTTTGTAGCTGATAACTTTCTTTCCTTTCTCTCTTTCTTTTTCTCACTCTCTCCTTCTCTTTCTTTTCCTTCCTTCCTTCCCTGCCTCTGTCTTTCTCTCTCTCTTTACTCCTTCCTTTTTCCTTTCCCTTCCCAGATCAGAAAGCAGGCATGATTACTCTAAATGTCTCTTTGCAGGAAAGGAAATTTATAATTTACCGAATGGAAAGAACTGGAGCCTCTAGAAGCTAAAAAGTAACTTGGAACTTTTTACCTTCCATTACTTTGTTAGCCTTCATAACTCTTCCACTATTGTAATTGAAGCTCTCTTTTGCCCAGGAGAGTGTATGAAGTACAGCCTGCAGCTCAAGAGGGAAAGTACTGCTCTTCAATTTATTATGAGAACACCAGTGCTCAATCAAGACTGCCTCAGTAATTTGTCCCTGAAGAGAAGAAATGTATCTTTTCTCTCCAGTTTTATCTTCCCATCTGCAAAATACATTCATTGAATTGTCATTTTTATTCTTACTTAGACAAGGAAGCTCAAATATAGTGCATAATCTTTGTTGCATTTTTTAAAAAAATAAATAGGGTAAGGATCCAGAAATAAGAAGAATAGAGAGTTTTTTCTGGTTCTTATATTTTTATGTTTAAAATGCTGCTTTATTCTTTGTATATAATTTATATGAAATCATTTATGCTTTGAGACATACATCATACAGTCTTCTGAGAGATCTTTATACCATACTTCTTCATGAGCACATCTGTCTCAGTAGCACAGTGTAAAAGCGTTGCTGTTTGTGAAATCTGCACTAGGGAATCAAACCTGGAAACAAGAAAAAAGGAGAAGGGGTTTTCTAAAGTTTTTTCTGTTGAAATGTCTTCATATAATATAAACAGTCACATAAAAAAAACCTCTCCTGCATTTATAAAAGGATACAACATAAGATACATAACAGAATGTGTTCCTTTGTTTGGTCCAAAAAATTACATGTCATGAAATAGACATTCATTGAGAGATATAGTTTGTGTCTATTTAGATAATGCATTGTCGTGGTTTGACACTGGC
>VWPU01012172.1:0-33803 GCA_013398955.1 Callaeas wilsoni
GCCGCGCCCGCCCCGCGCCCCCCTCACCCCGCTCTCCTCTGGCCCCCGCCGCAGGGTGAACCCGGGCTTCCAGGGGCAGCTGAAGCTCTACGAGGCGATGGGCTGCGCCGTGGACACCAGCAGCGTTCTCTACAAGCGGTACCGGCTGGAGATGCTGAGCGAGAGGTTCTCCGGTGAGTGGGAGCATCGCGGGTGCGCGGAGCGAAGCGCGGGGCGGGCTCCCGGGGCGGGGAGCAGGCTGTCCCGGAATGAAGGCAGAAGGCCCTGGCGGAGGGGGTTGCCTTTGAGTGTTGCCCTCAAAGCAGCCGAGCCTGGACTTGGCCAGGGCAAGCATTCACGTTATACCAGCCCTAGAGAATCCCAGCTCATCAATGGAGGAAAAAATGTGCCTTTGAGAGATGCCTGGGAAATAAGATCTGTAAGGAGCTGCGCTCTTTAGCAAAGTGCAAAAAAGCGAAACGTCAGATACTTTTCTTGATTTTTACATCCCTGGCAAAGCAAACAGCATCCTCAGAAAAAATGTCAATTCGATGAAAAAAATAACATGCAATACTTGAGTTAAAGTTGAAATTCAGGTAACGAGGCAAGCTTTTCACACTTAAATTTGCAAAAGATATGTGTGCATATGTGTAATTTATAATAAAATAATAATCTGTAGGTTTTCTTGCAAGATCTCAGTGTTGCATACTCAGCGTAACAGTGCTGTCGCCCTTTATGTGTCATTGTCCTTAGCAGTTCCCATTTGGAAGCTGACTTTCTGTATTTTGGGCACTAAAACTGCCCAGAAACCTCCTCTGCCTTTACTTTCTGTTGAAGTAAAAACATAAGGCAAAATATCATTATTTTACCATGGTTAAGGCCATAGTCTAGATCCCAGTTCCTTGCATTAAGCAAATCCCAGTCTTAGGTGTGGCGGGATGAGGCTCTTTCTTTTTCAGCTTAATCTATGGGCATTGGTGAGAGAACAAATGAAAGGGAGGAAGGTGGCTCCTGCAGGCTGTGACTGGGGCAGAGGCGCAGTCCTGTCTTGTTCCCAGGAATGTAGCGTGGCTGAGCTGATCTGATTCACAACATGGTCCTGACCCCTCTGCAGAACCTCAGGACTTGCCCCGAGAAGTCTTTGCGGTTGATCCTACCACTGTATGTCAAACCCTGAACACAGAGGTTCTCTACAGATGCAGGAAATGCAGGTACTTTATATATATATATATATAAAAAAGTATTTTTAGATATTTATAAAATACTTTATATTTCTCCCTAAATGTCATTGTGAAATCCACTCAAGAGAAGAATAGCCTGTGTAAATCCATGGGCATGTCATTGTTGTCAGGTCAGGGATGAACTGTTGTCTAAGTTTCCATACTGTGTTCGCAAAAAAAAAAAAAAAAGGTACAAAATACAAACCTTTTTGTTCCTTGGAGTGGTGCTTGCGAACCTTCTAGACTAATCAAAAAATGTAGAATTTGTACTCCTCTTTATTTAGAGTCAGGAGGCCCATATCCCTATTTCCTATTGTCTGTAGATTTGCCCAGTTTAAAAAAGTTTGTTTTACTTCTTTTTTCCCACGTCCTGGAGGGCAGACGCGCTCTGTTCCGTAGCTCCAGCATTTTGTCCCACACGGAAGGAATCGGACCGACAGCTTTTGCCCACAAGAGGATAACAGACTCTGCACGGCTTTCTGGGAATGGCCAGGAAAAGTGCACCTCCTACTTCATTGAGCCCGTGCAGTGGATGGAGCCGGCATTGCTCGGAGTAATGGAAGGACAGGTGAAGTGGAGCATGCGCTTTGTTCTTTGGATTTTCCGTTTGGTTTTTCTTTGCAAAGGCAGAACAAACTGTGTGTCTTCCCTGAAACGGAAACCCCCACAAGGTCCTAGGCCTCTCAGCCTTTCTGACTTGAATTTTGCAGCTTATGGGCAGATCCTGAAATGTAAAATACTCTTTCACAAGGAAACGAGATGGTGCTCTGCTCGAGCTGACAGCAGCCAGGATGTTGGACAGGGTTTATCTGCTGTTTGTTTCTATTATGAGAAAGGTCTGTGGGAGCTCAAAAGCCTCTTGTGGTCTCAGGCTGACCGAGTCTTTCTGGACCTTGGTAAAACTGTCTTGGAATCCCACTAGGTCCCAGCAGCTGCATTTCCACACCTTCCCTTCTGCCAGCAGAGCTGCCTGCTACACCCCAGGGCTAAACTCCCAGTTTAGCATTTTGGCCTGCTTTTAACTAGATCCACATCAACGCATGTCAGAACTGAGTTCTGGGTTTTTCTTGCAGCTTCTGTGTCCCAAATGCACATCGAAGCTGGGCTCCTTCAGCTGGAGGGGGGACCAGTGTTCCTGTGGCCGCTGGGTGACGCCGGCCTTCCAGATCCACAAAAGTCGAGTAGATGAAGTGAGGACACTGCCAGTTGGTAACTTCCAAACTGCCAAAACCTGAACTCATCACTTCACTTGATGGATTTCCTAACATCCACAGAGAACTACTGAATGGAAATGAGCCAGGAAATGGGCTTGTGACTTGCAACCCTTTGTGAAGTGGCGGAATTACTCAAACACCTTCAGCTTGCTGTATCTCTTAATATATTCTATAAAATATCAGAACACTTCCTAAAAAGAGGTGTTACAGAGTGGTGAAATCTACAAAATGGGCCAAATGTGATGTTTTTAGTGCATTCTTAACTTAGGTGTTGGTGTTTACAGGTCTCAACTCCTTATTCAAAAGGAGTTGCTGTGGCCAGCAGTGCTGGATCAGAAGCTGAGCAAAGTGCCAAGTGCCCTAAAATGGTACAATTACAGCTGTTGCATTAGCATGCATGGCAGCAAAACGCAAACTTACACTTTTATTGTATTAAAAGTAATCCTAAAAATACCTGCCCTAAGAGTATTTACTACATTGTAACTCTTTCATGTAACGTGTGAGGAGATTGTGCAAGCTGTAATGGAATGGGAGAACTGAAGTAAAGAGTCCATGCCAAATGACTGCTTACAGTTTTAAAGAAATCCCTAAACTGATCAAGTAATTTTTTTTAAGCAAGCTGTTAACTTTTGTGAGGGGCTGCTGTGTACCCCACTGGGGCATAGGTTTGGTTTGACATAAGAAAACAGGAGAGATAAAGTCGAATTTAAATCAATTTTATTTTCATTGACTTGAACAATTTTTTTTAATTTATTTTTTTACACAATTTCCAGCAACATACATTATGAAATATACAAGATAAAGTAGGTGGTGGGGTTCTGCCCATCTTGTAATTCCTCCCACAGCTGTGGAAGGAAGACTTGCAGGACACAGTGAACATCAGAATCTCAACACTGAAAACAGACACAAAACAAAAAGGACAAAAATATATATGAAACTTTGAACTGGTCACACTTCAGGGCCAGGTACAGCACAATAAATATTAGAACTGCATTATCTTAGACATCTTCTGTAAAGTTTATA
Source organism: Callaeas wilsoni (assembly GCA_013398955.1). Taxonomy (NCBI): domain Eukaryota; kingdom Metazoa; phylum Chordata; class Aves; order Passeriformes; family Callaeidae; genus Callaeas; species Callaeas wilsoni. The sequence continues at coordinate 3,437 of VWPU01012172.1, forward strand.
ACATCCTCTGTTTAAAGAGATAAGAACATCTGGTTTCTAGCATGAAATGCTACATTGTACAGTGGTGAAAGGTACAAACGATGAGCCCAGCAAGGGCTTGGATGGTGACTACTCATTCACACATGCTCGTTGATAAAATAAGCAGCATACACCAAAAGTTTAGTGAGCTGTAAACTTAAGCGTTCACTACCAGAATATCAGCTGGAGGAGCAGGTTCTTTTCGGGAGAACCAAAAACAGTCAATCCCTTTAAGTTTCAGCTGGGCTCTCCCCTGACAAACAGTGGGTTGATACCATAATGGAAGTGGCAGCATTTGGTCCGTAGCACAAGATCCCTTTGCATCACTACTGTTCAAAGCTGGCGCCAGTGGAAATACTTCAGTGCAGAATTAACGCTCACGTAGGCACGATGTCACCAACAACAGGTGCTGTCTCAGGACTAAAAAAGCAGTAGATGGCAGCCAGAACCCAGCTGGGCACAGGATGCCACCTGACACAATCAAGAGAGAGAGACTGGAGAGGATGCCAGCATCTCTCTCTTTTGCACTCTGGAGCAATGGGATGAGTGCTGGGCTCAGGGAGTTTGACAGAAAGGCTGCGCTCTGCTCATTCCTCATCTCAGTCTAATTTTGCCAATAAAAAAAGCCCAAGAGACAGCAGTTTCAGCTGCTTGACTGAGTGCTTCCAGAGCACAGAGCAGAAGACCAGAGCCACTGGTTTCTCTTGCATCGTAATCAACAAGGCAGGAGTAAATACATTTTGTCCTTGTCAACCTTCCCCCATTCATCCCCCGCCCCCAGCTGAGCATCATACATTCCTCTTACACGAGAACTGGGGACCTTCTGTGCCACCACCCAACAGGCTGTGTGAGCACAGGTGGAGGAAGAAGGCTAAGCACGTGCTTTCCTTTCCTTGGCATAACCTGGGCATTGCACTGGGGGCAACTGCACTGGCAGAGCACCACCAAGGAAGGACCATGCCGTGGTCAGCACATGTGGCATCACTGTACCTTGCCAACCATGCCCTGCAGTACATGGCAGCAGTCACAAGCTTCATAAAGTAAAGCAGCTGAGTGTCAGGAAATTTTACGGGATGAATGGGAGCCAAGAAGGTAAAATTCTGCTGGAAGCTGAGCACCTATGGCTTTGATTTTAGCTGATGCTGAGTCCAACAGTCTTAGCTGTATTAAGTGCAGAAAGATAAAACTGTATTTCTCCAGTGTACAAAATTATACCAGTCGCTTTTATATGCTCATCTTCTAGTTAGTCCCTTCTTGGAGAGGACCAGAACTACCACATTTCAATACCGAAAGACTCAGAAGTGACAGAGTAGTGAAGAATTTTTGGTTGTATCAACATGTCATCAGAATATGGTCAAAAGTTCTGTTTGAGAACAGGGAGTTCTATGTCTGATAGTCACTTAGCCAAGTGCCAGGTGAAAATGCCTTTACCACTGCCAGCTCGCAATGTACCGCACGACTGCATGAAGACCTACACCTCCTCTGCCAGTGCAGCTCAACTGGTTACACCCCGAGGTGAAAGACTGGTTACCAGGAGAGCTGGGAGAGGAAAGGTGAAATTTTTCCCACCCTAGAAGTGTACAACAGCATTTCCTCACTCAGCCAGGCCCATTCACACATCACTCACCACTTCAGACACACAAAGCAATGCAAAATACAAACTAAGAGGAATGTTTTCTGTAAAGACACTCTCTGAGTATGAACAGGGGAAACATAGGGTTATTTATCAACTCAAGTACTGTTGCATCATTCTTGTAAGGTAGGGAAGCAGAGGAGCTGAGATGAGGAACTGAGAGGACAAACTGGAGTGGTCACAGAGGTCAAGTCTAGTCTTCCAGACTGCGAAATGCATTCTGCATATCCTCAAACAGCTGAGCATAGTCCGCCTTGATTTTTGTTTCACCATCTTTGACGGGGTCCTGAAAGAACACAGCAAGTAAACAGATCCATCAGGAAAAGCCCATGGTACTTAAGTCAGCCCTGGTTTGCCACTGCTGTAACCTCTTGACCTCGGGATTAACACTTGCCAACTGCGGAGCACGCGTTGTAGCTCTGTCTTTGCATCCTGTCTGTCTCGCCAACAGCCACCGGGGTTTAAATCTCATTCTCTTCCCAAATTAGTGACCCAGGCAGAATGGGTACTGGACAGAGAATATTTTTTTCATGAGCAGTGGTTACTGCACTGAAAAGCAACTGGTTTGGAAAGCAATCAAAACTATTGAGGGTCTTGGTTAATGCTGTGTGATTCAAGAGCTGCAGTGATTACTACCAGCTCCTATCCCCACACCAAATGCAGTGCATCCCCAGTAAGTGGAAGAGTTACTCCGCCATTACTCAGAGGTTGTTTGGTTCAAATTAAAATGTATTGTGTAATCATAAAAAGCTCAAAAATATCTTTGTACAGCTTCATTTTCTCAGAATACTTTTCATGAAAGACAAAGGCAAAAAATTTAACTATCAGCTTTGCTCTGAGGCTGCAAGGTTTTCTCTGCAAGAACCATTAACTGTCAGGCTATGAAATCTGTTCAATGTCTTCACCATTCTCCTCTGAGTGCTAAGATCCTCTAGGTCATTGCAGCTCTTGGTAAACACAGAGGCCTTACATGTGTGGATGTACTACTTCTTACACTGTCTCTCCAAAGTACCCAGACCACACGATGCAGGACGTCTGAATCCTCACCCCTGTCAGACTGTTACCTGGGGAATATAATTTTCCTTTCATAACTATTAGAGGTTCCGCTCCACTTAACGTCTGTTCACTTTCTGGATTCCCTTTTTCAGCCATGCTGTCCACTGCTCTGCTGTACTGCAGGTGCCTGCTGGCGGGCCAGGGTTTGTAGGGAGTGTTTTAACTACCCTATCTCTACATAACCAGCTCTCAAAGAACCTCATGTCCCCAAGTACATCTTGTTATGTTCTTGATGGTTTGAGAATGTATACCAGGAACCCACTTACTGCAGAAACAAGCCAGTACCCTGCAGGAACAGAATACGTTGGCATGGCAGAACATTTAATTCTAAACATACTTAATCCAATGCTACTTGTTCTCCAAAAGTTTGCAGTATTGACTTATATGAGTTTTAACAGAGTAAGCATTATATTTCACAGAGGATGAGTCAGTATCACAGGTTACTATTGTCCTACCAGTAACTGCTACACCAGCATGCTCTGGATGAGTTTTAGTAAAGCTGTACCCTAAAATGATGGCTACTGAAGTTACCCAAAGCAGGTGCTCCAATCCACTTGTTTTGTCTTAAGCCCATGTTAAAGTTACTCCTCCCTTTCTCTCCCCACTTTCAGCAGTTTCTTATATTAGAGACAGCTGTAAGCAGCCTGAAGTATAAATTCAGGAAAAAGTGAATGACAGAAATGTTAATCGAGCTATTTTAAATGGCAGTTAAGGAAAGAAATGCTGCAATAGTATGTGATGTGTCCCATGTTTGGCTTCAGGCTGCTTCTCTCTGATAATAGTCTGCTTAGAACATGTTACAATATTTTTACAGAATTTTATCAGAAAACCCCTAAAGCAAACGGGAAGAGATGCTTGTACTGTTACTATATGTAACACAAAAGAGACTGCTGAAGGTGGGGTTGCCAAGGCTGTGCAGTCAGCATCACCTGACTAGATTTCTGTACTGACCATTCCTGTGCTCACAAACAAATTCTTTACTGTATTCAAAATGATGGCAGAGAGTCTCTGTTTGCAGACCTTTATCAAAGGCCTTTGGTCAACACCACTGAGTCAGTCTTTCAGAAGCACTGGAAGCTCACAGGAAGCAGGACAACCCACTTCCCTAAAAACATACCTTGAACTTCATGGAGGTAAGTCTGTAGAGGATTTCGCTCATGTTCTCTCGGATGATGGACCACGTGATCTTATTGTCACTCTGAGCTGTGGTTTCTACAGCGCGGCGTGCCATGTCATAAAATGCAATCATATTGGAAAGCATTCCCACTGTTTTATAGAAAGGGCAGAACCTGATGGAATAGAAGATGACCTGTCAGTCATCTTGGAACAGTTAACAGCATTCTCCCTTGGATTCTCTCCTGACAGAAAGAGTGCCAGCCTGCTTTGCTCCAGGGATTTTTAATATATACCGCCAAAGGAGAGGGGCTGCCTCAAATAGGTCCCACATATTTAAATAGTCAAATTGCAGGCCAAGACAATCATCTTGAAGTTGACTGAAGTTGAGATTTCTGAAGCAGTACCCAAACATTCAGGCAAAACAGGAGAGAACAGGAACCACTGCTCTGCAAGTCTCCCATTTCAATCTGTGCCAATGCTAACAAGTAAAGGAAAACAATGAGTAGCCAACAGAATTCCTCCTTCCTGTTTTGTCCATCAAGGGAGGAGGCTTCCTCCTAACAGCCTGGGATGACAGTTCTGCAAGTTTCTTTGCTCACAGGAAAGGGAGTTTCTCTATGACAACAGCACTTCATACACAGTTCCACCTTTTAATGGGTAAGTGAGTGCCATAAAAGGTACTTCATTATTAATGATGTGCTACTTCCTGTGCTTCCTATAGCATACACACATACCTGCCCTAGTAACCTGATCAAAGGCACACACTGGTACAAAATGATGGATGTCTACATTTTTAGTGCTGAAGTACTCGAGACTTCCTGATCTACCCGGGCTGGGGAGTGAGGTGAAGTACGAAAAGGCCCCGTGTCAGGCTGTTAAAACTAGGAAGAAGGAGAGTAAGGGTTTTTTTGATAGATCAAACTTACTCAAGAATTATGCAGTAGTAACTGAAAGCAGATTCTTGCAGTCCCCTGTGTATTGATGGAATAAACAGGAAGACTTTGGATGCTGTCTGTGAAAATGAAGCAGTCCTGTCCTCCTCCTCAGACATGGTACTGCAGAAACATTGGCTAACAGAACAATAGAGGAGGACCTGGGAATCCCAAAAGGTTCTGCTTTCAGATGGGGTCTGCATGCCCTGGGTAAGACAGTGTGAATGCACTGCAGTGGGCTACCTAAGCACAGTTCTTCCATTTCTTTATGGACAGTAAGATTAACTTCTGCACTGGTCAGCTTCCACATAAAATAACTGTATCCATGCAGACTGTGCAGGACTAAGAGGGCAGAGTGGCCAGTCAGATCTCACCTGTCATAAGGCGTGTAACCATTCTGCTGCAAGAAGTCATCTTTTATCAGCTTGGCAACCTCCAAGGTAATTTTATCTGTTTCTGCCAAGGAAGCCTAGAAAAGTAAGGTAAACAGTTACTTTAGTACTCAGGTCCATGAGGACACAGTATAGCCTGGCCAAGAACAGTTGTCTTTCAGCATCTTCCCACCCTCATAAGACAGCATCAAGCTGAACTCTGTGTTTTGAGTATTTCTCACTCCCTGCTACAGAACAGCCAATTTAACTGATCGCCAGGTTAAGATGGGCCAAACAGACAGTAAGTCTGCTTTAGGTCTATCTGATGATACAGTGGGAAGGAGGTTCTCTTTAAGACCATGGAAAAGCCACCAGACACTGAAAATGTACATGGCTTTGCTATGAGATACATTGAAACATCACCTTCCTACATAAAGAGAAATTAATTTTTACCTTCCTCAATCCTTGTGGAAGAAAGACTAGATCTCAGCGCATGCTAGATCAAGAAGCAAAGCTAAAGGATTTGGTACTTGCCTGCACCATTACCAATGTCTTTTTCCTGCCTGGCACTCAAGAAAAGAAAAGGAGTTGATGACAATGCCTGTCACACTCCACAGGACAGCCACAACCCTGCTGCACACTGCTGCTCTTGGCACCACAGGTTGCTCTTCTCCGCCTTCATCATCCTTTTGCTAAAGGGGCCCGATTCGGCTTTAAGTACCCCAACTGCTTTCTAGACAGGAAGTTTGGACCTCTTTCATGAGGAGACTAACAGAATTCAGAGCTAAAAAGAAAAAAATACACTGACTGTACTTCCACAATCCTCCTTTCTAAAGGTTTGTTGCAGTTATTAGCCAAGCCCAGACAGAAAGAAACTGTTGAAGATAACACCTCTGAGAAAAAAACCACCAGTTCCAGAAATTCTATCATGAGAATATAGCCTAGGCACAAGTACTGGCTTATCAATATCCCTTCCACACCAAAGAACCAATCCTACCCTGCTCTGTAAACCAGTCTCTTAGAAGATGGTTTTGTAAATAGGGAATTGCAGAAGGTCCTATGATCCCAGTTCCTCTTCTTCAAAGGCACACCAAGAGAAGAGAGCTCTGCTAGGCAAGATCTGATGAAAGGTCTCATCTTGGTTGGATTAGAACATCAGTGAAGAGACAGAGCACCGTGAGCAAACGTCCTTCAAATAACTACTTAATACATGGTACTACACACTACTACCACTCTGTAAATCACAATAGCGCATCTGAACATCATGGAATTAAATTGCTGTCAAGTATGTAAACTTGGAACCTGCCAATTATCATATTTACAGTGCTAAGCTGAAACAGAGAGTTTTCACCGGGTCCTTTCTGACAGCTTTCAATGGAAATTTTCCTGACCAAGTTTAGCCTTCTCTTCAAAATATTGAAGTGAAAAAAGGAAATTAAAGAATGCCTGCAAAATGGAGCCATATGTCACAGGTTTCCAAAGAAAGAACAGATAATCACAAGTTTTTTAAAAAGCAGACTTTGCTTTGTTTCTACAGGCCAACTTGTAAACGCCAACACCTCTGTCCTGCAGCTGGCAACATGGTTTCTAATAAACAGTAACCCTTCAGATGATTTCAGCAGTAAAGATCAGTTTGCATAATTTCTCTACAAAAAGTGCTTCTAATGGAGCACTTTAAGTTGCAGCAAAGGGCATTTCAGCAATACTAGAACAATGAAGCAAGTGAACTTTAAAGCAAGTAGTAAATGTCTCACAATCTAATTTACATGAGAAAAGTAGCACCAAGCCAAGGCTTAGCAAATCTGAAAAACTATTTGTCATTAGAAGTCAATCAAAGGAAAGTTGGAATAAAACACAGTTGGAGGTGAGAGAGTCTGATATCTCACAGTGATCTTTTGTGCACAACGCAGTATCCATCGGGCCTGCTCTAAGACGTGGTCAAAAGCCCGCACTAACCATACGGAAATGGAGGATGGCTCAATGACACCACATCTGCTTACTCACCTTCCCCACAAGCTGCACAATCTCTGCGAGGTCCTCTTCCTCCTGTAGGATCTCTTTGGCCTTTGTCCTGAGAGGGACAAATTCTGTGAAATGCTTGTCGTAGTACTCGTCCAGGGCTCGCGTGTATTTGCTGTAGCTGATCAGCCAGTTCACAGATGGGAAGTGCTTGCGCTGTGCCAGCTTCTTATCCAGGCCCCAGAAAACCTGCCAGAAAGGTCAAACAGCTCTCCAAATCAAAAGTGAACTAAAATAATTGAAGGCAATTAAAAAAAATAATACAGAGTGCAAGTTGAGCAAGTTGGAGCTAATGCAGCATAGCACAGGCTTCACAAATGGAAGCCTGGGAGCCTGTTAACTGTAGCAGTGACATTAAAATAACACTTCTCAAAAAATGATGCAACTTTTAAGCTGGGTTCAGATTTATTCAGCTTGAGACTGCTCATGAGGGAGCAGTAAGCCACAGCAATGTCAATTTGGAGTCTAAGTAAAGTGGAGACCGAATAGATGTAACTGCTTTTCCCAAAACTGCAAGCAGTTGCAAGACACTCCCAGTCAGCTTCTCTGAGGATTTTTTTGTGGTTTCAATGCACCTATATTAAGAGTGGTTTGCTTTCCATCTCAGTCGAGAACAGATACATTTGCAGTGCAGCTCAATGGGCAGCACTTAGGAAGCACACAGATATCCCCGAGCAGGCAGTGTTGGAAGGAATTGCTACCTTCACTCCCTCTTATAAAGGGCTCTTAAACACATCAGTTTGAGACCATCTCACAAGGTCACCTTTTACACTGTTAGAACATTTTCCAAAACACCTACAACGCTGCCTGTGTCAAATTAAAGCTCTCTCACTCCAGCCACTGGCACAAATGTGCTGAAGCACAACCATCTGGAGTCTAACAAAGTGGACAGAAGAGCTGCAACGTTGTGGGACGTACCTGAACAATGCCCAGGGTAGCAGATGTGACGGGATCAGAGAAGTCACCACCTGGGGGAGAGACACTGAGCAGGAAGAGACAGGGAAAGGCTGTCAGAGTTGCTTTCACAGTTCAAACTGAAGTACTGACTGAACATAAGACTGCACAGCTCAGTGACCCAAGAAACCAGAAAAGTCAACATGATTTCAAGTAAATAACAGATTGCAGTATGTTTGAAGGAAGTGCTTGATGCGTACTCACACAGGGGTAGTATCAAGCATACCATGAAATAGTTACATCAGTGACTGATTGACAGTATTAAGGTGTAATTTCAGTCACATTAGCTCCAGGTAGTAACTCCAGCTTGGATCATCAAACCTGTCTCAATTGTAACAGATTCAGCAAGTGTGCCGATGGAACATCATGAAAACACAGTGCAGTGATTTTACAGGAGACAATATCACAATTTGAAATTATTTTTTATATTCACCTATACAGTAACTACTTCATTTGTGCTTGACACTCTAATATATGCCTTCCCAGAGAAAAATAAACAAAACAAAACTTCCAATCACAAAAGCAGAAAGCCCTTTTACGTATGTATGTAGTGAACAGCAGAACTAAGCAGAGCAAAAAATTAACTCTGGATGTTCTTGCAGATGCCAGAGGCCCTCCAGAAAACATGGGGAATCCACTTTGCCCAGGGTATGATACAAACCAGTATCACTTAGGAGAATGCCTGTGGATGACATGCCTTTCACAGCACATCACAGCCTGAGATATGCTGCTCCATGAAATTCTACTCTATTTGAGCATGAGAGCCATGACTCATTATGCCCCCAAGTGCACATACGGCTGCTCTAACTGCCCCTGCTTTCCTGCTCTGAGCATGGTTTGACATACTTTTCACAGAGCTCTAATGACATTCTTCCCTGAGCCACTTGATCCAATTGCTGCAAGTGCCTGTGAGTCCACACCTCACAGAGCTACCTGTCCACATTCATTCTTTCTGCCCCCACACACAATTTAGCAGCAGCTCTGGATGAACAGAGACTCAGTATCTACCTACTCATTCCCATATTTTTAAGTTCTGCAGCTGCACAGAGTGACAAGACCTTTTTGTCTGAAAAATAGGTACTGTGTCATACAAAAACAGCGAGGAAGAACTGCAGCCAGTGCAGAGGCAAAGCAAATCAACACTCACGCTCCAACAATGCTGACGCTGCCTTCTCTCTCAGGATTTCCCAGACACTTCACTCTCCCGGCTCGCTCGTAGAAAGAGGCCAGACGGGCACCGAGGTAGGCTGGATAACCACTGTCTGCAAACCCCAACACACAGAGCTTCAGTCAAAGGCTCAGAGTTTGGAGGGCTGCATTTACAAGACTAGACTGAGCAAAAACTACTCACCAGCTGGCATTTCAGCCAGTCGCCCTGAGATTTCCCTGAGGGCCTCAGCCCATCGGGAAGTAGAGTCTGCCATCATACTGACATGGTAGCCCATATCCCGGAAATACTCGGACAGGGTGATTCCTGTAACAAAGACAACAGCGTGCTGCAGGATACAGTTCAGAAAGAGTAACTTCCATTGCCTGTTTCCATCAAAATGTAAACTCAAATAATTTGGTTTATTTGCATCTTTCTGACAACATATAAGCGTAGAATTCCTTTCTTCCCGCTTATGTCCCCGCTGTATTTTTTTTTTGCTGTTGTTGTTTATTTCTTCTGTCTCCTCATTTTTGTTTATGAGCCACTCAGACTCATCTTACATTCACGTGTAATTCTTTGAAGAGACACTGCAATGTCACTGATGCTGCTCTTTCCCTCACTGAAACCATGAACAAAGACTCTTCTTACTGTAAAGTGTCTCCTTCCCTTTCAAACCACCCGAATACAAGAGTGAGAAAAGGTTGTGTTTTATCTGAATTATCTGACAACTGTTCATAAAAAAGAACTTTAAAAAAGCCTTTAAGAGGCTGCAAAGGAAAGACTAGTCTGCCAACTCAGAGAATACTACTCCTGTCCATTAAGTGGCTGTAGTTGTCCACAAAAAGCTAATCAAAACCAAAAGCTTACAGAATTAACACATGCAGAAAACCTACGCAAGTCCTGGCACAGTAAGGTCACCTTATGAACAAAATTTACTCAATATTCAGAAATGGCAATTATATGCAAACAAGTCAGATTCAATTAAGATATTAAGACTTGGTGCAGGCAAGGTCTGAAAGGGTTCACTTCTGAAACTAAACGGGCTTCTTCGTATGGCCATCTCAGGAACTGAAAATACTACAGCATGATGGCTTGCTTTATACATACAATCTTCTCTATCCTCTTGTAAATCTTACCAGTATAGATGGAGGCTTCTCTGGCAGCCACGGGCATGTTGGAAGTATTTGCTACCAGAGCTGTTCTCTTCATGATGCTTTCTACCTTGCCATCAACTTCCATTGTTAACTAAAATGCAAGAAAAGAAAAAAAACCCCAAACTGTAACAGTAGCAAGTTTTTTTTGTTAATTTTTGTTGCTTGGTTTTTTTACTGTTTTACTTGCCTTGTATCAGGATACTCTCCTCACAGCTATTCTACCGAGAGCAGAGATGAGATTCGAAATTCTAGAATATGTTGGTTTGTTTTTCAGACTGCACACAGCTTAACTCCTTAATGTACATGATTCAGCTTCACCTCAGGTTCTGCAACTGCCAAATCCCTGTTGATCCCATTCAAATAAGTAATGACAAACCCACTGCACAAGGAAGCACATTATCCTCTCTCAGATTTCCAGGCTGAAAGAGCTAGCCTCCTGTCATAAGTCCATTAGGAATCAGAAAGCTTTTTTCCCCCATCTATAACAAGCCAAGTTAGTATTTGACAACTGAACATAAAACCACATTTTTAACCTCAGTGAAGTCTCACGAGCACCTGAACAACAGAATGCACACCCTGACATTTGTGTAGAATTCCACTTATGAATGCCCTGGGATTTACCTTCTTCAAGGCCACCTCAGCCTGACCTTCCCACCTTGTCATCAATCAACACACCCAAGCCTCTTACCCTTATTTCTGACAGTGAAGTTTCCACCTGACAGTTCATACTATCTGACCCCGGCACAACAACTTCACTAAAACATAGGAACAGGTACAAGAATTGGTAAATCTGTTGCTTGGTTGTTGGTTTTTTTTTTTTTAATTAACAAGGTATTTTCTACTTCATTCAAAAGGTATTCCAAAGCTTAACATGTCAAACTAATATCTGGTAACTGTATCACCACCCTGCAACTTGTAAATGGATGCTGCATTTTCTATGCAAGGTCATGTTAGAGACATGACCAGTGACAGGTAAGATGCTTACAAGTGCGCTAACTTGCTCTCTTGGCATTCATTCTGGCTTTATTTTAAACAACTGACAAGGTACGCCCAAAAACTAGTCCAGATGTTTATTGAGGGGCCACTGAAATAATTCTTGAACAAGCCAAAAGGGATTTTTGCCAGAGTTTCAAGGCAGGCAAGATCATCTTTTCAAGTCACTCGGTATACCAACAGGATATTTTAATCAGTTACAATACCAGTACAATAGCAAGTCTTCCCAGGAAGAAGACTCTCCATGAAATCTCCATACTAACCTCAGGGAAATCTCTCAGTACTTCAGACATTTCATTTCCTCGTTCTCCACAGCCTACATAAATGATGACATCACTGTTGGAGTACTTTGAAAGAGACTGTGAGATCACAGTCTTTCCACAACCAAATGCCCCAGGAATCGCTGTTGTACCCCCTTGTACACACCTGAGTAAAGAAAAAGGACTCTCATTTGCAAGGAACTAAAAAACAGCTCTTTCCCATCTTAGAATATATTTTCCACTAGAACTCCCTCATCAAAAGCAGAATGACAGGAGTCACATTCAGTGTTCTGGGTGAGAAACAGAGGTATTTCACTAAATCAAAAAATCGAGGGATTAAGCCATCCTTTTCTTCTCCCGTCCTTAAGAACATGACTTATGCTGATACAACAGCATGACTTTCGGGCTTGAAACATAGCAGTTTTCACAGCTGGAAGCAGCAATGGAATGCAAATGCTAAGAAAAGAACAACTGTACTTAGCTGTGTGTTACAGAATAAGCAGCACAATATTTTAAGACCAAAATAACTGAATTCAGTGTCTTAGAAGTTAGCTGCTTAAAGGAGCAGTTTGTGTTACCATTAAGTGCAACAGTTTTCCTAAGTGGCAACCTCAAAATCACTGAAAACTACACATCCTCAAGACCATGGAAAGATACCCTATGCATTCAAATGAAGATAGCAAGCTTGAAAGTTCTAGCCTTTCTTCAGATGTCACACGGTTATGTTAAGTTTATACATGTCCAGTCTTTTCTAATTAATGCACTGGAACAGTTTTGTTAAACTTCCTTTTTCCACCAGTGGGTTCACCTGCCAAATAAAGAAATATGACAAATTCAGCTAAATATTTTTTGAGATTATGATGTGTCGCACGGTGAAAGCTTACCCTTAAAAAAACCTAAGGCTCTAAGGCCTCCTGCCTCTGCTTCCCCCTAAGAGAGAGACCTCTTACGTAGTAGAAAATAAAAGGAAGTACTTACGGGAAGAGAGCATCCAGGACTCGTTGGCCAGTTAATAAAGGATGATTGGCTGGTAACTTCTCGGTAACAGGACGGACTTGACGTACAGGCCACACCTGCACCATAGTGAACTTCTCCTTCACCCCTTCAAACTCCAGCTCTAACACAACATCCTAACAGAGAGCACCAGACATGGGAAGTAAGCAAAGAGCTGCATGCTGGACCAGCACGCAAATTCTCATTTTAACTATTCTGCACAGGCCTTTGATAACACCACAGAGCTCTTAGAACCTCAACATGCAATCATCACCTCCCGAGGGAAGGCTCTTTCCCATATTTACAATGCCACTGGGGGAAAACAGTGCAAGATACGGCATACATTAAAAATACGCTTTTGAAGAGCAACTGAATTTTACATATTCATAAGATATGGTAGATCCCCACAGAGGTCAGCAAACATGGCACAGTGAAATGCCATTGGGAAGCCATATACATAGAAAGTAGCTGCACAAGATAATAATACAATCCCTGCAGGCAGGGTATCAGAAGTGATCATTAACTCAGACACCTTGTTGCATGAAACACTTTAGTTGGCCTCACGCAGAACAGAAAGAGTACATCAACCTTATAAAAGAGACATGGAATATACCAGCAACTGCTGTTTGGGAGACTTACAGAAGTGTCATAGTTTCCTGGAGGAGCAATGTATGTAACTGTACCCCTGTTCCGTGGGGGCAGCATGATTTTGTGTTTGATCAGGGAATTTTCATTCACCACACCATAAATATCTCCACCAGTGATGTGGCTGCCAACCTAAAATCAGAACAGGTCTATTAGTCATAAGTTTTTAAAAAGAACCTTGACAAACTGTAAAAAATACTACAGCTATTAAGTCTAGCAATGATTACCCCCTTTATAAACGCCTTGTTACAGCACAGTAGCCCATTTACATAACTCATTACTCCAACAGCATTGCTAGGAACACTACCTGTGCTCAAGTGCCTTTCAAGGCTCCGACAGGAGCAATTACTGACAGACACAAGGAATTTTCCTCAGTTTTTTCCCACCTCCCAACCTTATGTGCTAAGAAGAGAAAGGATAGCATATGCTAACCTGTAGGGTTGGAAAAAAGATGCTGCAAAAGGCTAAAGCCATGACATTTTCCAGCTCTAAGGCTACCTTCACCATTTGCAAAATGCGTGCTGCAGTCATTCTTTTTGCTCAGGTAACACCCGCTCCTGCTAATGCTTACTGCAATTTCAGGAGTTTCTCTCTGGTATGGTAAATACATTAAAACTCTGTAAATTTCTCACATGCAGCAGCAACACACCCTAAGTCACATCAAGTAAGTTTTGGTGACCCCCATCCAGTCTCATGTATCACTACCACCTCCTAGCACTCCTTTTTTGCAAACTTCAATAAAAGCAGCATTAACTACAAGTCCCAGCAGTCACAGCCTTAGCACACTGCTCCAGGCCTAAACTCTGGGGGCAGAGAAGCACAAGGGGAACATAGGATTGTCAGAACCTACTCGCAGATTTTTGGAAGGTGTGAAGTCCCATTTGACATCTCGGCTCAAAGCTGACACGTTAACACCTCTAGGGATATAGATACTTTTGGTCAGAGTGCTGATGTCCGAGAGAGGTCTCTGGATACCATCAAAAATAGCTCCCATAATGCCAGGCCCCAGTTCCACTGATAGGGGCTTCCCAGTACGGAGCACAGGATCTCCTACAGAGACACCAGCTAAAGATTTGCTGAGGAAAAGTTCATCCAGAACAAGGGAAAGAAACTGGGCAGAAGTCATCAGGTTCACAACATCAAACTCTCAAATCCCTTTTCTGACTTTAAGGTAATATTATTACTGTGTTACATATCACCACTTGAGAAGCATGTAGGCTTTATACCAAATTCTGAATTTGCTCAAGCAGCAAAGTTCACCATCCTCCAGAAAGGCAAAGTAGTGAAAAGTATTCTGCTCTACAATCATTTTTTCAAGTCAACTGTTGTTGGCAACTAATGTCAACTAATATGGAGGCGTCCACTGGTGTGCCAGGCAGTGGGATGACAAAACAACACACATTTCTTACATCTTCAAACCTAGAAAAGAGATAAGGCTGGTGAAGTCAGATAATGTTACAAAATACAGTATTTTTCACTTTAGAATTTGTTTAGAGAGCACAACTGTTTTGATCTTGAGCCTTGCACAGCTTTTTTCAACAGCAGCCTAATTTTAAAAGGAGTTTGTCTCAGACCAGCACTATTGCCCTCCCCTCTTGTATCAAATTGTCAGGTCTATGCACTACCTAAGCTCCAAAGATGCACAACAGACTTTTCTCCGCAATGGGTCAGCACCTTGGCAGAAAGGACTGCTAGAATACAAAAGAAACCTCCAAAACTTACACAAAACTCAAGAGATTAAATACATATTGACTGCAGAGAGGCCTATGACTGAGTTTCCTTTCAACAGGAAATTAAACGTAAACTATACTCAAACTTGTTCCAGGTACTGATGGAAAGCTACTCGATACTGTAATGATGCCATCTAAAATGATGAATTATTAGGCAGAGACAGGACCTAGTCAGCAGTTTCCCAGCAAGCTCCTCAGAACCAAGGTTTGGGAGCCAGCACAGCCTTTTTCCCAGGCTTTACAGATACACACAGCACTCCTGGGAGAGGGAAAGAGGCCTGGCTTCAAGTTTTATGACTTCTTTTCTGACATTCTCTCATATATATATATATATATGTAATAAAAAATACATTTTACGTTGCCTAGATGTTAGAATATAATGCTGCATCATAGCTGGACAAAGATGCGGTAAGCCCAGTGCAGAAGCAAAAGTGTAATCTATTATGCTTGGCAAAACACTCTGCCCAGAAGAAGGCATCCTGCCCACTTTACATTTCATATTTAAGCATTTTACATTTAACAGTTATCAAAAGCAAAGAAAAAAATGCAACAAATATTGCTTAGTTTTGCCATTTATGGTTGACACTCATCAACTGCCTCAACAAAGAGGCATTAAAATGCACTTGAATTCTAAGGTACACTTCGATTTCCAGGTTAAAAAAAATCTCCTCACTACACAGCCACACAAGGTAAGATTCACCTCAAAACCATCAAAATTTACAAAACACATGCAGAACAGATGTCCTGCCAGAAGCCAAAGCATCAAGGGCTTATTTCCATCATCTTCACCCTAATCACCACTGTACTCTGGACTGTGCGGTCTGGCAGGCCCGGAGGGATCAGTGAAAAGGATACATGTTTCTTCATACACCTGGACAGTTGCCAGATCACCTTCCAGCCGGATAATCTCCCCCACCAGTTCACTGTGTCCTACTCGTACCAGCTCGTACATGGCAGCGCCTGCCATGTTGCAGGCCGTGACCACTGCAAAAGACAAGCACATAGGTGAGCTGAGGAAATTTACTCATCATAAGTCAGTAAGAACTGCACAGCATAAACCTGGCATTCACCCATATCAGACACACACTCCTGACTCCACAAAAGGCTGCCACAACTCTTGGTATTTCTAGTTTAAAAGTCAAAACAATAAGTTTTCCTCCAGTTTTCTTTCTGTCCTTTATGCAGAATAAGAGAACACTATCAGAATGCAGTAATTCACGAGACAATTCATGCCATAATTTCCCTTATCTATCTTGATAGATTGCAAATGTTGAGGGTATGAGATGCTGTGAACTTTGACAAACAAGTTATATAGGCACTTCTCCGTTGCAGTGAGCTGGGCCACATTCCCATCTGACTAAATTAAAACACACAAGAAAATGGCAAAACTCACCCGATGCCTGGTAGTTACATAAATCTGTGGTTGGGGGCCAGCATTTTCAAGTCACTCAAACTTCTGTTTACCTTGGTAGCATGTGGATGCTGACATAAACATGGATAGATCAAGCCAAGGCGCCTGCTAAAGGCAGTATATACCCTTGCATCTAAACTGATGCCTAGAAAGCTTTTAAGAAAACACTATTTTTGGCTTTATTTTGTAAAAAAGTGATGTCTATCTTAGGGCACTTAAATTAACTTTCAACAGATGAAGACTGTTGTACAGCATGTTTTGGGCCTGAAACATCCTGCTGCTTTGAGTTAGATTTCAGCAGGTCACATATGGAGTCCTGGCTGCTTTAGAGCAAAATTTATCATGTCTTGTATATTACGATCTCAGTAATGCACACAGGCTTCACATATTTACACAAAAACACATTTTCCACTTCTTGGAAAAGAAAGCTGTGTCAGTTTAAAATTGTTTCGAAGTACCACTTCTGCAGTTAAGGACTTTGCAGTTAAAAAGCCTGTGCCTATTTAGGTAGACACAAGGGAATTTCTTATTCATCAAATATGTTGCATTAACAAAAATACTTGCTAATCTTCTGTTCTCACATTCCCATCCTTTCCTTCAGCTCTTGAAGAGAATGCAGGGGGGAGCAGAAAGCCAGTAGAGTCTGCATGTACTCAAAAGCTGTTCCTATCAGAGCCTAAACTATTTCAGCTGATAAAGATGAAGGACGAGTCCTCCTTCTCCCAGGTGCACTACCACCACATTCTGCCACCTTCCACGACTCTTGTGGCTCTTTGCTGAGCTCCCCCAGCCCACGGTGCAGTAAACAGAGCAGCTTGACACTGGCAGGGACTGAGTATCTCAGAAAGCACAGGGGCAAACTTTCAGTGAGAACAGACTATATATTTCATACCCTTTTACAGAAACTTAGTACACTGGGCCTGCGGATTTCCAGCCAAGGGATTTTACCTCATACAGAAAGCTTACCTTTTTTTTTTATTATTGTTGTTATTATTCAACTGCCTGCTTCTGCTCATTACATTTTTAAAGCAGGTTAATTAATAGTAACATCTTGTTAACAGTTTTTTTAAGGGTTTATCAGACTTTAAGTCAGTAATCCTTCTGAAAGTTCCCCACCCAAAAAAAAGATGAAAAGCACCGCCCAGAGATCTTTTACACTTCTCTGCTTTCAAGTGAAGATTAACAAGATCCTAGATAAAACAAAATTTATGACTTCCTTTACAAAATAATACCTACCAGGTCCTGAGACTCCATAAACATAGCCAACAAAAGCCTCTCTGTCCTCATCACGGATTTTGGGGAGTTTGGAGAAGTCCATTTTGCCTGTTCAACTGTACAAAAGGAAAAAATAAGTCAGTCTTGAAGAACACACACGTAGTAAGTTCCTCCTCTTCCACCCCTCTGCTCTCTTCTTGTTTCCAGTTAAAAAGTATTCTGAACTCAGAGCCTGAACCTTAACCACTATGTTTTTAAAGCTGTAAAAAGTGAAAAAGTAACTGATTTAAACAAACAAAAGATCTGAGATTCCTTACTGCAGAAACACAGGGGTAGAACACCACTCCATAATATGCTCCACAGAATGCTACTAAATAAAAAAGATGCAGTGCAGCAATGCCCTAACACCATTGTACTGTTTTTAAGCTTGGTAATAAGATACTTAAACAACAGAAAATCTCTTTTGTATTCCATATCTCATTATCCTCCTTCAAAATATGGAGTTTTCCACGATTCTGAGTGAGCAAGACAACATTCAGGGTCTGCTTTACTGCCACCAGTCTCTAAAATGCAATACTACAAATATTAATTGTGCAAATTCAATTTTTGCTATCTTAAGGTGCTGAATCACAGTGCTTAGAGGAAGAAAGGCAGATTTTCAGAAGCACCAGCACACAAACACGTGAGTCCTTTCTATGCGTCTCACAGCTACATATTACAGAGTCTTTGCTCTCAGTGAAACCCAGGGCGCATTACAGAAGAATTGTGCTGAATAATGGCCAAGCCCCCCAACTTGCAACAGTTAAACAACAGGCTGTCATCTCTTGCCAGTAACTGTTTTGTGAATCTAAACAACTGGCAGTGGAAAAGCTGTTTTATCAACAGACTTCCTCCATCCATGTTTGTCCTGTGGCCGACAGTTGGGCTGTCCTGCTTCCGGCACGGATCAGAGGATTTAATGGTTTTGCTTTGTGAGCCCTTACCATGCTGTGTTACCTTGGAAACTGATGGGTGTTAGAGAACTGTAAGGCCACGCTCTTCCCACTTCTCTTTACAGACACACTTAGGACACAGCACCGGTGAAAGGTGCACTATGGCAGCCCCAGCACAGAATGCTCCTGCGCTGATCAACAGCAGGGCCCCTGGTTTGGTGACATGAACTGGGAGGCATCTGTTGACACTCAGTCTTTGAGAGAAGCCTAATCTAACCCAGCATCTTCCACAAGGCAGCAAATACAAAGCCATACTCAGGCTCAAAAACCTGCCCTGCGTACAATAAGCAAGGCAACAACTACATTGCCACCCTTTCCAGCACAATTAAAGGATATGTTTTTGCCTATTATTTGAGAGCAGTAGCTGACATCTGCTATTCTTGAAATCCTACAAGTGTTTTCCAGCTCTGTAATACAACAAAGCAAGTCCTCTGCCCCTCAGCCTCTTTACCGATCCCTAAGTTTTAAATTGGTGGCACTGGTCCGTAAGAAAAAGGTCTCCCACAATTCCAAATCCCTGTTCATCCTGAAGGAATAGCTTCTTCCAGGCTCCATGTCTCTGTGGACTGCAGTGTCTATCATGGCTGCCACTGATTTATTCCACAGCAGCCACCACAACAGTTGATCATGGCTCAGTCACCACCAGCTTGGAGCAGACCTGCTAATGGGCCTTGAGACCGAAGGCTAAGCCAGATATCCATTAGATCCCTCTACCCTTCATAGCCATAGGTTATCTTTCACACTGCCTGGTGTTTAGACCCAGGAGACAATTCTAATTTCACTGTTTTTTTCTCAAATGCCTGCTCTGACAAATGGCAGAGGGGAGGTCCTCGCAAAGCAATCTGCAGCTCCTGAGCAGCTGGTATGAGCTGGTTCTGATATGACTAACACAACTATCTCATCTTTTTTGCTTTTAACAACTAAAACATTGCAAAACTCAAGCACAATTACTGTTCGTACCAAAAGAAGCAGCTGTTCTTATAAATCCAAATTAAACATTTACTTCAACATACCATACAGGACAACGTCCAGTGTCCTACTACCAATCTTCTATAAAAGCACAGTAGAGAGTTAAACCACATTCTCATAACTGAATTACTGACACAGCTTGGTAATTAGACAACGTCCCATATGAAAGAGTCAAATTACAAAGGCAAGGAAAAGCAGGAACACTGGGCCAGTTTCAATTTAAATTAACTTTTCTTCATAATCCAAACCTGCTAGAAGCGACTGTTTATCTTTTAGGGAGGCAACTAAGAACCCCAGAACAGCCATTCTGCAGTTAAATGGCAACATCCTGACAGCCAGCACCTGCCTCTCTTGTTCCTGTGGCTGCTCTGCTCCCTCTCTCTTCCTACAGCCACCTTTCCAATTACTGGCCAAGCCAAGTAAAAGAGCAGGGGATTCCTCCACTAAACCACCTAGCAACACACGAATAAACCCTGTCTTTACCATGATCTCTAGCATCTGCACCAACAGCCTTTAAACACATACCTATTAACTATTTCAAGTGTAAAAGATGTGAATTCTTTCTCACCTTTGTTTCACCTCCGCTATACCTGCCAAGTACAGTCTACACAAAGCCAGTGCCCATCCAGCCAGGCTGACCTCTTTTTTAAGGGGCTACACATCTCTTAACACTGAATACAAATTAGGGGGGAAAAAAAATCACCTGTTATATATCTCTGCATCATTTTCTTGTGCGTGTGTACTAGCCCTACAGATATTCAATTTATATGGAAAAGTACCTTCCTACCCTGTTAGATGTTTTCACTGCCAGTACTCATAGAAAATGAAATTCTCCAAAGCATGTATGTACCCTAGAAGCCATGGCAGCTGATCATTTTAGAAATCTACGGAGCCCCTGAGGCCTTTGAAAGGCCTCTTGCCAACACAGGATATTAGGCACTATACAGGATTCCCTCCTACTAAAGTCCTAGCATACCTACATAGGATATTAGCTTAATTTTAATTCCCTTATGAATAAAGATGCATCTTGTATCTTTTACAATTTATATCTTCCTTATCTAAAACAGTTCAACAATTGATTTCAAACATGCTCTTAAGCTGTAGCAATCATATTCTGATTAATAGTGCCAGAAATCAAAATATTACTTGCAGCAGAACCTTCTCTGACTAAAAGGTGATTTATTACACTAATTTTAAAGTCCTAATTAAACAAGAAAGAGCCCATGATCTGCGGTTTCTATCTTGGTTTCTCCACAGCACAGTAATCTGGTTACACAGTAGCCCAAAAAATGTAACTGCTCTGCTCTCTGTGTTGGAGAAACCCGTTTTCCTTCACTCTTCCTGAGTTTTGCATCAAACATTTGATAAGACCCAGTATTTACACGATGAACTGCCTTAACACGAAGATCTTTGCAAAATTCAGACTCGGCTAAGATTTTCAGAAGGAGCCTTCTTGCAGCAAGGAAGAAAATCCACGACAATTTTATCACATAAACACAGATCCTTACCTTATTTTGCAGAAGCAGGGAGTAACAAAAACCCACAGGCCCAGTTCAAAAGCTAGAATTCAGCAGTTAAGCATCACCACTTGCGAAATAATTGTCCTTCCAGTGCCCCTACACAGAGGGATGAGAAAGCCTGCTGCAGAGGGGAAAGAAATTTCTGACACACAGCAGAGGCATAACCACCTGACTTGATGAGTCATCAGTCTCTCCCTCTCTCTCCCACCAGCACCGAGGAATGCCGCAATAGCAATTCCAGCCACCTCGAGCCCAGCTGAACTCCCATCTGTGCCCTCCCTACGGCACAGGACGGAGCAGAAGAAATTAAAAGGCTTCGGCGTTTGCATTAAGGGCCTCCTACAAAGCCGGTAATTCCAAGTCCCGAGTGGTGCACACAACTACACAAAAATCCTTGAAAGAGGTGCATGTTTTCTGCCGGAATCTGTTCACCTGCCAGCCCTTCGGTGTAACACAGCCATGTCAGTGTGTGTTGTACTCTGGAAGAGCTTAACAGAACAACTGTTTAACACCAGACTGCACAGGGAGGCGGTGAACACACTGCAATACTAATTCCTTAAGCATGTTGAACAGTATTGATCGCCTCCAAGAGCCTTGTGGGGCTTCCTTATGCTCAGAAGCCCTTCCCCTGGCCAGCTGCAGCAGCACCTCAACAGCGCAGTGCTGTGCCACTGGAATCTGTTCTCAGAGATCGACAGGCACTGCCCCATACGCGGTACAGAACACGAGCGGCTAGGTGATCCCTCCCTATGAACCTGCATGAAGTTGAAGTGTTCCCTGCAGTCTTCACAACTTCTCAAGTCTATCTCCACAAGTTCTAGGATTACCAACACTACAAATTGGCACAAAAGCTTAGACACTAACCAAAACTGTAGTGAATAGCACAGTATCAGTAATTTGAAAGCAGCAGCGTTACATCAGTAAGTCACCAGTGCTAGGATTCATTCTGCTGGAATAACATTGAACTAAGGTCATAGATTTTAGTATAGCTGGAACAGACTAGTGTGTTTTGATTTCCAAGAAAAATGGGAGTCAGAATATAAGCCCTTACATTTGATATCCAGGAAAGCTTAATAGGCGTGAACAGTAAAATGTAGCCAAAGAGTTTCCCAAAGAAAATCATAGCTCCTCCTCTTCTTAGTAAAAACCTAGACATTATAGGATAGTGAGGATCACCACCCACACTGGACAATCATCTTAGGGTCACATTGGAGTGATGCTTCAGATTCAAGACTGCCAACACTTACTGTGTTCACCTGAGCAGATTCTGGCACAGTGCATAAATCCCAGTTTCCATCTGCATGAAGATCTGTTGCAAGGGCCTCATAAATAACAGTATAATCACTACCACAGATTTCCTGTAACTAGGACAGTTGATACTTCCCCTTCTAACAGATGATATCTTTAAGAGGAAGTATTCAAGAAAAATAGAGTGCCTGAATTACTAGACAAATGCAGAATTTTGGCACCATTTTCATATCTAGAATTTGGGGTATTGTCCCAGAAAAAACAACATGCCCAGAACTCTTAACACAGGTCACTGGGAAAGGAAGTCCAATAGTATTCTCAGGAAACCTGCTCCTTCCTACTATGCAGAGTTATAATTTTACTGTAACACAGTAGGGAAAATTACTCCAGGTTTCTCATTGAGTAAACAACTGAATTGAGGTTGGAAGGCACCTGTGGCAATCATCTACTTCCAACACCCTGCTCCACGTAAGCTGATGCAGGCTGCTCAGGGCCACATGCAGATGCGTTTTGATTACCTCCAAGGATGAAGACACCACAGCCCCCTGGGCAACCTGTTCCAGTGTTCAGACATCCATGCAGTAAAAAGTGTTTTCTTCTGTTTAATGGGAATTCCCTGTATTTCAGTTTGTGCCCATTGTGTCACGTTACTTCAGCAGGTACCACTGAGGAGAGTCTGGCTCCAACCTCTTTGCTCCCTCCCATCAGGTGTTCCTATACT
Organism: Callaeas wilsoni; assembly: GCA_013398955.1. Classification (NCBI taxonomy): domain Eukaryota; kingdom Metazoa; phylum Chordata; class Aves; order Passeriformes; family Callaeidae; genus Callaeas; species Callaeas wilsoni. The sequence continues at coordinate 26,537 of VWPU01012172.1, forward strand.
TTACAATAAAAATCTCAGAGCCTTCTCTTAATCCTACATGGCTACATAATCCCAGCTCTCTCATCCTCTTTTCCTGTCTCCAAATGCTTAACAGTCTTTGTGGCCCTTTTCTGGATGCACATCATTAAGCCACATCTTTCTTCTACTGGAGAACCCAGAAGCAGACACAGCACTCTAGATACGGTTTCCATCAAGTTTAACCAAGGTGAAAAACCACCTCCCTGAACCTGCTGGCGAGATTCTTCCAAATACAGCCCAGGATAGTGCTGGCTGCCTTTGCCAAAAGGGCACATTGCCAGCTGATGTTCAGCTTGGGAACCTCCAGTTCTTTTCAGCAGTCAGTCAGTCCTCAGCCTGTACCAGGGTATGTGGTTATTCTGCTTCAGGTGCAGGATTTGGCACTTCCCCTTGCCAAACTTCATGGGATTCCTGTGAATTTTCTCAGTCTGTCCAGGTCCCTCTGTATGGCAGAATGACCCTCTGCTGTATCAAATACCTTCCAGCTGTGTCATCTGCACCCTAACGAAGCCAGGCAGGAGTCACGTCCTGTGCTCAATGCAACCATGTGGCTCAGTCCTCTCATGACACAGACATTGTGAAGCGAATGCCACCAACCCTCCTGCCATAAGCTCTCAGCTAGAAAGATTCTTTCTTAAGCTCAACAATATGGACATTTTTCCATTTATTAATTCATACAATTTCAGTTGTCACAGGGCACTTTGAGGCCACCTCTACTCTGGATAAATCTGGAACCTACTTAAGTGATGCTCAGCTACGTACTGTGAACCCATCTGCAACCCTACGAGACAATTTAGCTTTCACAGAATTCATTCTTTGGGTTCCTGAAGTCCCTTCCTCTCACACGAGGCTTGCTTTGCTCAGCACGTGTACACGTAAATCCAGGTGTAGTCAAGGAAAGAGACAGGAAAGAGAATTCTGCTGCCACTGTCACTGCAGCACATGATGGCTACAAAGTGAGACCAGGCGACACTGAATTAAGTCCATCACAAGCTCCTACTGTCCTCTTCCTAAAAACAGATGAGGGCATGCCAATACATACAAGTCTGATACTTCAAACAAACACCATGCCTTGCATACAAGCTAAAGATATAACAATATAAATATATTTGATACATATACACAACATAAAGTATATATTCCTAAAGCAAGGGTGTGAAGTCTGTTCATGCAAGATGTACCACCATCACAAGTTTTTACTCAAGCACCCAAGCTTTTATTCAGCAGCTTGGGAAATTCCTTCAGTTAGCCCAGAACACTACTAGAACAAAGCTGTTTGAACATGACCAAGAAGTTAGCAGTAGAAATCAAACTAGATAGAAAGGCTGGCAAGGTGTTCATTGCATAACTGCTTTGATGCACTGAAGATCTGATCAGCTCAGTAGATAAGTGGCCTTCAAACATCAAATGCAGCTATCATGCTATATCTAGAATTGATAAAGATCCTACTTTAATCCATTAAAATACTCCTGTTACTAGAGAAAACCACATTGTCCATGTGAAAAAAAATCTTCATCAGCTGACTCTCATGCTACAGTTTTCCATACCAATTTTTTCCTCTCAGCTGAGGCTTCTCCAGATGAGCCTCTCCTTGGTTCTTACTTGCTACATTGCTTCACAATTTTACTACTGTGAAAAATTTGACATTTCTTTCAGCCTGCTACACATTCTGCCCTTTCTTTGGCTTGACAGACTTTCACACAAAAGAAAGATCTAATGCAACTGAAATCCAAACCATAATACAGAACACTAATACAAAATTCATTTCTGTGTTCTACAGTGACCTTCTTTTCTTATCCTGATCCTGTCATCTAGCTGCTAGGGCTGAAAAGTTCTGCAGCCATCTGCTCAGTGCAATGTTCAGTCTTTTCCTCTAGATGAACAGTTTTCATTAACCTCACCAATATTACTGCCAAACTAAAATCCACCCTAGCTTTTATTAAGTAAAAGTCCCTCAATTTTCAGGTGTATTTGGCACTGTTACTTGAAATACTTTTTGTTGCTCTAACCTTTAAGATGGCAAACATTAAAATGAAATGAATACATAGCTGTAAGTGACTGTAACAGCAAACTTTACTATGGTTCAGCAGTCACTTCTGAAGAGTTGAAGATCTTACCTCAACAGACAAAAGGTGTGCAATTTGACAAAACAACTGTTGCTAGATTTTTAAGTCAGGCTTAGTTTTACATGCAGAATCACAGGTGCAGAGTTGTTTGGGCTCATTAAAACACATTGTCTCCTCTTTAGTCTCACTACTGTCTAACCCCTTGTTCCCAGGGGTAATGGCCAAAATACTGAGCTTGAGTTTGGAATAAGAATTTCATCATTACGCTTAAGTTTCAGATCACCTTTAAAGTTAGGATATTATGGAATCTTCAGTTTATTATGCAAGGTATTTGACAGCTAGTTTGAAGAGCTGAACCAGGAGTGAGTCTGCATGAAAGTCTTTCAGAAAGGTCCAACATCTCTAGCAGACAGAAGTACTCTTTTATAGCACCTTTGGTATAATGAAACACCTGGTTGGAATCACAGCACACCTATTGGCACCAGATTCCAGTAAAAGGAAATTAAATTGAGGTTGACTTTTCCTGTAATGAAAAACTGCATCTTTATGTTTTAAAGCAAGTTAAGCTACATTTGGAAATTTTATGTCCAATTACCTGAAATATTTACAGGTTCTTTAGAACAGCCAGAGGCCTTCCAACATATTAAATTTTAACATTGTTTAAACAACATTTTGTGGTGGTTGTCTGAATATCTACCAGTTAATGCAAATTTATCTCATGATAAAACCCTCAAAATTTCAAGGATCTATAGGCAATTCGCATAATATAACTGCCTATTTAGACATCTTTACCAATGCAGCCTGCAGTTAGTGAGAAATACCATTTTAGAGTTTTCTCTGAAGAGGCATTTTTTAAGGTCTTACTTTCAGAGTGGCAGATAAAGTAATGATACAGTGTAACAAAGACAAGGACCAAATGTTTGTCCCACTGACTGAAGTTCTTGGAAGATGCAGTTCCTTTGCTCGGATATTAAAAAACGGTCCAGTCATTCTTCAGGCTCTTACACAAAACTTTCATACCTGAAAGCTTTTGTCCGGCTATAATAAATGATTCCCATAAAGGCACAGCTGTCTCTGTATGAAGTCCACGGCTTTTCCCACACCCTTTCTATACCTCCTCACATCCGACAATCCCAACCGCAACAGGACTGCTCTTCATGCTTAGGGCACAGAACACAGACCATCATCACAGACATCCAAACCACCTCTCTTTTACATGAACCACCACAAACCACTTCAGTAAGCAAGCACAGCTTGCAGCAGCCTAAAGATGGGACACAGCATCTTCACAGCACACATTCTGGCATTTTTCTTGGGATGCTGTCTGGCAGAAACACAGTTGGGCAGACTGGTCAGCTGAAACTCACCAGAGCACCAACACTTCAACTTGGCTATGAGAATCCTTACAACACGAGCACTCTTCAACTGATTAGGAAGGACAAAGATAAGGCTTTCATATCACAGAGACACTCTAGAACACCACTTCTCTCAAGCATTTGCATCTGCAATGGGTCTATTTTCAGCAGGCTTTTTAGTTCATTTACCTGTTCAGCACAATGAGTCTTGATTAACTGGGGCAGCTTCCCATACTAGTTTTGGTCCTTGCTGATTACTTTTGATTTGAACATAACAGACTCCCTAAAATATTGTAAACGATGACAAAATTAAAAGAGGGGCCAGAATCAGACAAAGTATTTCTGAACAGACTGAGCAGTGAAACTGAATTTTACCATTAGACAAGCTCAGAGGAGTAGTCAAGCTGATGAAGCAAGAAAATAAATTCAGCAGCTAGAACTGGTCTTTATCTGCCATTTGGTTAAGTGGTAGTAACAAGGTCTGTTAGACCAGGACTTTCAGGATTTATCTAAATACATCTTACTTGTTTTCAAACTAAGTGTATCATTTCAGTAAAGCCAGGCCTCGGAAGGCAAAGTCTGTTAGAACAGCCATATAACATATGGATGTCTAAAAAGCTGGCAGCAAATGGTCAGTGTTTCTAAGCTATGGGGGTGTTGAACTTGAGAGCTTGACAAACACAGGAGCAGTAAATGTTTGGATGAAATAAAGTAACCAGACAAAACATAAAAGTGTAGAACTTAACACCAGGAGAGATGACCAAACCCAAGAATTTGGTATAAGCTTAGCTGTCCACTCTCAAAGGCAAGAATGGAGTGAGCACATCAAAGACAAGCAGAAAGCCTTTTTATACCTTAAAAGGTACAACAATGACAAACAGCAGATCCAGTTTAAGCTGGTTTTGCATGTTGGACATTTAGGTGATTACTGGCTTATTCTATACAGGAAAAAAAGGTTAAAAAGTTTAAATTCATTCTGCTTCTTCTGCTGGAGTAGAACACCATTTCTCTCTGCCCAGCTGGAAGGCTAAAGAAGTCACATGTTTTAAGATGTCGAGTAAGAATGAATGAGCATGATATTCCAGTTGACTACATGGTCTGTCTTCTTTGGTACAATTCCAGCCTAAAAAAAAAATCATGTGGATACCATTGTTCAACAGTACCTCAATATTTCCAAGTCTGAAATCCCCCACTTTTTAACCAATGAAACAAGCATGGAGAAAAGAATATATTTCGGGCAATGTAGCATTGGGTTGTTGCATGGTTAGTGTTTTGTACGGTTTTCTTAAAAAGACAGAGGAAAAAAAAAAAGAGGGGCTACTACTTGGTCATCAGTAGCATTCAACATTTTATGATCAACATCAAAGTAACCAAAGACCCCAACTAGGTTATCCTGTAAAGCTTTTACTCCTTCTAAAAGAGTAATTAGGAACGCAGCCATAGCTCAACAAACATGCAATTTAAAAGCACAAGGGAAGCCCATCAGTAGGAACTTTCAGGGCTTGAGAGCCCAAAGACACACCATTATGGCATCAAAACACAAGGGGGAATGCACAATGCCTCTAAGAGGATCTTCAGGGGAATCTCCTGGTAACCTGCTGGTCTACAGTAACTTTGGACGACAACGTGTAACACCAGCACCCATGCAAATCTGGAAGATAAATGCAGGAAGTCATACTGGGAAAAAAAATTTAGACAACAGAAGGACACTTAAGGCCACGGACTTTGTAAATCAGGGTCAGTGAGGCATAAAATTGTTTAATATATACTTAGACCAAAATAAAAGCTAAATTTAAGCTACTGCTCTACAAAAATGAAGCAACACTAATCACTCATGGCTCAACTCCATTAGCATTAGCTGTAGAAAATAATTCCTGATTTGGAAAACGACAAGGCAGCATTTACAGGAAACAGAGATCCTGTGTTACTATTGCAACACAAGACTACAACCCCCCTTGAACAGTCAGCTGATGCCAGCAGCCATTTTCCACTGTTGCCTTAATTTCTCCTTCCCTGTTCTCTCAGGCTGATGTCCATGGTCATTTAGTATTTCTGAATGTCAGACTTTGCCACCTGATCACAAAATTAAGACTAATTTTTTCCCCACATAAAAGAATAAAGCTTTCCCAGAGGACTTCGCATAACAAACTGACAGGCACAGTAAAAATAATCTGCAGTATTTTTGGTAATTCAAAGACTTGTAGATTCTGATCTCACTTCACATATTCTCACATAGAAAATAATAAAACGTAGATATTATTAAATTTCTATATTTGCTGGTCGTTGAAAAGGCCTCTGAAAGTACCACACGGAGAAGCCAAATATTCAGCTGCTGCAGATCTGCACAGTGCAGAAGTCAGCACAAATACAGCAAAACTTATAACATACTGAAGATCTGCCTGTTACTCAAACTTCCACTTGCAAATGCCAGTTTGTATTTGGCATGTTCTTGCTAATAAATCACTTCTAGCAGTCTGTCAGCAGGTTTTCCCACTTTTCCACCCCCTCTGCACTTCATCAAGTGGAATTAGCATTTGAAATACCATGCTAGATCAAATAGCCAGTGTACTTTGCTGAAGTATTGCATTACAATGAATAAAACTATCACCAAATTGCTTTTATGCCCAGCAGGAGGGCAAATTCTCTGAGGGAAGACAGTAAAATCTTAGGAAGAAAGAGAAAGTAATTTACTTTCTTCTTCCTGAGAAAGTAAATAATTTTGGGCAACTGCACTGAATGGATGGATCTTGACACATATGTGTCACATACTCCAATGTCACAGCCACCTGTAACATGAACAACCCCATGCAGAATCCAGTCGTGCAAGATTTCTTTCTTGCCTTTAAGTGCATGCCAAGTGTGATGTTTGGATCACCTCATCTAAGCCAGAATTCTGTCACTGGCTACAGGAATAGGAAGCACATTTGATGTGCCACCAGTGTATTCTACTGCAAAACAACAGGGGGGCTCTTCTGCCACGAAGGGGCTGCAGTGAGAAGCCCGCAGCAACATTCCTCTTCCATAACCTTGCCGCTCGCTCTGCTGTGCTGCGGTCAAGGCACAGAAAGATTCAGATCCACCCACTCAAGATGGTGGGATGACCTGGCACTGGGACCCAGCCGCTATCACCCCGTTCCTTTTCTGTAAGGAATCCTGGCATAACACTACAGCATCTCAGTGGGGGTCTTCGAGAGCGCTCAGCAGGTTTTTCATTCAGGGGCTGCTTCGCTTTCCAGGTCTCTTCTCCCTGCGAAGCGGGGCGGGGAAGCGCATGGCCGCCTCCAGCGGGCTGTCCTGCCGGGACACGGCTCCGTGAAGGCCGGCTGCCCAGAGCCCCGGCGACACCCGCTCTGCAGAGCCGCTCCACGGGGAGACCGCGTCCTTCCCGGGCAGGGTCCGAGCGGGGCGGGGAGCGGCGGGAGCCGGGCCCCCCCCCTCCTTCGCCGCAGACGGCAATCCCCGGGCGCGGCTTAGGAGAGGCGGAGGGAGCGGCGCGGGGCAGGGAGAGAGGGGTCTACGCGTCTCACCTGGGCCGGCCCGGCGCGCCCGAATCCGCCCGACTCCCTCCGGCGGCGGCAAAGGAGGCGCTGGATCAGCTGACGCCGGGCCCCGCGCGCATGCGCCCGACCGCACACCGGAAGCGCCCGGCGCGAGCCGTACCCAACTCCGGGCGGAGCTTCGCCCGCCCAGCCCGGGCCGCTTCCGGGCAGGCGTGCACCGGGGGCGGTGAGGAGCGCTGATTGGTCGTATTGTATCACGTGATCGCGTCACCGCCCCGCCCCCGAGACACGCGGGGCCTCCCCATCCTCCTCCCGCCCCGCGGGGCGC
>VWPU01012173.1:0-48543 GCA_013398955.1 Callaeas wilsoni
GTTTGGTGGGTTGGTTCCAAAGAATAAAACTCCCCTCTGTGAGGACGGCTTCTGCCACTGAATTCATAGGATTCCTGGAGGGGGGCTCAGTCTGCCTGACTGCCAGTTGATAGACACCCCTTGTGGCCCCTAAGGAAAGGTAACCAGACCTGTCCCGCCTTTCCCCTCTTCCTATAGGTCCCTGCTATGTCACCCCCGCCCCTTCCCTGTATCCCTTTAAAGCCCCCTCAGTCTCTTATCTGGTCCTCTTCATTTCCGGTCCCCTTTGAGGGAGCTCCTACAATAAACCCTTGGAATTCTGGTTGAAGGGCCTCCTCTGCTCATTTGTTTCTGGTCACACATGGGCTATCCATAAGCCCCAGGCGCGCTAGGCTACGTACCCTCCACTGCACGGGCTGGGAGGCTGGCAAGCGAGGCACCGAGGTGACATAGGATGTTTTCCCTTTGTGTTGGGCACACCTGGACAAGCTGCTGCCATCTCAGCCCGGGCAGCGTGCCGGCGTACTAATATAAATAAACACGCTGGCTTGTAAGCTTCAAAACCCAGCTCTCCTGTACTGAAAATAAGAAACTCACTGGCCCCTTTCTCTGCTCCTGACACTGCTTGAAGTCACTGAAATGGTGTCTGCTACATAGCTCTAAAACCAAAAGGGAACTAAGAGAAGTAAAAGTACTGAACAAGGATGTGCCTCTAAGGCAGAAAATTTTTCCAGACCACACGATATGCAAACAACAGGTAACGGACAGAGAACTATGAACACTTACTTAAAAATTTTTAGATGCATTTGTATGCTTCTTTCCTGGAGAAGATGCAGAACTTGAAAAAGCTTCCAAGGACATGTTCCAGTAAACTGGAGCAAAATAAGTCCTTCCTTGTGTGGCAGAAAGTACAAACAGGTGCCCTCTAAAGCTCAAAATGGCTTCTGCAAGCCCAGAATGGGTTCACAGCCAAATCTCAGCCAGAGAACGGTTTCAGGACAACAGATTAGCCAATACCATACAGTGTTCTTCCCAAACCTGCTCTCAAGTTCTGTTCTGGAAGGGCATTTCATGGCTGTGGGGCACTCTGGCTGCTGCTTTTGCCATCAGTGGAAAACAGCCCAGAGAGGCCCAGGAGCAAACAAAGGCCATCAGCACAAGCAAACCCACTGGTCCTTGAACAACACATTGCAAGACAGCACCCTGAAAGAACACTGATGAGGCCAGTCCCCTCTACTGCTGCCACCAATAATGTAATGGCACTGAGGACAAGCACCATGACACTTTCCAAATGCTCCTCCTAACGCTCCTGCTGCCAAACCCCCATCAGACAGAACTGGCAATACACGTGCTGCTGTAGCTGTAACAACACTCAGCTGGCAAGACGGATGTGTCGATGGGAGCGCAGGGTAGGAGTGCTGCCTTCCTATCTCTGCCCGGATCTGAGACAAAGGCAGAACAATGTAACCAAGTATAGCACAGGACGCCACTGCGAAAGTACCAAGGGGAAATGGTTAACCAAAGCACACGTTACAGCCACTCCTGCGTGGCGAGAGAACAGCTTCTATAAATACACACCTGCTACAACGCCAGGAAACCAAAAGAACATATTAAGGATATTAAGACAATAATGGAAGTCAACATTCCCTTTTAAATTCTGTTTTGAGTTCAAGCATTTGGCTTAAGCAATTGCTAATATTTCGTAAGGGCACCTAGTGCTGAATTAAAGCTTTCCAGTGAAAAAGAATGGACCTACTCCTTAGGGAGTTTCTGACCTTCAAAACCAGCCATAATTTAAAAAATTGTCCAAACCTTGCTATGTCAATCTGGTAATTGCAGAAAGCAACAGGGAAAAAAATAATAGAATGCTGTTCTATATAACTGTGCTGGTAGACTTTAGTTGCATAGCCACTTCATCACTTATTAATCGTGTACCACATCATTTCTTTCATGATTTTGCCTAAAAATTCTAACAGGCTTGACAACATCACAGTTATCCAAATTCATGGGCCTTGCTTCTAGCAATCCACAAGCTCTTTTCTAAATATCTCAAACTTCACTCATATGCTGAGATGAACAAATATCACTGACCTCCAGATAGGCCTCTTGATTGTCTTTAAACAAGTGATTCCTCCAAAGTTTTATTTATTTAACACTATTAAGTGCCATTTTGAAATTCTATCTAGATGCTGCTGGGAGAGACATTTCTCCATTAATGTAAGAGAAAGACATCAACAATCTTGCCCTTTTCCTAACACACTGCAGCAGTACATATTAATCATATTTTCTCTACATTTTTTCATTCTTACCTTATATTGACTTAATTGCTGCTTTGATTCCACTTTCATTCGAGGACACCAAAAAAAGGGAAGAGTTTTTCTGGTATTGTTGAAGAGTTTTTCTGGCCCTCTCGGAAAAACTTTTAACTTCCTTTGCCAATGCCTGCATTTGTTAAGTTTTACTCATGACTGTCATTTCCCCTATTTATTTAACAAAATCTACAAACATTGGCACTTACACATCCATATTTTGATTGTTTTCATCTCTTCTTTTAACCAGGACTAGTTTTGTTTCAGATGCAACTGCAGTTAGTCGTTTTGGTGACCCAATAAAGCATTTGTAAGAAACTTTCATTTATCATTTCCCTTTCATCTTTAAGTTCTTCCTCTTGCTCAGGATTATGTCAGTTTTGGTTAACGCCAAAGTACCAGTCAATACGCTCATCTCTCTGCCCATTAAAACTGTGATCACTGCAAGAAACTGACCCCCAGTCTGAGTTCTCCAATGGAACACAGCTGCTCCCCCTACATGTGCTCCAGACCTCCCACACCACCAGCAAGTGGTGCTTTTACAACACTGATGGACATCAGCAGTAGAGCTCTTTCAAACTCCACCTATTGTGGTGCTGATTCTGCTTTGCAAAAAAAAGAGCATTTGCTTTGGTGGAGAGGGGATCTCTGTGGAACCCCAGCAAGATCCCAGCTGCATTTCAAACCACATCTGACAGACAAGCCCAATGTTTAGCAACCTGCCCACAAAGTGGCTCAGTGGCCTACTGAAGGTAGTCCCAGCTTCACGCCCTGTCCTTCTCCCTTGCCCCCAGCATACCTCGCTGTTACCCTAAAATGAATTTCCACTTACAGCACAGTGAAACTAGAAAAAAATATGGATGTGCTTTCAATACATACAACCACATATATTATATGTAAGCTCTGCTGTTGGTATTTTACACTGAACCAGCAGTTAAAATTCACATGACAGAAATAGACAGTATGTTCTTCAGCCAGCTCAAAGTATATGTCACTTCAACTTCAGTCAAATTCTTCTAATTTTTTTTTCTCCTCCTGTTCCACTCTTTATCTAGAAGGAAATGAAGTATTCTCAGACAATGTCCAGCAGAGAAGTCAAGATTAGTGAACTTTCTAATTCTTCAACACTGGTAGGTTCCCAAGGATAAAACACAACCACTTTCTTCTTTTCAGTCATGAGGAAACCATTATCACTAAATCTGCCTTTTATACTCCCTACATCCAGAGAAACAAAAGGAGCAATTGCAGTGGTCTGAAGAACAAATATATAAATGTCATCTTGTTGGGATACAGAGGCCTGAAAAAGAAATAAAAAAATGTATTATAAAAAAAAATACGTGTTAAAGAAGACCTCAGTTACACCCAAACTGGGAAATACCTGCATGTCAGTAAAACAGGCTGAACAACCACATTTGATCAAAATTAATATTCTTCATATGTAAGAAACATGCAACAACTGCAAATGTTACTAGAGCCTTCCTACTGAATACTACAGATTGTGGAAAAATGCCAAGATGTATTATCACTTTGCCGTCCTCTTATGAAAATAACTGAATAAATGGTGATCTAACTTCTACATAGTACTGGTATCCCATACTTACTGCAGTGAAAGAGATTTGTCCTTTCACCAACACTTCACTCAACTTACCAATTCGCATCTACTAAAAGAGCTTGCCTTTTAATTACATACATAAGAGAAATACACAGCAGCAAAAGATGGTAAAAATCCCAGTAAGACAGAAAGTCATCTCATTTTAATGCATCATGGCAGTGAAACACTTATACTACATTTAGTAAAAAATTTAAAAAATAGTTGTAAACTATCAGGTCAAGGTATAATGTTTTATATTATTATAACGTTTTATATTATATTATTTTATATTTATATTATGTTTTATCAGTACTTAAATCTCAGAGAGACTTAAAATCCCAACCAGGATACATTTTCACGAGCACTCCCCATTCACCACAATGAAAGATTATGCTACATAACTTCCAAATACCAATTAACCACCTATAAAAAGAGGTATGCTGGGGGCAAGGGTGCAGACATCATGTTCTGGTTACAAGAAAAGCAGTGCTGTTCATTTTTGAGAAAAAGCACATATCCCTCTACACATTTTCTTTCCTGAAGAAATACTAATGCCTTGATGCTTTTTAAAAGCAATGCTACGAACAGTAGCTCTTTGATTAGCAGTGTATTTGGAAGTCTAGTTAATTTATAAGTAACTAAGTATAAATGTACCAGCCTCTTGCAACACAGTCATTTTTTTAATCACAGCTGCATTTCTTAAAATGACCGCTTTGCATTTATCCTTGCTAGCTATCCTTATTAGTTAGTATTGCAAAGACAACACAGTTACAAGATAAAGGAATTAAATTTACCAAAAATGCTCCAGTTGCAGAGCTTTTCTTATTGATGATATCATCCACAAACCAAAAAACGAAACCAAAACAAACAAAATAAAAAACCCCACAGCATGACTCAGACTCCAGATTGTACCATCAGATGAAAAAAAAAATTAAAACAGGCTGATTTCTTTTCTTTGTATACTCAGGAGGCAGGCTGTGCTGCCGTGAAAGAGATAAGAAGGGAAAATCTGGCCCATTTTCTTTTTGTAAAGCAATTATGCCGGTCCAGATTCAAAGAGATTAGACCTCTATTCCCCCCTTGTTTAGTTTAGCACTAAAGAGCAAAGCTGCAGTTTGAAACCCAAATGTGAGAACACAAAAGTCCCCATCCTGCCCGTTTGATGATTAAGAATTTTCCAATAAGATGTACACGCTAAGAAGTGAGGCTTAACAAAATGTGTGTGCACACACAGAGGGCATGCATGCTCTCTATATATACAGCAAGCTTGCTAGGAGCAGAAGAAATCTAGGAAAAAGCAGCAAATTGACTAAATGACAGTGTTATACAACACTGATGCTTTTTGTGCCTGTTTAGGAGACTGTCACACTTGCCAGCTATTAAGAAATAATCACTGTTATGCAAATCAGAACGCTTACTGGAGGGCAGGGATTTGAAGGAGGAAAGGAGAATAGAATGTTAGCAATGTTACACTGATGTGAGAGCTTGAGCGCTTCCAGAGGAAATAGCGCTAACAATAATGCACTCCACACTCAGCTGAACTAGGATCACCTAATACTGACATACGGTGCTGTCTGCAAGCCAGAACACTTGTCATGATGCTATTTGCTGTCTAGGGACAAAAAGAAAGAAAGGAGCAATGCTGCAAGGTGAAAGACAGTCTAAACAAATGAAAGGGAGACTTCATTATTTAAAACAAAACAAAGCCCAGACAAAAAACACACACGAACAAATAAACAAACCCCACCAGTCTTATTTAGATGCACATATAGTGACACAGGAGAAAAATCTGATTTTGAACTCAACATGGAACCCAGAACTTAGCTACAACTAAGGAGAAAGAACATTCAGTGGAATCAGACACTGCAGAGCTGGCAAACAAAACAGTAAGATTAGCAAAACCAAATACAGTAATTTAGCATGATTGATGCTTACACTAAGATGGGTCTTTTCTAATCCCACAGCATCCTTTAGTGATGAAAGGAAGTAATGGTTCGTAGGACTCCGGAGCCCATCTTCTCCCACGAGACAGAAAGTAATAACACAGCTTTTCCTGGTACAATTTCTGCATCTTTCCAGAAGGTCACCGATGGACTCCTTGTAGATGGGGACAGCACTTTGTGCTTTAACAGTCACACCTTCCTTGGCAAGGGTGCATACGGGCTCCAAAGAGCTCCAGGCATGCACAATGACCTATCAAACACATTGAAAGTGCACAAACCTTAGAAAAAACCCTACATCCGTGAAAACAATGCAGCATCCTAGATTTCAGATTGCTCTTTACAACAGATGTTTTTCTGACAGCACCAACTGATTTCCACCTAGCAAGAAACTACACGAAGATTTAAACAATAGATATGGCATAAAAATTAGATCGTTCTAAAAACCTAACAAGGTCTATTTCAAACAGTCTGGAGCTGTTCTTGATCTGCAAGACTTCTTTGTTTTCTCCAGGCTCCTTGAGAGGAAGAGATTGCCAATTCCCGCCAAGGGAGTGCTGGGAAATGGAATTATTGAGTGACTAATTTGTTGACTCTTTTTCCTCCCTTCCTTGAATAAAAAAAGTCAAACAAAGGATTTTCTTGAGATTGCTCAGTGTTATCTGATGTAACCCAACTGGGTATGCTAGAGCTTCTGCATAATCATCCTTAAACAGAAGCAAGCTCCATCATCTTAAAAGGGATTATGAAGGTTATATTAATACAGCGAAATACATTCCCAGACATCATCCATGCATTATGAATATACCCTTTAAAAAAAGGCGTAATTTGGAAATGAAGCACTTAATGAGAATTACGACACTGTATTTCATAAATTTTCAGTTATTCTTATAACTTACAATTCAGTTAATCTGAATTTATGTCTGTTAGAATAACTCAGACCAGAAATGAACAATTTCATTAAGTGCAGTCCTACCCCAAGAACTGACTATGTAGAAACTGCAACCATTTTCTGTACCATATAGTACTCCATATAAGTAACCTCATAAATCTGAAAATTCATGGAAGCCCACCAGACAGAGCAGTGATCTAGGAGCTGACATACTCATACTGCTAGTTCCAAAATGACTATTTTGGAGCTAGTAGTGACTAGTGACTAGTGAGTCATTCCAGGTCTCAAGATCTGTTTTTCCATCCATCACAGCACTTTCACATGGGACACACTTTATGTCAGGAGCTATACCTCACAGAGAAAAATAGTCCCTAAATTCATCTGGGATCTGGCTGCCATATGATTAACAGCAACAAAATGTAACAAGCTGAAAAGGAAGACTGTTGTCTACAAGAAAACTCAGGAGGCCAAATACTGCCTTTAAAATCCCATCAGTTTCTACAGCATTATCAGAAAACACTTAAGGCATCAATTGTAAAATGGTGATATGCATCAGTGACCTTCCAATTAAATATGTGCTGTTAATACTTCAGAAAATAATCCAGTCCTTTTGCCCAAAGCAGTATAGTTTAAATACTGGTAAGCAATGGTACAATCCCTTTTTTCTACTCTACTTAGTCAGTTAGTCTAGTTCTAACACCCAGGGAACAGTTTTCTTAAGTAGGGAGGTACCATTTTTCACACTTTGTTCTATTTAACCATCAATCCCTTTAAGATTTCAACAGAATAGTTAATTTCAGCCTTATACCTACAGGCTATAAGCAAAGCAATTCCTTCTTCTGTGAAGCACTACACACTACTTTAATAAAGAATAGTGTTGCCCCTAAGATTAAACACTAGAGTTGCACCTCATGGTGTTTGAGCATGGCCTTACTGAAGCTTGTCTGTACAAAGATGTGCTCGTTTCAGCTTCTCACATTTTTGCAGGAGGCACACAAGAGTGGTGAGGTAGGTGTCACTTACCCTCAAAATCAGCTTGCGGTCCACATGAAGATCTGAGACACCATAAATGTGCAACATCCCTTTGTCTTCAAAGGCCACAGGCAGCAGCGGTGCAAAGAAGTTCTGGGCAAAATAATGGAGCAGTTTCCACTTACCACCATACTCTAAAAACAGTTAAAA
Source organism: Callaeas wilsoni (assembly GCA_013398955.1). Taxonomy (NCBI): domain Eukaryota; kingdom Metazoa; phylum Chordata; class Aves; order Passeriformes; family Callaeidae; genus Callaeas; species Callaeas wilsoni. The sequence goes on from VWPU01012173.1 coordinate 7,894, forward strand.
AGAAGAAAGACTGAAACTGAATCCAAGATTGCTTTGTCACATATTCCCCGTATGTGCTTTCTGGTCCTACTATGGCAAAGCAACATCCCCCTCCACCCCTTTTTCACCTCTATCAAGTGCAAAGAATGACTGAAGGTACTCTTGCTTCCCTCCAGGCAAGGCTCTGCCCTGGGAAAGATCTGATGCTCTTTCAAGCTTTGAGCTTTCCCAAAGGTTTATGTTTTTCTGCGTCTCTGTCCTATCATTGCTACATTGTCATTCAGTTAAAGGAAGCCTTAAACACAAGTGAGAAGGGTGCCACAGCATACTACACATAAACCAAGCAGCCAGAGCACCTATGCTGTTGAGACTCCAGACAAAGACACTGGCATTGCCACAAACTACCACTACTATAAAAAGAGATAAGATACTTATACAAAGTGCTCTCTTCCCCTCTTTCGTCTTCCTTTCAGTTCTTCCTTAGAGGACATCAACAGCAATAAAGACAAAAGTAAGTTCTCAAACCAAAGACAACTCTGAGCTTGGCAAAACGAATTTGCCAAGATCTAGAGACAGCACCTCCTCCATGGGAGTTAGTATCCATGACAGACACATGACAAACAGTTCACACTGCCTCTTTAATTTCCATTAAAAAGCTGTACCTCATTACTTTTAATATTTTGAAAGTCTGCCATTAAACTGGAAAAAGCCATCAAACTCTGCATCCTCTGCAAAAAAAGCAATTTTGCTTTTTTGCTTTGCAACACTGCCACATAATCATGTTGAAGGAGAAGCTGCATCCATTTCTTCCTCTATTAACATTCCATCTAGCACCCACTGTCTGCATTTTAAGTTTGTCTTTGCTCAACCATTATCCAGACATTGAAATGGCACTCAAAAGAAGTAGCAAGTCAGCTGCACCATCTCACAAGGAAAGAAAAGTTAGATACTGGTTTCATTCTTGTTTCTGGCTCTTTATTTTACACAATACGTTTAAAGCTGTATGCTGAAGAATATTTTCAGTGAGATGTTTTTGTCGTAACTCTCTTAGTAATTACCCTCTTAGTTTTGGTTCTTGTACAAAGCTATTAGCACTTTCAAACATCTCTTAATTAAGACTTATCCAGAGTGATGTCTTTAAAGGGTTGTTGTGGCTTTCCCAGGGGGACCTGAACATGCTTTCTCTGCACTCCACATAGACATGAATGAACTTAGTGAAGACTAAGTGCATTAGCTCCAGCTCAGCACCTTACACATCATGTTGTTCTCAGCAAGTTCACAACTAGCTAGCTTGGAGAACAACAAGAGAAGCTCATATCTGCCTGTAAAACCCAGACGAGATTGAACTGTGCTATGAGATCAGTCTGTTGCCAGCAAAAACACCACTGGCATTCAAGCTAATTGCACTGAAGCAAACCAAAGAGATAAGGCTGAAGGGAAAACTTCAGGAGAGGCAGCTGTGTTTCTTCAAAACAGTCAATAAACTGATGAATACACTCAGTATACTGGTGCTTCTCAGCATAGAACTGTAGAACCATTTATGATGGAAAAGGCCTCTAGGATTGAGTTCAGCTGTTCACCTGCCAAGTGCACCAAAAACCATGTCCCTAAGTTCCCTTGCCACACCTATACATCTTGTAAATACCTCTAGGGATGGTGATTCCACCACTTCCCTGGGCAGCCTGCTCCAATGCTTGACAACATCTTCGGTGAAGAAGTTTTTCCTAAGATCCAATTTAAACCTCCACTGGCACAACTTGATGTCATTTCCTCTTGTCCTTTCATTTGTTAATGGAGAAAAGGGGCCGACCCCCTCGCTATGACCTCCACTCAGGTAGTTGTAGAGATTGATAAGGGGTGTGTGGGTGGGGGGGATGTGTCTCATCCTCCTTTCCTCTAGGCTAAACACCCCCAGCTCCCTCAGCCACTCTCCATAAGCCTTGTGCTCCAGACCCTTCCCCTGCTCCACTGCCCTTCTCTGGAAATGCTCCAGCACCTCAATGTCCTTCTTGTACTGAGGGGCCCAGAACTGAACACAGAATTTGAGGTGCAGCCTCAACAGTGCCAAGTACAGGGGGACAAATCCCTTCCCTGCTCCTTCTGGCCACACTATTCCTAATACAAGCCAGGATGCCACTGGCCTTCCTGGCCACCTGGGCACACACTGGCTCAGCCACTGTCAACCAGCATCGCCAGGTCCTTTTCCACTGGGCAGCTTTCCAGCCAGTCTGCCCCAGCCTGTAGTGCTGCCTGGGTTTGTTGTGGCCTAAGTGCAGGACTCGGCACTTGGCCTTGTTGAACCTCATAAAACTGGCCTCAGCCCACCAATCCAGCCTGTCCAGACCTCTCTGCAGAGCCTTACTGCCACTCCCACCCAACCTGGTGTTGTTTGCAAACTGGTTGAGGGTGCACTTGAACCCCTTGTTCAGATCCTTGATAAAGATATTAAAGGCTGGCCCCAATACTGAGCCCTGGGAAATCCCAGTAGTGACCTGCTGCCAGTTGGATGTGAATGCATTCACCACCACACTCTGGGCCCAGCCATCCAGCCATACTGCTTTCATGGGGAGCAGTGCACCCATCCATACCATGAGCAGCCAGTTTCTCCAGGAGAATGTTGTGGGAAATGGTGTTAAGGCTTTGCTAAAGTCTAGGCAGACAACATCCACAGCCTTTCCTCATCCACCAACTGCATCACCTTGTCATAGAAGGAGATCAGGTTGGTCAAGCAGGACCTGCCTTTCAGAAACCTGTGCTGGCTGGGTCTGATCCCCTGGTGATATGAACAAAGGCATGTTCTGGCATTCCAAGGTCACTTCCTGACAGAAAACATTGGTGGTTTAAAGAACAAATGTACCAAAACCAGGAAGTGCTAACAAATTACTCTTCAGTCATTAAACTTGAGAAGATGGGAGATTTGGACTGGGGGTGGATTATCTGAAACAGAGTAAACTGGGGAGCAGTGTCTGATCCAACATATGGACCCTATATGAGAAATGGGCAGGGAAAGTCTGGGAGGGGTTGAAATCTCTAAAGCCCTCAGGACTGCTACAGGACTTCCTGTCAATTAATTAAATTGCCAATGCAATAGATGTTGCTCACTGCAGAATCCAGGCAGAGCCCACTGCAAGCTCAGACAAGTTACCCAGCATGGTCTGGGGTTTCAATGCCTGTTGACTTGAATTTTTTTCCTGAGTTTAATTCACATTATGAAAATCTAGGCCTCAGCTGTCTTACACATGGAAATGAACAATGCAATTGATGTAGAGCAGTTTCTGCTACTTTGTGTAATATAGAATCCTGTTTCTTTTTGAATGAGTCCTTCTCTCAGTCTCTGCTGTGCCTTGATTTCCAACTGGATTATATAGTCACACTACAGTGGTTCCCACTGCAGAGGGAAAGAGAGGAGGTTTGCTACCCGGGCAGTAGAGATCCTCAAAAAACCTGTACACTGGAGAAGACAACTCAGAAAGAACATGGCATTAAAATTCCACAGGGAATCTCAAGCAAACAAAAACCCCAGCCAACAAACAAAATCAAACAAACCACACACTTAAAAGTTTGAACCATTTCAAAACCTATTCTACTACTACAACACCCATTGTTTTGGAATGTTTGAAACACCGTTAGTCTGCTTACCTCAGATCAGTTTTTTGCTATTTCCCTTCCCAAGAAAACTAGAGCCACTTTAAAGAATCAAAACTCAACTGCTGTAGCAGTTTCACACAGGATATGTTTTCCAAAGTCAACTTTTCCAGCAACAGGATCTTGATAATACAATTGTCAAAGTAACTTCAGACAGCAAGGAAAACTGAAGGTGACAAATTAAAAAACCCATATTCTTCAGTTCTTCTGTTATCTTGATTCCCATAAGACCAGAGCTACATTCCTTTATTTAAAAACAGGCAAGTTGCGTATCAAATACAACATGCACACACCCCCAAAAATGGACGTAAAAAACCTGGAGGTCAGGAAGTTATCATGAGAAACCTCTGGGTTTAAACGTTCCTGTTACAGGCATGCATGCCCAAAGGCACAGTCACAAGTTATTTAAAATAATCCTGGAGTGGTTTTCTCCTCCTCCTCATCACATTTAAACAAATTCTTACAGAAATCCAAGTTCCTCAATTTTTCCTGACAATAACAAGGAGTTTGCACTCTCTGTGGTATTAAACTTCAGAACAGGAAACTAAACTTAGGTTTGTAATGAGACCCCAGTACCCTTTCTCTGACTCTTCCCTGAAGCCTTCTACACTGATGGCAGGAGCGCAAATAAACAGATCTCCCTGAAACGATTTTACATTAATCACTTCACACCATTAAATGCAACCTGAGACACATGCTGCTAGTTCTTTCCTCACCTCAGTCTCATGAATTCAGATCAATTATTCTCCATAACAGCCTGTACTGGGGCTCACCAGGGGCTCTAATTATTGAACCTGCAATAAAAGCCAGTTATCTGTTCAAGGGAATCTCATGACAACTGAGTTGGGTACCTGAAGGTGACACACGTCTGGGAGTGTCACAACACTCCACCAGGACATACTGTGGAGATGCTAAAGCACCCAACATGGCACAGTCGGCTGCACAGCTAGGTGCTAACAGTCAGAACCCAGTTGTGATAAAAGCTGTTTACTTCTGGGCTGAAGGCAGAAGTACTGTGACACAAGTGCTGTGCTGTGTTTTCATTCAATCCTAAGCAAACATCTTAAAGGTAAAAGTTAAAAGGAGAAACATTTGCTACCTTCCTCCTTCCCCACCATGTGGAAACATTTTTGCTTTGTACCGGAAATTATGTAAACCCCTCCATGACTTTCTGCAAAGTAACAGATTTAAATAAAAGTGCTCATTGGTGCTACTACTGTGCCATCTAACAAGATGCAGAAACGTGTTTTTGAAGTGCAAATAAAACTAATTTCTCTGAAGTCTTGCATAATTTCAGCCATTAGCATTTCAAAATCCCTCTACCACACTGCCTAATTAAATGAATATTAAACCTTTCCTCATCTCACTGAGGGAATACAACAAAACAAAGGGACAGCTGTATCTCTGCTGAGCTTCTTTCTTCTAAACCGACTTCAACAACATATGAATAATTCAAATATTTGATAAATATTCTACAGTGATGTCAGCTCTGTACTCAAAAAGACATTTATGGTCTCCACGACCATTACATCTATCAATACACCTGTCTTTACAAAGGGACAATTTTCCAAGCATCTTTTTCTCTTGAGGCACTTAAAGCCTAAGAGCTTCATTCATTGCTAGAATCCTAAATATGAACATTGTCATATTCCATTTCCTAATACAAGTCTAGAAAGTCCAGAAAGATGAGCATCATAGGTGGACCACTGCCTTAACATTTAAATAAATTAGCCTCGTTCTTCTACTGGTTTTTCCTTTGTTGTTGCAGTTATTTTGCTTGGATTAATTAAAAAAAAAAAAAAAGAACAAAAAGGGAGAGGGACAAACATTTCCCAGAGGAACAGGGGGAGGATGGTGTGGGCTAATTTTTTCTCAAAACCAGGTCAAATGGCATTTTGTTCTAAGGACACATCAAGACTGTCCTTAGACAGTCTTACGTTTTCTCTTAGCTTTTTCTAGTTTGCTCATATTTTGTCACACATGAAATGCTTAAATAAAGATTTTCAAAACCAGAATATGTGACAAATAACCAGAATTGAAAGAGAATCTACCCAAGTCCTACACAGCTGTCATACAGCTTCTCCATTTCAAAACAACTTCTAGACAAAATGTTTGGAACACGGAACACAGCCACTTCCCCCATGCCACACATTCCTCATTCCTCCCCTACTTCTTACTGCCCAAGTGACTTATCTCTTTATATGTCTGATTATTTTTGTGTCCTAAGAGGGAAGAAAAATATAATGAGATACCACATGTGTAAATAGCATATTAGCAGAATAATTTAGTCACAAGGAGTGATTCACCTCATCTGACACCAAGTTAGACATCAGATCTCAGCCAGTCATCTCCCATAAAGAGCTTCTCAGAAGCTATGCTGGGTGAGAGATATCTTACTAAGTTCTATGAAAATCAAATTCATCATGGAGAAGATAATTCACCCCAGTTCTGAGACAGCTAAGGACACAATGAATCACATTTGGAGATAACCATCTCTTTCCTCAGCTGACTACAGAAGAAATCTAGATGCTCAGCTTTTACATCGTAAATCCCATCCTGGAAAGCATTTCTAAAGAACGGACAGAAATATGTTCAAAGTTTGTAAAGTTGCCCAAGAGACAGTGCAGAGCTATATTTATTATTCTGATACATCCCGATGAGGAAAACACAACTGGTAGCTAGTGCTTTATACTAGGACTGTCACAAAACTTACCCAAGGATGCCCATGAAGGAGCCTGCCAAATGTCATTGAGTTGCCAGTACAGAGCTCCCATTGTGTGTCCTTCTCCATTGATTATTTCACTTTGACTAAAACGATAGAATTCAGTTTCTGTCTTTATACACTGAGCCTGCATCACCTTGGTCAACAAAGAGATAAAAAGTATTTTTGGTATATTGGATTTCACTTTTTTGCAAAATGTGTAAATATATCGATACACAACACAGATTTCACAGCAACAGCACATAACTTTAAATTTGAGCCCTAAGGAGTATCCAGCTGCAGGGCAACGGATCTCTGCTAGAAGGAGATCTATTCCTAGCAGCTCCCAACAGCTATACAAGCAGTACCCTCCAACAGACTCATAAGCGGCTACTTCTTGCCTTCCATACAGTGAAGATAGTCTTTGAAAGGCAAATGGAAGACAAGGATAATAAAATTAATTTTTTTTTTAACACTAATTTAAATAACCCCCTCCAGAGTTGCAAAATTATGTTAAGCTGCATTACCTTCAGTATATGTTACCTTGGTGTCTAAACCCCTGCACTCTGAACTTATATTTTCACTATACAGTCAAAACTGCGCGTCAGAAGAGCAACCGTTTTCCAGCTGCACTCCCACTCCTTTTCTCCTTCTCCACCTCATCTAAAAAACACTTTTCAGAATTTTTCATTGGCCAAGTTCTCAATGGATGCTAAACAGACTGCTACGTTCTTCACACAGTTTATTATTAGGCTGGGGAAATATAAAGAAATTAAGTTAAAAGCCTTTAGGACGGCTCAAAAGGTAAAGATATTGCTTCTAGCTAACCACTAAAGCAAGTTTGCTTTCTTTATCCTTTTTGCTATCTTTATTTTGGTATTAAATTGTTTAACCTGTTAATAAGGTCCTGACAGAAACTCTCACAGCTTTTTTGAGTCAGGACCTCACTGTGCAAGCTTTATCCCTGGTTTCAATTTCACAGTATCATCTATTCTTGTTCTCTTGTCAAGAGTGCCAAAAACTCTCAAGCTATTTTGCTTTTATATAAAACTTGCTGACAGCAGCTCTCAAACATTAGAAACTTAGTGAGTGTGCAGTTATTTCCATCAGAGTGTTTCTGAAATTCTTGAAACACAACAAAAATTAACAGTACTCTCAATTTGCCTAATAGCATTAGAAAGTTACTTAGCATCTTTTAAAAGCTGCACAGAAATCACAAATAAAGAAACAAGCATGAGGTAGGACTATTACGGATGAAGAGCAAAAGATATCCTTCTTATCAGAAAAAAATCCCAAAATATATTATCTAAAATATCAATATCTGAGTCCATAACAAAATAAAAGCTACTCCTAATCTAATTAATAGAGAACTACATTCTTCAAAAAAAATCTTGTTTCAAAAGCTCGTGTGTTCCATGTGGCAAAAATCAAAGCAATACAGGGGCCTCATGAAGAGCAAAACATCCCCACCCTGGAACAGGGAGTAACATGCAGCATTGAGAATAATCTTGTACCATGGAAGCCCAGCACATCCCTGCATCCTTCACCAACTACATGAGCCCAGCTGGGGTGAAGGACCAAGGCAGCACATACTGACAGACTTTCTCCCAGTTGAGACTATTTCTGGGTAATTCCCTGATTATTCCAGCCCTTCTATGATGAAAATCAGAGTCTCTCTACAATAAAACAGAGACAAGCTAGTTCCAAATTAAATTGGACTCTCCAGTTCTTCAGTATGGAAACTTTCTGAGTGACAGAACATTCCCTAAGGGACCAGGTCCAGTTCCAACAGCTGACAGAAGTTAATGGAACAAGTACTGACAGCTACTTCTATGGCAGACATCACTGTTACCTGAGTGAGGTAAATCATATCTTTGAACTGCTTTACAGGATCTGGGCTCTGGGGAAGCTTGAAATGACGCCCGATCTCTTGAAGCATCTGAATATTGCCACCTTCATGGTGTTGCCGATGCAGAGAAAAATTGCTTGTGTAGGACCAGTCCTCAGGGGAAGAAACCTTTTAGAAAAGGTTTAGAAAACACAAAAGTAAGGTATCCAAATGAAAAGGTTACATGTACATTTAATTACTGTCAGGATATTGAGGAAAGGATATCCATTACAGCCTACTGACATCATCCAAAACCTTAAAATTGGTAATACATTTCTATAGTGCCTCATACAGTCATGCAAGAATTTTGAATCACTAACAGCCTTTGCTTACACTCCTTGTGCAAATAAATGAATGAAAGCGCATATTGCTTTCGAACCCAGAAGAGCAACTTTTGGCTCAGTGGCATTTAACTTATTTGTCCTAAGATTTGGGTTGGCCAAGGGACCTCAGAGTTTTGCTTGCATTCATAGTAAATCAGAAACACCCTAGATTAACATGGAAGACTGTACTCTAGTCAAACACACTTAGGTATAAAACTCATACAAGTCAGTAGGGCTATAAATTCTAATATGTATATATATTTTCAAAACCTGTCTCTGATAAGAAATGATCATAAAACAGCTTTTTTCAACTAAAGACAACAACGCAGCATAACTCATTAAGTTATTATTGCCAAGTTTTCATTGTAATTACACTCTCTAAATAATCTTATTTAAATTTGTTTCTTTTTAGGCTGGATTGAATAATTTTTATTGTTATTAATAGAGATGAATGTTCTGATCATGCTTCAGATAATACGCTTTGCCCTGTAAATTGAAAGGAACATTCTGAACTCCTTTTGGTTGCATGCATGAAGATCAACATCTCTCTCTGGACAAATGGACAAACAGCATGATATGTCTCTGCTTCACTTTGATAAATAATAAAGAACATATAATAGCTAAATTTAACAGAGACAAAACCAAATCCTCTTACACGCAATACATTAAGAAACAAATTATTTAAATGAAAGAAACTGGTAAATACATAAAAATCAAAGCATTTTAAAATTCAGCACAATTCAGCTTTTGTCATGTTTCTTCTCTTTCTCAAATACATGTCCCTAGACACCACAAAAGTAAACAGACGTTAGTCGATCATTACTGAGCTATATATTAAACAGAATTACTATTAGAAGTAACAGTTTCATAATAGTCTCCCATCCAAACCAGGTTCATCTTGCAACATCAGGGTAAGTATATTGAACACTGAGGAGGGAAACAGTACAGTTTCATTCCCTCCCTCCCCACCAGCACACACCTCTATCCCACTTTTGCCATACTACACCTAACAACACATTACTACAGTTTGGATGCATTAGTTTGTTGGGAAGAGACTCATTGCCCTCACTAAATGAGAGTGAAGGGAATAGCAAAGTGTGGAAGCCCAGCCTTACCTTTTCAATTGTACTGAAGGAAGGCCAGGATTGAAATCCATACTCCGAAGCAAAACGAGTTTTAGGATACACTGTCCAGTTCCAGCAGTCACTGTTGTAGTCATAAAAGTGTGTGTCACCATAATGGGTGTCATAGGGATCCCGGGAGAGCCAGCCTTCTTTAACTGACTCCAAGCCATTGGTGGGACTGGATGCAACAAAAGGACGGCTCTTATCCTCCTGGGATTTCAAAAAAACAAAACAAAACAAAAATACAACCCCTTTACAAAATGATTGGCTTTTATCATCTGAATACATAGATCATTTTTTGAAAGGCAGGGTAGGGGGCAGGGAGAACTCTTCCAAATTTCTGAGTCACCACCTAGGAAACATTCCCTTTTATGTCCTAACATTCATCATCTTTACTTGCTTAATTAGCTTCTTACTTATGTTCTTGGAGGACAGCTGGGCATGATTCTGCTTGCTCTGCTGTTCTGAGGGATTCTCTCCTCGTATCAAGAGATTTTCTATCTTTACATGCCTCTAAATTCTTAATGAAGGCTATTTAAAGTGTGCCTTGTGAAATATATACTCAAGGAACATTAATATTTGAGTACTGTGACTTCTTTATGGAAAATTATTACTTTTGCAGTGTTTTAGCAGGAACAAGGCCATGATTTTCTCCTTTCTTATTAAACAGTCACCTAAATTTAGTCCTAACAAATCCCAGGTATTCTGCTTTTAATGCTTGCATGACATCATTACAGGTTATTGTCATTTTAGCTGGCTCTGCATGCTAAGATAGATGAGACTACAAGAAGGGTTACATTTCAAATTGTTCAGTGCTGTCTTTATTTATAGTCTCAGTAGACTTAGAATACTAAATCTTTTAACAGTAGCCTACAAAGTACTGAAGGAATCCTTTTGCAGGTATAATTCATTTAACATCCTACTTGTAGTAAGATAGAGGCCCGAGTTAGTTACCAGTAACAAGTTACAGCAATTGGCTGGAACACAGCAATGCACTCAGACATGTGCTTCATTTTAAGAAATAGTCCTGCTTCCCCATCTTCTTCTTTCTTTTTTTTTTTTCCTTGATGTGAGTAATTAATAATTAACTGAAACAATTTACTACAGGATATCCTGGATTCCCTGAAGTCTTTAGCTCAAAGTTAGAAATCTTTTCAAGTTACCCAGTCCAGTACTACCAGGAGTTACAGGTTTCCTCAGCTGGCTTGTATTAACACAGGACCTGAAGTTATCTCCCTCTATGGTTCCTTTTTGCACTGAAAAGAGTTATTCTCTGGGTTTAAGATTAAATGGGTCCGTCTTGGCTGGCAACGCTGCAGGAGTGAACTGTGACTAAAACACAGTATCAAGTCAGAACACCTCAATTTGTTGCACACGCATTGGCCATCCAACTCATGTAGCTAATCACAAAACCACCACAGCATACCTTTACAAACCGCTCAGTACAGAAATCTAGAATCTCCTCTTCTAAGAGAAGAAATAAAAGTACAAAAGCTGTGCAAAATGGGTAGTGTCAAATCACAGCAGACTTCATCAAGGATTCCAGGTGTTTGTGGACTGCATCCTCAGAGTTTAAATTTTATATCAAAATATTTTACTTTGCCTTCATATACTGAAGAATACCAATATTTTGTTTTCAAAAACAATCAGTAAAATGACTACACAGCATGAGTTCAATGATTAGCATCACTTTTGCTTTACCTGCTTAGAACAAAAAATATTCAGTCACATACTGAAGAAATAATATCTTTCTGGTTTTGTTCAACTGCTATTAAAAGACCTGAGGGTTGTTAAAAGCTTTTCACAGTGTTCTTCAACAAAATCAGGATAAAGGAAACCTGATCATCTAGGTTAATTAATTAATGGGCAAGTTGATTTTTGTCCACTGGAATTGAAGGCCCTTGTGGACATACTAAAAACAGGAAGGAAAAAACAAGCAACATCCACTACACTTTCAGGTCTTCCTTTACATGCCACCAAATGTTATAGACTTAAGTATTTTTTTTTTTTACTTTGAGAATAACTCTTGAGTTCAGAGAGTTGTTTAGAAGATCTTGGAAAGGGCAATTTCTCAACATGCTCTTTTTCATGTCTCAAAAGGATTAAAAGAAAAAAAGGAAATCGTGACTTGTTAAACCATTAAAACCTTTTGCCAAGCCACATCCCCCTACACTTTCTTGAGATTACTTACACTAAGAACTATTTCTCGTATGTTCTTCACATAAAGTGTCACGTAGTCTTTGATATAGATTCCTATGTCAGCATAAGGTATGGAGAACCAGTTGCTTGCAATTGCTGCTTCATTTTCATTGTTACCACTCCACAGAATAATTGATGGATGAGATTTTAAACGTCGTACCTGAAATACAACTTACAGTTTCAGAAGTCAAGCAAAATTACTTACCTTAAAAATTTAATTTTTTTTTCAAAAATCACTTTATTACTACTTGAATTACAAGTCCACATGTATATTACATATATGCTGAGCCTACAATTCTCATTTTTCACCACATAGTTCACTATTCCCTCAGCTTGCCACCAGGCTCAAAGTTTTGCAATATGCACTTTAGGAAGGGCAAACTTCTAATATGCTGACATACATCTGCCTTATGCACATGTGCACCATCCACACCTACTCAGCCATGCATGAAGGATAAATTCTGTGCCATCTGCTTGCCTGAATACTCCTGCAAGTAGTCAGAGGAGTTCAAGACGACTTAGCTAGGTTACGTTTTGTGTCTGCTACATAAAGGTACACTAACGAACACTTCCAAACAACCATTTTTGGAAAGCTAACTTATACAGTCAGTCAATGAAAAATAGATAATGTGAAACAGAACTTTGACACATGGATAAAATACCTGATGAGAAACTTCTGCTCTTACGGATTCTAAATAGTTCTGGTCAGTTGGATATAGCGCACAGGCAAACATAAAATCCTGCCAAATCTACAAGTAAAAGGAAAGATAAAAAAAACTGTCAGCAAATTATTTACCCAAAGGAGTCTGTAGGAGACTACACTTTTCTGAAGGCCATGCTACACAGAGAGAGACAGACGAGCTCCTCATACAATTGCATTTTCATTGCAGTGAGAATATGCTTTTCCATGGCTCTTTTCAGCACACATTCCCTAAGGAAACTGAAGATAGAGAATAGGACAGTGGGGGATAATGGAGCCATTAATAATTGTTACAATCCTAACACTGTACAAAAACAGCAAAGCTATTGCTGCAGAATCACTCCTAATCCTTTAGTGACTGCTGGTGTCAAAACTCTCTATTGAAAGAAACTTTTTCTCACTATTTCCCTCAGTGAGCTATCACTGGTTTTCCTTAAGCACAGTTTGACTCCAATGCACCAATGCACTTTTAAGTCTTTACAAGACCATCAGAAGAAACAAAACCAAAAACCTCTCCCACTGCCCCCTCCTATCAGAGTAAGGGTCTGATTTTCTGCATTTCCTTGCTATTTTGGCTGCTAAATAGGATCTAAATCTTGCACTGAGCACTGTGCAGGCACAGATCTAAGTGGCCTACTTAAGGTGCCTTGTGTCAAAAATTAAAGAACTGTAAGTGCTCAGAAGCCTTGAAAATCAGGACACTCATTCAGATGACTAAAATAGATGTAACTTTTTTTTTTTTTTGCAAGCACACTCATCTGAAAGCAGCAAGGTATGAATTCTGCTTCCCTGTTTTTTATGGTGTAGACTAAGACCAAACACACTTCTTGGGATTTTTAATACCGGATGCAACTTGGCCTTCATTCATCTAGTCACTATTTCATCAAAACTTATTAATATGTGCCTCCAAGCTCATATAATCAAAGGTATTAATCTAGGATTAGTGATTGCAGCAGGTGTTCACCTTACAGCTACATTTATATTCAATTATACCTTGTTCAAAATGGCCCTTTGGATAATGCCTTCCATGTTTGACTTTGGGCCAAATGAAAAGTTTGAACCAAAACCACCCAAACCTTTTCAGGTAATGCTAAAAAGAAGAAAATACTTTTAAAAGAAATAAAATCCATTTCCACAACTGAGAAAAGCATAGCTACCTTCTACCTAATGGCTATCTTCTACTATCAAGTCTCCAAAATATCACTTCCAGATTCAACAGACAGCCTTTGTAATCAGAAACCATTCGAATAAAAAAGAAATTAAAAAACCTCAACCAGCCAACCAAAAGATCAGGTTGATCTGACCTCTTGTGTTGATACTCTACAATGTCCTTTGGAAAGATGGTTAGAACCTATGTATTAATTCTCTTATTTTTTCATTTAAAGTGGATTTTCATTTACAAGTTCTTGTCAGTTTTTAAATAAGTATTCTGTGTTTATTGTTTTTACCATTATTCCTATTTCATCACAAATATCGTAAAATTCATCTTGTTCATATACTCCTCCTCCCCAAACCCGAAGGGCATTCATGTTAGCATCTGCTGCAGACTTCAAGAGTAGCCTTAGTCTGTCAAATACAAAAAGGAGATATACAAGTTTTGTGAAGTTGTATTACTTAAGAGTTTCTAAGGTTATACAAAAAACGAAGAAACTAACGCCTTTACCAAAAAAAACCCCCAAAGCTAAATCATTAGCAGGCAATCTAAGACTTAGAACTCTAACAGAAAGTATCAAAATACTCCCGTTTCTAAAGCTGCATGTCTGGGCAGAGCTCTCAAAAAGCAATTTTTTGTGCAGAAAAAATTGCTTGGTCCTGTTAACACTGAGAAAATAGATGGAGTGACACATGTGTAAGTGCTTTTACAGAAGTATTGGCAGGGCCAGCTTTAGAAATACTGTATTTTATTAATCATGTTGTTCTTTTCTCCTCTGATATTACTTGCTTTGTATGTCAATTACTTGAATTCAAATTCTCTTTAAACACAATTGGGAATGTATATTCTTTTCCTGAGTTCCATAATGCAGAGCGAGAATGGGGGAGCAAGAGGGTGAGGAGAAAGACTGAGACTCGGAATCTCATTTTAAGGGTTTTAGGCTCCAGTCATTTTTCCTTAAATCATACTGGCAGTCTCTAAATTGCATGTGAATGCAGACTGCAGCATGCCCTGTTGTCCTGGTTCCCCAATAACCCAGAGCAAAGCTTAGTCCAAGTACAGTATAGCCCCCATCCCACCTGCATCTCTGGGGTGCTGTGCATTGAAATCCAGGTAGCCTAGATGAGATCAGGAAAAAGGGAGAGAGGCTACCATGCACTTATGTAACCCTGCATGACATGGGTTAGGATATGGGTGACATGCATGTCCTCTGACTACCAATGGATGCGTCCAGAAAATAAGGTCAAACAGCATGAGGACCGTCCCTAAAAATACCCAAAAGGCAGTAACTATGAAATGCAAACAATCACCTTCCCACCAGTAATTGCACCTATGTCTTGAACATCATTCAAATCTGTTCATGTTAATTAAGCCCTAATACTGAAGCCTCCAACCCACAACAATTAGTGTTCTACCTTGAAAGGAGTTTTACCCACTAAAGCCAACCTTTGATAAAGGGCATAGAGAGAATCAGGAGGAGGCAAACACGATCCTTTATCCTTAGAGAACATCAAATGTGGCTTACGTGTCATAGGTCACTCTGTCCTGGAAAGAATCTGCTGGAATCCAGTTTGAGCCCTTAATAAAAATGGGTCGGCCATTGATTCTGAAGTAGAAACTCAGACCTGGTGAGCCAGGAATAGGCTCCTGAACAAGTTCCACTGTCCGAAAATAAACCTGTGAAGACATGAAACTTAGATTTAAAGCTGACAAAAATGAATTAAATGAAATAAATAAAGAAAACCATTACAAAAGGGACTGAACTGAACAGCAACAGCTTAGAATTTGTCAAGGAGTCAAAAGACATGGTCTCATCTCTAAATTCCTGCTTGTTTAAAACACACTGTAACAGGACTAGAAAGAATTCTTTCAATAAGCCTGTTCCCTTTTTAAAATTGCTATTATATTAAGAGAGAGCAAGAGAAAGCATGAGCAAACGACTGTGCATGTGCACACAAGCATGTAAGGAAGAGACAGATACAGTTTGGTTGTTGCAGAATTCAGTCAAAAGTCCAGCATAGGACCAGAAAGAGGCATACAGTGGTTGCACCAGATCAGAGACACCATTTAATCTGCAGTTTTCTTCTACCAGGAGACTGCAGCAGCTCAGCTCAGTTTTAAGTCTTGTCCCTGAATGCCTAGCATCAGATTAATGTAGTAGAAGCAAAATCTTCTCCTTTTACTGCTCTGAAATGATACCTTTTTAATAGGCATAGCACTTAAAGAGAAAAAAATATGCATACAAACACAAATGCCTAAGTGTAGGGCTCCCTGGCCATCATAGCTGTGTTGGAACAGTACTATCAGTGATAATGTTTCAGAGAGACCAGTTCAGCTAAATACACACTAACTCTGTGTAAAGTATTAAAGACCATTCCAGATAAAAGCACATCTCAAGCAGAAGCCGAACTTTTACAGCTGCTCTTTTAGCCTAATATATGGCATTGTGATGCTGAAAGAAGAAAACAGCCCTTTTTCCTGTTGCAAGTGGAATTAAAGTTCTCAGGAAATCGTTCCAGGCATTTTCTGGGACTTTACTACAAGCAACAATGCTGCTCCGAGGGGTATCCTGATTGCACTGCCATAAAGAGCCATGAGGGAGCAGTGAGTGCACTGCAACATCACTGACCCTGTATTTGTACAGGTGTCTTCCCCACCTGCCATGTCAGCTCCTGCACACCTCCAAACTCTTCCAGAAAACAGCTCCTTCAGCATGACTTTAAACTTTTTCTCCCGCATTCTTGTTCCAGTTCAATCTGTCTAAACCAGAAAGAAAACACTTTTCCTTTCTTGTACCTGTTGCTCATTATCATATGGAGATAACTGGAAAATTTAAATAAAGTGAAGGAAAGCTAATAGCAAATTTCAGCCAAAACAGGTTTGGGTCAGCAGGGCAGGAACCTAATTTTTTCTAGACTATTCCTAAGAGAGCAACCTCTCCTCCCTCAGATGACTATTTGCTTTACCTTTTCAAAAGGTCAGCTTGTAGAGTACAGCCTGTTCTCTCTCTGCCACAGGCTTCAGCTGAGGCAAGTATCTGTCAGTAAATCAGGCTAAAATTAACCTAGGTAAGCGCAAATGATACACTTGTCTTTAAGACAAAATGCAATTCTTTACTTCACACACCAGACATGACTGGAGTTCAAAAGAGAAATGATTAATCCCACTATGGGACTGCATTTTCTAAACGTTCAGCTTATCAAAAATCACACATACAGACAGAAAACTATTTCTAGTGGTAGCGAAGAAAATCACCACTTTTTGCTTCCTCTTTGGTGCTTCTACATTAACTAGACAATTATAACCAAATACCTGGATAGACACAATGCATGTGACAAACCAGATGCATTAGTGGAGGTCACAGATCACTGATCTCAACCTAAACCTCTCTGCATCATGGCAGTGACCATTCCTAGAATTTTGCAGACTTAGTTTAACATGAGAAGTTGAATTTAAAAAATAAACAATGTTTCATACAACCTTCACAGTTACCTTAACTCCTAAAGGCTACAAAACAAAAACTACAGTATGAGTACTGCACTAGCAAAAAAGTTCTGACCTTCCTACAGCGAATTCAATTACTTGGAGAAAAACTCCTCGGTCTCCATTGTGGCTCTTTTTTATGGCACAAAGTGGAATGGGATTTGCAGTTGGAGCTGCGAAAGCATTTGGGATGTCATCTTAATGGATGTCATCTTAATGGATGTCATCAGGCAGGTTGGGACTGTCTCAGAGCGCATTTGTAATGGAGTATTTATATCACTAACAGAAGTAATGTGATACTGCTTTTTTCATGCTCAAGTGGAACTCATGCAACTGGCCAAACCCAAGGCAACCTGAGAGGCTAAAACACTCAGCCAGGACCACCCAGACAGCAGAAGCAAGAGTAAAAGCTCAGCTCACATTCCCAGGCCTTCAAGATTTGGTGCAACTCCATTGTTCTCCTGGGGCCACTGATAACAGCACATCTTCCTGTTTCCTACTACAGCTTCCTTCTGCCTTGGGGGGTAGAAAAAGGGCAATGGGAGACAGTTTGGCAAGCTTGGCTACGTGCCCTTCTGGCTACCAAGACTCTGGCCACCTTGAAATCTGTCTGATAACAGCTTGCTGCCTGAGGGCTGAACATTTCTCCCAGTCTCGGAGCACGCACAAGAGGCTCTCTAGCGACCACAGACCCATCAGCTGGTTCTGGGCATAATTATGAAACAGATACCTGTCTTCTTAAGGCACATACAAAGGTGTTGTACACAGTTAAGTGACCTGTAGCTCACCTTTGGCATTCTCATATTTAGCAGTAGGAAAAGTAATAAGGATGAAGATGCCTAGAGCTGAAATAAGATCACAGAACAACCCAGTGACCTAACAAATTAGCACGCAGCATGAAAGTGGTGTGAAAACTACAAAGCCAGAAGGAAAGACTTCTGGAAGTCATGCTAAAATGCCTGAGGGTAAAAGAGTGTGTAAAGGGATGGAGGGAAAGATAGCTAGAGGCTGAGATCTTGAAAGTGCAAAAACAGCCTTACGAAACAAAAAACTCTGAGTACAGTGCTGGAGAAATGAGCATACAGAAAGATGGGGAAATAGAACTGAAAAGAAAACAAATGCCTCATGGAGCAATGAAAGAGGTGATAAATTCCTTGATGTAGAGATGGCAAGAAATAAGTAAATTATCAATAGCAAACAGGACCCTCCAGCAAGAAAACTGATGTGACTCTGAGATATAAGTTTGTTTCACATTGTCCTGAGAAACAAACTCTAAAACAAAATATTCAAATGGAAAACCAAACCAAAACCAAACCACATCCCATCCTGGATGCTGGCTTTTATTCTGCTTTGGTTTTCTGCTACTCTGAACAGGAATGAGTAAGTACCTCTCTCAGCCAAAGAGATTCCCAGCACTGCTGGCTAGAGCTGTATAGAGCTCCTGCAGGTACATACTGGAAGGCCACCCAGAAATATTGCCAAAGAATTAGTTAATGTTTTGAAGACTACTCTAACATGTCGGAATCCAGAAAGTAGTTCAAACTAGGAGCAGCCAAATCTGACATAAGATCAAGCTGTGTTTTCTCATATGTACAGTTCTCATGCTTCAGCTTTCTCCTGTCCAAAGTTAAGTAGATACTCATATGGACACAAACCACTTGTGAAATGCCTCACCACTATTTTTTTTTTCTGGGGAAAAAGAAAAAAAAGGACTGCAAGTAGAAAATTTATTCCTCCTGAATACAGTCAGTACAACATGGACAACAGAACTGACAACAAAACAACGTTCAGGAACATTAATCCCTGATTGTATCTCCTGAACTACTCTAAGTTCTTATTAAGCTATATGAATGTTGCTATTCGGTCCTGCTGACACGAGAGAAAATTATGCTACAACATGAAAAAACAGCATACAGAGCCTCTTTCCACTCATACAGCTCTGGGTGGGGGTGATGTCGTGTCTGTGCACGCGTCTGTCGGAATCTAAGACAGAGATTCACACAACACAAGAAGGATGATCAGACTTTATACTATAAAGCTGTAAAGGCTTCATATGCTGCTTAATTTACAATTCCCACTATGTGGTGCATAAGCTTTTTTCCCCCCCCTCTTTCCCCTTAAGGAGGAAAAAATAAGAGGCTTCTGTTGTAGACCATGAAGTCCCTATGATCATATTCCATAGAGCTCTATGAAATATTCTGACACAAGCACGCAAATGGAAATTATTAGCTTTCCTATCATTGTGCAGTTTTCACACAGCAATAACAGAATTTTCCTTTTTACAGGCTTTACAGCCGTATTTCCTACAACCAGTTTTTCCAACCATAATACGCTGTGTTTACCTGGTGTGGGTTTGTCAATTGTTTCAAAATTAGAACACTAATAATAGCAAAGAGTTATTATTATGACTTTATAATCAAACTAAGGGCTAGTCCTATAAAGACTTAAACACCAAAAGCTACTAGTTTTTTTCACATGAACAAATGTTACAGCAAATAGCACTTTAGATGCCTGGTGATCGGATTACTTTTTAGTGAAGCAATACACACAAGAAACACCTAATAAATACATACATTTACGTGGTTGTTTCCACATGTTTATGGCATAAGGAGCCCAGTCTAATTTCTATGATTTTTCTTTTTAATGGACAATTGGAAATTGCCTCTTCTAGGCTTCTTAGTAACATCAAACAGATAATTAAGCAGCCAGTGTGTTAGAGGAATGCAAAAATGCCTGACTATTACTTCTATGGTCACATTTAAGATCTTACCTCTTCTTAAGCCTGAAGCACATCTACCACATTCTAATAAATAAATGTATGTTAGGCTTTAGGAATGTGTCTATCCCACAAATTTTTTACAAACTGAATTAGCAAGAAAAATCTCAGTAAAAAAGCTTTGCATAATCTTATAGAAATCTAAGAGGGGTTTTCAGCTCATGATATACAAAACCAAGACCATGATATATCAAATTTAGAAGTGTGCTTTTCTTTTCATAAGCTAGAAAACTTAAAAAGTAAATATCTTTTCTTTTCTGAGGTTTCCGGTTAGCTGTAAACCATCTTGCAGCCAGAATATAAGTAAAGGCATCAATACAAACTAAGACTACCACAAAACAGGTAGCCATACATCGTGATGTTAAAAAACTTGTTTCTCATTAGCATTTTCACATGTATATTACAACCCAGCAAAATATTTAAGAGCTCTAGACACCTGCTATGCAGAGCAGATGTCCCAACTGTAACAGCGCAATGCCAGATGTAATTAAGCTGAAGGGCTCACCTTTGAAAACTTCTCAATCTGGTATCCTGCCTCCATCATAAAAGTTGTTGTCATGTTGTATCCAGTTTGCCTTCCATGTCCATTTGGCCACCAAGCCTCCACTGCAGAACTCTTGAACATACAAGGGAGAAAGTCTGAGCAAAATGTATAAAAAGAGGTATAAAATGTACCTGGAGGCTCAGATACCTTGGAGTGAATTACCACAAGTCTAACAAGGTTTTGTGCTTCAGCTGAGATATGCTAATGCTCTCTCCAGCTGCATCTCTGAGGTGGAAATCATTTTAAGAGAGAAGTATAATTTCTCCTGCTGAAGTCCAGGCTATCACTTCATTTGGTGTCCATAACAGGCCATGAGCACACCTGGACATGCATGCACACTGCAGGAGCTGTTGCTCCTCAACTCAGGTACACTGACACACTATTCCTCCAAACCCCAAGTATCTGTGTCAGGAGCAGCCATTGTTCACTGAGCTCTGTATTCATACACCTCCTCTCATTGATCCTTTTATCTATCCCATGCAATATTCAATATACAGCAGTGACACTTTTCAACTGTGACTTTGGTAATATGTGACCATACTGACTGCTTCACTTATGTCAAGCTTTTAAGTCAAATGCTTACATTCTTTCAGTGGTTTTTTGCCTTGTCTCTCTATGCTTCCTAATCACATCATTAGTACTCCATAATTTTTACAAACATGAAATACAATCTCTAAGATGACAGAATATTTATCTTCACACTAGCAGCTTAGTTCTGCTGCTCAATCCTGTTGCCAGCATTTGCCAGTTGAGTGCACGACACAGAAATTGTGGAAAGAAAGCAATAATGCATGCAGCCAAACAATGAGGGGATCAGCACTGAATATAGTCATGCAAGGAGTGCCTCAATCTTTTCAAACAAACTGAGGCTGGAGAGCAGCCCAACAACACATTTTGCTGTAGCTACACCTGGACACAACCATGAATATATCATGAATGTATCTTTCAGCTTCTCCAATACAGAATTATCATAACTGCTTGTGAGGAAGTACTGATCTCTGTGCTGCACGGATACAAACGGAAGCACAGGCTCAGCGTGTGCCTCGACAACAAGGGAGTGTTCGCAGCTGCCTGGAACGACTGGATGTCTCATTGGCCACTAATGATGTCACCCCTCTGCTCACCACTAGCTGATAAGCAAAATGCTGTCATGTTGGCAACACAGCACTTTGCGTGGCAACTGCAGGAAGACTGATACGCATCTCGGCCATATGCACCACTCGAACACCTACTGACTCCACAACATAATCTGCAATAAGCTCTTAACTAGAAATAAGTTTCTGGTGAGGTCTCAGTATTTAACACACACCACACAAGTCTGTGTACAGAGTAAGGGCTCCATTAGCCTCATCAATACATGAGAACACATTTCAGGGCTTCTCATAAAACCAGCTGATGTGAATTTATGCAGCAAAGCCTTTTGTGCACAAAGAATAATGGAACACTGCTGCCTCTGCTCTGAAGGAAGTGCTTCCTCCCAAACTTGCAGTTGCACTGTACTAATAGATCTCTTCTGAGGCTGGGGATGGGACAACAAAATAAGCTAAAATAATTTTTGAAGTTTCACTTTGCAGTGCCTGCTTAAGGTAATCCACTAAAAGGCTAAGCAGAGACTAATTGTTGTTTTAAATGAAACTAGGTATTGGTAATTGGTCACGTAACTTGCATGTCAGCTGACAACAGTAAAAAAACCTGTATGTTTCTATGCTTCTGTGTCAAAATAAAACAAAGCACATTAAGTACACAAGTCACAAAGTGTTCGTAGGAGAATATAAACACCATGCTTGCTTTCTCTCCACTCAAACACCTGACAAGTGAGCTCAAGAACAAACACATAATGCACTCAAACTGGGAAAACAAATGCAGATTTACACAGCAATGAAGAAAATCAGCAGAGCCAGTAAAATATAGAAGAGCTTGAAGGCAGACTCTCAAATGCTATTAAGTGCCAGTATTGTCAGAAGCCCCAAATTCCTGCCCACAGCACATCGCCCACCCACAAATGTGTGACCTGTGGCAGTGAAGCTCCCGTGAGAACTCCACCAGGTGCAGCTCCTGCTGCACCTGCTGGGGCTCCCACTCTGCCCACTGGCCAGAGCATGAGTTTTTAATTGAATTCACTCCTCATCAGAGCACCTTTTACCAGTCAAAAATTCCTCCTCAGATCTGCCTATCCAAAGGACTACAAGCAAATGTAAGGAATATTACTCCGCAAAAATTTCTTTTGCTTTTATTTACCTGAAAGAGTATCTACTGAGAGGTTTGAGGAATGTTTCCTCTTTCTCCGGGGAGAATCATACATATTGTAGTATATTGCAGTATATTGCGGTCTCAATCACTCCAGTGAACAGCAGCATGTGAGATACCTGCTGCTAGTGAAGTGACATGGGGTATCGAAAGGTAATTCGATAAATTCGAAAAACCTAAATAATTCAAGACAGGCCAGTGATTATGTGATCTTTTTTGTAAGGCTTCATCATCTTTTTGACAGTGATCTATATAGCTCCACAGACATCAGATTTTAGAAAGGAAAAGAACTGTTCTCCTATCCTGTAACAGGTACAGAACTGTAGTTAGAAGTCAGGAACACAGTAAGGAATGGGAGAGAGGCCTAAAACTGGCATGGAGGCAGACAGTCACACTGGAAACCAGGGGAAACATTTTGCAGCTGAACTAGCCTTCCACACACACCTCTTTACCTTGTTGATGTTTACATGCAGCACAATGCTGCCTTCTCCAGGTTGAAGCTTCACACTGAATGTTTGCTGTGTTTGTAATTTGGGAATGTTCACAGTCACAAGACCTGCAATTGGCTTGGAGCTGACTACATCAAAAATAGACTGGACTTCAAGATACCACTGCTGAGTACTCTTTACTAAGAGAAGGGGGAGAAAAAAATGGGAATTTCAGAATTATGTTTACGTATTTATTAGTTAACATGATCTCTCATTAAAGAAAAAATTCAAGCACCCAAGATTAAATGTAACAATTTTCAGGCTGCGTTTGAACCACACCTACATGGTTAATCTGCTTATTTAGTGCATTTGACATGTGCGTCAAATGGAAGAGAACAATGCAATATGATTTATGTTTCTTAACTCTTTTTTTCATTCAAAAGAAATCCAGGCTTTTTTTTTTTCAGAGTTCTGTACAAAAGTCAGAGATCTTGACACCAGTCACTTCATTAGGAAGGAATTTTTTCCCACCAACTCCCATAGACATTATATTTGCTTTTAGTCAGCACTCATATGAACATGGTACTCTTTGGGAAAGATTGTAATCACAAGCCAGTACAATCACTTTTGTCAATGAAACAAAAACAGCATTAACAGAAAATGAGCTGAATTCATCCCAGACTCACTGGACAAAATGAATGGAGCTACACTGGGGATGAATTGGGCCCACTGTGTCTAGACTTGATGGGCTGTATCTTTATATCCCTTCTTCCACCAATGTGTCATGGAGAAAACAAGTTAATGACTTCCCCGAGATCTCTATGAAGTTACCACAGAGCATCCTCTCTTTTACAGAACTTACTGAATAAGGAGAGCCAAGGTCAAGGGTACTCCAGATCTATGTGTAAATTTCCCTCTAACTTCAGCAATTGAAGTGCCTAGCTACTAACATAACCTGGCTAATCCTATACTTTAAATATTACAGATTAACATATAAGCAAAAGCAAATAGAAAACAAGGAAAACTAAAACTAAGATGCATTTTGTATACTCAAACTACTAACTTACTTTCTCTTCTCATTTATAAACTCTAGCTCTCCTTCCTCAATGTGAGAAAGAAAGCTGACTCCAAAAAACAAAGAATTGCATTCAGCCCTGGTGGGACTTTCACTGTCTTTCATAGAATGAAGAGCAATGATTGAGTTCCCAAGTTTATATTACACCCAGCATTACCCAGTGAAGACCAATTTCCTGAAATGTGGAAAAAGTTAAAAAAATACCCACCCTACAAGGGTCAGACATTACAGTGCATTTTTCCTCCCCTACAAAATCATATAGAAATTCCAGCCCATTCTTAACTGCATGAACTGTGGGGTCTAGGCACAGAAACCAAGAACAATGAATCTTTCACAGACTCAGTGGTCAAAAGGCTATGACACTAAATCTGATGAACAATAAAAGTACATATGCAGCTTAAACTCAGGTTGTTCACTTACTCTTTCTTTTTCAAACATTATTATGTTTGAATATTAATGAGCTCTTGCTCTGGTTCCAAGCCACTCTCTGCTGAATGAAAGAGGTTTGCTCTCTTCCACTTATGCAGAGAGCAAGACTTTACCTACCAGAAGGTGGAGTTGTGGGAATGTGGGAGGGACCAGAAAAGATTTTTACTGTAACTAAATTTTAGAAAGCACAGTCTGTGCTGGGGCTTTCCATGGAAATTCCAGTCACGTTAATTCTAGCTAAGACCTGCAGCTATTTCAGGACGCTTTAAAAGCAGCCATGGAGTGATGTCTTCCTCTTTTATTCATTCATACACAACAAATCTATTCCCAAGGGCCGAAATTCACCCCCGTACAGAGGACCCACGTGCTAACCTTTAGTTTACTGAAGAGTGGGCTCAACAGCAGTGAAAAAAAGCATGTGGGTGGTCTACAACGGGGCATATCACCATTTGCAGAAAGTTTCAAAGGAAAATTAACTACTTTTGCTCAGCTGCAATGATCTTCAGGACAAAGGAGAGGAAAACCAGAGACCACTGCAAGAGAGGAAACCGGTTTGGTAAGTTAGGTAGCAGGAATGCAAGTTATCCTCTCCAATTGCAGCTTTAACAATTATCCTTGCATAGCACGACTGTTTTTCTCTCTCAGACTTCATGTTGTGTCCTGAAAACTCAGCACTCTTCAAACTCTGCTCACTGTGCATTTGTCTTTCCAACACAAAACCAAATTCCCGTAGCAGCTTTGCCTTTGATTTAAATGAAAGTGAGACAAAATTGAGACATATTTACAGGGAGTCTTGGTGAAAACACATGCCAACAGAAAAGAAATTTCTCAAAACTGGAGAACAGGTGCTAATCTCAACTATACATTTATTTCTGCAGTTATTCAGGGATTTTAAGCAAAAAAAGATTCTGAAATTATTGTTTGTACTGAAGTACTGTTTCAATACCTAAAACAGGTGTGCTGTGGAAAGAACTACATGCAAAGTCATAAAAAACCCACAGAATATTTCCTAAACTGACAGTAATTGAGCTTTACAATAACATGGTTTGTATTCTAAAGGTGAAAACAATAAATAGAAGAAACAAGAGAGACTTACCAAAGAAAGGAGTTAAAGAAAAGTAAATCAGGTGATAATGGTTATAGGCCTCAATTCTAACATCTTTCCAGATTCCTTGAGTGGGAAAAGAAGGGCCCCAATCCCAACTGAATGAACACTGCTCCTGGAAAACAGAATGACTATGTTACAATTGCCTGTGTTTCACACAGACATTGATGCTGTGCCAGAAATAAAAGACATTTGCCACTTGGGAATAAAATATTGACATACACTGAGAGAATTTTTCCAGTTTCCATAAACCCGGAAGAGCCTACAGTATTTTTTTCTTATATCTTGACCGGAACTCTGCTGCTACTCCCTGTATTACATAAAAAATTAAATTTTGTATTAAACGTCCACATATAGAGAAATTTTGTATTACCAAAAGAGCAAGATAACACTTAGCATACCACTTAAAAAAATGCCAACAAAACTCCAAACAGTAAAGATCAAAAAAACAATCCAGGAGATTACTCTCAGTTCAGCTGTGAATTATCTTAGTTTGTAATGTCAGTATTTAATTGTATACCTAAAAGACAAACTAAGCAGAAAACTGACAGTTAGGAAGGTCCAGTATTTAGAAGAACAGTATCAAATTAAAAATCATATATTAAATAGTTTATCTCCTATTTTTAGTTTTAAGAGCACAGAGTAATACAAGGAAAGAAATGGATGTGTCTGGTGCATTTGTGTAGTTCAGTCATGTTCACTGTTTCTCCCCTTTTTATGGTTCTCTTATACAAAAACAAAGGGAACAAAAACATGGTTGAGAAGTAGCTTAGTTCTGGTACTAACATCAGAATAACTGTCAGAATTATAAAATGCTGGTCAGGCAGAGAAGTACGTACACTAATTTCCATTTAGCTGTTTTCAAACCTGGTCAGACCTCTATTTAAGAAATCCCTTGACAACATCTATTCAGCTGCCCTCCAAGTTTCACACAGTCCCAGCCCCCAAAGCAAATACAATAGATCTCCCAAAGTCTACTACAGTGACACACAGTTCTAAATTTAGAGACTAATAACTTACAGCCAAGGCATACTAATTTGGGCAAACCACATTGCACAAGCCTGGCCTATCCCTTGCGTTGACAGTGAGCCTCCCTGTCTATCAAATTGCAAAACAGCCTTCCAGGAAGCAAACACTGCACCTATTTCAAACAGAAAGCCAGGGATAACATATTCTTAGAAAACACGTCTGATTGAAAGTCATTTTTCCTTTATAAAAAATAAACAAATTAATCATTGACAGATTGGCAGGTTTCACTAAAAATACTGCAGAGACTGCTATCAGAAACAGCTTGTCATAAGAACAGTGTGCCTGTATCACTGGAGTACATTAGCAGTGACAGGTTTGTGTTCTGCCACAAACTCCTACTCAGATTTAGATAAGTTTACTGCACTTAATACTGCACCTGAAATGTGTAAACAGCTCTCCATTACTTTCAGATGGGAAGTAGCCAGCTTATAGCAATGTCCTAGTATGCTTGTTTACTTTTAAATGTGACATAGCTGCTGTTGTTGCCATATACTTGGAACTCAAAATGTTTCTGGAAATTTCTGGAGCAGCTTCCAAGTACAGTCAAAAAACTCATTTGAGGAAAAAGCACTAAGGTATTTTCTTGCAAATTTAAAGGTATAGTTCAGTGAAGCATAAAATCATTCCAGGCCTCTTTTGCTCTATAAATAAGACTACAGCTGAGTAAGTGCCTTTTTCCTTCCAAGCCTCTCCTTGCACTGATTTCTGAGAAACACAGTGGACTTGGAAGAATTAATAAACTTTCCAAAATGTAGAGAAAATAAAAGTAGCAGCAAGTAGAAATAACGACAGCATCTTAATCCTAAAGAATCTTTCCAGGACAACATGGAGTCCATGCTTACATTAACAAATTTTAAAGGAAATTATATCCAGGTTTAAATTTACAGGATCCTAGTCATTTTTTGACGAGACTCTAGAAAGACTTTCTAATAAAGTCTGAAAATAATTAACAAGAAAGGCATTTCAGTGGAGACAAATATGCAAAAACATTCAAAAAGAGAAATTAGAAAATAAGATCATCTAGACATTGCCCTTATCTGCTGCAAAGCTATCAGAAATACATGAGATGCTACTCAAATTATAGTTTGCCTTGAGTTAAGTTTTAACAGCAGAGAAGCCATATCTTAAATCAAAGTTTCTGAGCTTCATTCATTTATATTACACTCTTCCCTGAATATGCACTTGTAAGTCACACTTCACAACACTAATAAGATGAGAACAGGTCCCCTATTAGATAACACTTCTTGGGACACGTCAGAGCTGCCCAGTATAAATAGCACAGCACATGAGCAACAGCAAACATGCACAAAGCTGCTTGGATGAGATTTTTACAGCCTTGGCAATACACGCTGGAATTTGCAACAGTGAACTCTATTGTCAGCATACACTGCTGAACCCACCCAGTGGATCAAAATGTAATCATTACACGTTTCCCAATGCTATCCTGCCCGCTTAGCAGCAAGTCTCCTTGCTGACTCTTTGATGAAAATAGCCTTTTAAACATTCTTACCACTTACATATGAAGCCTGGCCTTCTTATGCCTCTTGTATTGTCAACATACAAGATTACAGGTTTCTAGGGGGGACAGGAGAAGGAAGCTGCAATGAAAAATATGCTCTACTTATAAAATGACATTGCAGGTTTCAGAATACAACTGTAAGGATGGCTTGTGGCGCATTCTTCTTTCCCAGCCTGAAGCCAGAGACAGACAATTCTGCCCCTACCTTTCTGATGAAATTAATGTGGCACTCTCCTTTCTGCACAGGTGGAGGGCACGCCGGGGGGATGCTGTGTGCTTTGTGACATCTGCTCTGCTCTGCCGCGTATGAAACAGCTGACAAGAAACGGACTTCAACAAAATTGACCTCCTGGATCATGCTGGTAATATCAAAGCTCTAGGACAAAACACAGAACAAAACCATTACAGTGTTGACATTTATATATGAGATTTATAATCACTATTACATTGGGATTTTAATACCATACATATATTATTCAAAGGCTTTTGAAATACAGTCTCAGCATGCTCTGGTTTTGAAGGAAAAGAAAAGCTACCTTGTAAACTGAAAAAAAAGAAAATACACGGGAATGTTCTAGATAGAAGGAGATGTTTCTGGGCAAATCGCTTTCCTCACATCAAGCCCTTGTTGCAGGCTGCAGCACTCCGCACACAGAAGTGCTTGAAGGACAAGGATAGCAAGAGAATCTTTACCCTCCTTCCCCACCTAGAACTCATCTGCATCTTCAGGAAGACACCTTATTCCAACTCAGAAAGCTGCTCCATACAGGAGTGCTTCCAGCTCACACTGTGCTGCCAGCTCATCTACCACAAGGCACAGAGCTGCTTTGTCTATGAACACTGCAAAGCTGTAGTTCATTCCCCAAAATGAAATGAGCTGCATTCTCATCCCCTAAATGTACAGACACATATGCTATGCCAGCACCAAATGAAGCATTTGGGGGCTTCCTCATGGGGTCACAAAATCCCCTTCAGTGTGGCTGGATAAAAGGAAAAATGTTCCATTTCAGAATTATCCTGTGCTATCAAGAATATACGGTTCCAACGGCTAATACTCATTTATTCTTCAGAGTGCACATTTGTGAAAAGCCAAGTCTTGGCATTTTTTTTCTAATTTGGGAGCAGCCCAGCTAGAATCACTTATTTCTGTAGCATACAGCAAGAAATTAATCCAGAAAGCAAATAGCATTCCCCAGTCCAGAGCCTTCAGGGAGTCCTTCCTGCAGATGTCGTTGCCATGTGGAACAGGTGAACAAGGCAGAAGCCTGGGTCACACTAATCCCAGACTCAATTTAGTGCAGTACACTCTGGTTTTAGAGTGAAGGCCATTTCATGAATTGTTACAATCTGATACAAAATGAAGTTGCAGAAATATGGACAAAATAATACCACTTCCTAACTTGGCAGAGCCTGCTACTGACAAACCTTTAGATACTCTCCAAATGGTAAATAATTACAATTTCATAAAAGCTCTATGAAATTTTTGATTTCACTGATGGTAAAACTAAGTCAAAGAGAAACTAAGTGGTTTGTCCTAGGCCACACAGACCCAGGTGGCAGAATGTCTTGTGTCTCAGTCCAGTGCCTCTGCAATAAAACCTGCCAGGATGGTAAATGCTGAGATATGGAGACACCAGATTTCGTTTGTAATTTAGTTATTCTACTATCATTCTTCCTTTAACTCTTCAGGTTTTTTGATTCTTTTAAGATAAAAGCAAGGATTGCTCCTTATGTTAATACCAGAATAATTTTGTATTTTAAAGCTATAAAATTAGTTTGAATGTTTTTGCCACTCTTAACATCATTCCATAATAAATACTCTCATGCTGACATAAGTGAAACTCAAAAATGCAAGACAGTGTCATCCAAAGTGCCATATTAAAAATAAACCACCCTCTTTAAAAACCAAAAGCATAAAAACACTTACATAGGCTTTAAAACACGTGCACTTTCATTGCAGTATTCACATGTAAACCATTCTAATACCAATTAGTAAGCAGATTTACAGCTAATAAAACAGATTTAAGCTTACGTTTTCTTGGAGCTGGGACAGATCCCAAGAAGCAAGACATATTATTAGCTGAATCGATCCTCTTGCATTGCTCCTCTCATTTAGGACAAGGCACATTCACCTCTAGAGATGACCCTGTTTCTAGTGAAATGTAAGTACTTCTCTTTCTATCATTTACCTGATTACACATGCAGCCCTCAGGTCAACCCTTTCTGCACCCAGGCACCTACTTTTATGGGTACTTGAATGCAGTGAAAGTGCTCAGAACAATGGAGCTTTGAAGAAAAAACAGAAGCACCTTCAGAAATAAACACATTACTTACATATCTGTTGAACATGTTGTCTGTTCTCCCGAGAGTGACATTGTTGAGCAGGATCTGTGCTACTGTATCTACTCCCTCAAAAACCAAATTCACTTTCTGCCACTTTCTACAGAAGAAAACATACGTGTGAAAAACTGTCAGAATACCTAGAGTTAAAAACACACAGGAGACAGACAATGTAAAAATGTGTATCACTATTATAACAGCAGCTGCCTCAGCTACCTGCAAAAATATTTGACTCAGTGTAGCTACACTGTATCTTTAAATAGGCAAATTAAGATGACAGCTGAAGTAGCTCAAGTCAGCATGTTCAAGAACACAGCGCGTTCACAGACCCACCAGATATTAGATGGGATAGCTTTCAATTAGCCTAAGTATCATCTTTTCTCAGCTGACAATTCATAAGTAATTTTTAACAATCAATTTAAAAAAAGGAAAAGCAACAACTGAAGTGTTCTGTAGCAACAGCTTTGCAGCTGCACAGGATTGCATAATTTGTTTTATCAGATACAAAAGCATTAAGCAGATTTTGAGCTGATGGATTAACTTGCAATTCTGCATGAAAGATGGCACAGAACTATTTTAGACATATCTTTACTGCATACCTGACGTCAAAAGGAGTTCTGAACGTCCTGCTGTAAGTCCAGTTATCTAGTGAGATCCATCTGTACATGACATCATTAAATCTATAGTATGGATCCTAGTAACAGACCAACAAAAAGAAAATTACAAGATTTATTTAGTAATAGTGTTACTACATAAAATGCATCACAATATCCATTAGAGCGACACTTCTTATTTTAGTCAGTCTGCAAATGCAAAATCCACCTCAGTTAGTTAATCCTGATATTCCTTTTCACCTTTGAAATATTATGTGAAAGCAAAGCTTTAGTCATATTTTACTTTATTTATATAGGTCAAAACCCTGTCTGCTATAATCACTCAAACTAGAAGTAGCACGATTTGTTTTTACAGAAGAAATTACTGGTCTGGAAATTAACCAATAAATCAAGAGAGCTTGTGACTTAATGAGAGGAACAGAAACATGATCACCCTCATAATTATGGAGAAAGTAAGACTAATAGGATTTTAAGAGGCAAAGAAACAGCATTTTAGGCCTCTAGGGAGAGTAGTGAACAAATCTCTAGTTTAAAGTTATTGCAAATACTCCAGCTAATCCTTGTCAGCTAGTCCTGCTGTGGTAAGGATAAATGAAATTGTTGTATGTGAAGGGATGGAGAAAGAAGCAACACAATTTTGATTTTGGCATAAAACTATATGACTACTTTTGAGAATAGTACTGCATTTACACCAAATGTGCCCTTCTCCCTTTAACTACACTACCTAGGAAGAATAGAAGGCACAATTGGTTTAAGCTACGTCCTCGGCCTTTCTGGCTTCATGCTTTACTTATTACCTTATGGCGAGTCACAATGTCCCTCACCTGGGTTAAAGGACCTGGCACCCCATGACCTCGCACTTCACACAAAGGCAGCAGAAGGGCACAGTGTCCCATCCCTGTCAGAGTGCAGAAGGGCACAGCGTCCCATCCCCGTCAGAGTGCAGAAAGGCACAGTGTCCCGTCCCCTGCCGGAGTGTGGAAGGGCACAGTGTCCCATCCCAGGCCAGAGCGTGGAAAGGCACAGTGTCCCACCCCTGTCCGAGTGTGCAAAGGCACGGTGTCCCATCCCTGTCCGAGTGCAGGAAGGCACAGTGGCCCATCCCTGGCAGAGTGCAGAAAGGCACAGTGTCCCATCCCATGCCAGAGTGTGGAAAGGCACAGTGTCCCATCCCTGTCAGAGTGTGGAAAGGCACGGTGTCCCATCCCTGTCAGAGTGCAGGTACCCGGGTCCCTGCCTGACAGCCCCTTTCCAGCCTCTGCAGCAGCTGCACGGCTGAGCTGTTCCCCCAAAACAAAGGCCAATCTTNGTCAGAGTGTGGAAAGGCACGGTGTCCCATCCCTGTCAGAGTGCAGGTACCCGGGTCCCTGCCTGACAGCCCCTTTCCAGCCTCTGCAGCAGCTGCACGGCTGAGCTGTTCCCCCAAAACAAAGGCCAATCTTCTCTGGCCTGCATGACTCAACCCCGGCTCAGAGAGAGGGGAGCTGCATTACGGTTTGCTTTGATAGGAGAGCTCTAACCTACACACTTAACTACCCGCCCTGAATATCCTAAGTCACACTGAAGAAAATCTGCCCAGCCTTTTTTTTTTCCCTACTTGCTGAAACTTACTTTTTCTCCCTATTTCAGGAGTCAGTATGCATACCAACCACATTTTGGATTTGAAATCTTCTGAAAAAAATTGTCTTATACCTCATATTTGTCTTACAACTAACAAGATCAGGCTCTGTAATATATATGTAAAACTACTTACATAGCAGAGCAAAATCGTAACATCTAAGTGACTCTCCTCAGCAGCACAGACCCTTCTGGAGTCCTACAGCAATAGAAACATCATTCCTTGGGCTCATACAGAGGGAAAGGTGTCACCTTGCCTCTCCATGCTATGCTCTTTCAATCAAATTTTTTACTACATGGGGAGAGTCACAAAGAAAAAGTCTTGTCACATGAGTAAAACTGCGACCTCTGTAATGATAATACAGTGTAATTCTCTAAAAGTTAAGTCATCATGAGCTCACCAGGACTATTACTGAATTTTAAGACATTCATTCCATTACTTTTGGGGAATATATCTCAGACTTTTATTAAGATGCAAAATTTAGGGCTAAGAAATGCATATTAATATGCAAAATTTGGGCTCATAATAGAAACTCCACTGAGATCATTGTACTGAGATAATGAAAGGAAAGCGTCAAATGTCAGACACCGTGAAACTCCCCAATATGTACTTTAAAAAGCACGTTTTTAACAACAGTCTTGCTTTAACGTTATATACCATCTTATATATATTTACATACACATACACATTCGTATTTAACATCACATACTCTTTTATTTCAGATTATGCTTTCAAAAATGTGCACGTTAAATTTCAATCCTTGCCACTTGTATGTGTGAAATATTTAACAAAAGGCGTGAGATGAAAGTTGCAAATGCACTACCCACAGCACACTGTAAAGCCATTTGGTTAATGGTCAAACAATCGACATCAGTGCCTCGGCAGAGATGCACAAAAGAAACCTGCACCCTTCCTCCCACAAAAGCATAGATATCGAGATGTTAGTGAACAAAGTCCTGACTTCTGGAAAACACCAAAGTGGTTGTCTAGCAGCAGAAATGTAGGAATATTTATCAGAGGCAGAAATCATTGCCACATGGGCTCTTACAAGAGTTTACAGAGAGGCATGTTTAAATCTCAGAACATACTGCAGATCCTTTTTCCTGAAGGAGCTTTCTTCTTTACTAGTCTAAAGCCTTCAAACTTCAAGAAATGCATCGACTACTAAACTAGTAGTCACAGGAGGTGCTAATTAGCCCTTCTGACTCACAGGCATCCAGCCTTATAGATGGAAAGCTCACAGTTCCGTGTACCTTCATGTAAAACTTAACAGCTTACTGATATCACTGCTACCTAACCAGTAAGACAGCTCATATATCACACAGAAAAGCTGATAAATGCTAATAACTGCTCAGTCATTTTAACCATGACAAATGTTGATTGTTGCAAAATCAATCGTGGCGACATTCAAGCAATGCTTTTAAGACAATTCTCAAGGTTCAGGAGAAATGCATGACTCCAACAAAGTCCTCTAAGAAAGCAGAATTACTTCTCCAGTACACTTGTGAGGTTATTGACTTTTTCATTATTAAATACGACTATTCTGAGTGCTGGAAGATGTACCCATGGAAGTCAAATTGTTTGGATTTCTCTGAAACAGAATTTCATCCCACGTTAAATCATTTCACATCAAAATTAAAGGCTTCGTTCAGAAAAGTGCATGCAAAAGACTACAAATTTAAAACACTTAAAGGCACAGGCAGAAATTGAAAGATGGTAGGAAACGGGCTGCACATCTATTAAATACACTTCACATTCAATAGCTGAACAGCTCAGTGTGTTCCTGGAAGCAATTCATAAAGGGGTGGAGTCAACTATAGCTATTTTTAGATCCCACCAAACATAATAGCCTTGCATTTTCCTGCTCCCTGCAATTTGGGGAAAAAATCTGAAGCATTCAAGCTGCCTGCCTGTTTGTTCCCCGCTCCCAACCTCAGCGCTGTAAGCACATCACCTGCTAAGAGGAGGTAAAAAGCCCTGGTACAGATCATCAAAAGGAAGCAATTTCCAGGTCGGATAACAGGACATCAGCAGGACTTCAAAAGCACTGGCAGCACTACAATGAAGGCACTGCCAGCGCCCAGATGGAAGCTTCTCCTTGCAATGATTTTAAGGGGATATTGAAAAGCTACGGTGATACAGGCTAAGAGCTTCTCCTGTTAAGCAGGAAAAGGATGAGACATGAACACACAAGAAGTGAGGCTCCCAGCCCAAGAAGGCGAGCGAATGGTGCCAGGCACACCCTGACCCAATGAAGGGACACCTCCAGGCACTCACACTCCAGGAGCTCTGAAGGGCACGGCACGAACACCTGAATGACACCAGATGGAGTCGGTGGTACCCAGGTGGAAGATCTGCATGTAATAAAATGAAATGTAATAAAGAGAACAAAAAACAGATTCCTTTGCCTTACCCTGCTTTTGTTATGGTCTAATTTGAACGCTCTTGCACGCTCTTCTCTCGTAAATGAAATCTGCTGATATTTTATAATGTACACCATAAGAAAATTCTGATGGTGTAACAGATTACCAAAATGAAATTTGCAAGTGATATTTCATGATTTACAGTTTAATGATTCTGCTATGGGCAACTTCAGACTGAAAGCTACATAGTTAATATATACTTATCTATACCCATGTGCTCCTTGACATCACAAGCAACAGCAGTCACGACATTTACATAATTTTCACAGCTTGAAGTCAGGTTGAACTAACAGTAGTGATGAACGGATCCTACTCTCAGAACGTGAGTTTTGGAAGTTCCTCCTAAAGAAACTAATTTTCAGTAGCTGCTCTCAGAAAGCAGTAAACTGAATGTCACTGTCAATATTCAAGATGCGTCACAGCAGAACACTAGGCCAAATATGACTAAAGAGTTAAGATATTATACTCACTGCTTAATACTATTTGAATACTCTGATGTATTTAACAGACCACTGTAACTTTTATCTCTTTTAACATCAGAAGCTTTTGTAGGAAAAACTTAAGTGCCCTTTAATATTTACGCTAAGTTTTACTAAGGCTTTTGAATGTTTCCACATATGTTCTCACAGTTCAACAGAGCACCTATATTTCACTAGAAAATAATATAATAATAAACTATTCAATCAATGAATGCCATTTAACATGACTAGAACCATAGGATACCAAATGAAATTCTTACCTGGCTCGCTCCAAAATATCTAAGTTGTGATGAAGTGTCAGAAAATACGCAACAGCATGTTTTACACAAATGCAGAAAAAGCTAGAAAAACCCACACTATTTTCCTGAAACACAGAACTATCAGTTGGGGTACATAAACTTCTGTCTCTTCTAATAAATTTTAATATCCGAGTATTACCAACACCACAGTTTGCTTCTCTGTCAAATGCATGCCCTTATCCAAGAGGCCAGAAAATGTAGTGTTACCCAGCCCCTACGTCAGCATCACACTTGCAGACCTCTCACAGTACTCCACACAAATCTAAGTGACAACTAATAAGACAAAACAGCCTTATGTATGCATGCAAATGGCTGGCATATGAGAAAATCCAGCTACTACAGCCATATTCCTCAGAACTGAAAATTTACAGGAGTTACCTGTCAACAAGAAATGGCATCATGCAGAATCTGGACAGTAAATGGTAGAGGATGCCTATTTCCAGCACACAGACTTAATATGCAAGTTACCCATGGATACATATGGCATACCAGAACAGAGTCTGAAACAAAATATTACACTGATAGTGGTCAAAAGCAAAATCTTCAGACAAAATGGTTTTGGCAAATCTTTTTTCAGAGCTGCAGGGTTAGCAGCAGATTCACTGCAAGTTTGTAAAATGCCTGCATTCAAAATGAAGCTTTGCACTAACTTTATTCAAGTAACTATTACCCTTCTTTATGTGCATTTTCCACGTGTTTTTTTTAAATTTTACATGTAAATGTAAAGAGTAGTAAGAGATACAGCCAGGAAATGAAATGTTATTAAAACAATCAAGCCAAGCACATATTCTGATGCAATCTCCTGGCTCTAGAGCTTTTATCGTAGCTAATCCAGCATTTTAACCACGTTGATTGAACATGACAGAAAATAATACTTCGGTAGGAAACTCAAGTGTCTTCCCCAAGAGCATTTTTTTGAGACACGTGCATTGGGTGCCTTCAGAAAGATGTGTTCCTCCAATGTATATTTTATGAGCCAGAGTAAAGGTATCTCTAAAACAAACACTAAGAGGATCCAGAGAGATGAGTAATGAAACCCTCAGCGTCAGAGAGATGTTTTTCAATTCAAGCGCACGGCCTGTACAGCAGATTAAAGTAAGGCTACAGACGTGCAATCAGCAAGAGCATCCCTGTGCAAAAACAGTTTGTGTGTCGACCTAAATTTGAAATGAACCACAGTGATAAATAAATTGCTTGCAGCCTACTCTTGCAATCTAAGCCACATTCTGAAGGCTTAACATTCATCAGCTTACCCCTGCTGCCCTCCTTCCCCTCATCCTGAGATGCCCACTAAGCTACATTGCTGGAGTAGGCCCTTCCAAATTTTGCTTTAAATTTCTGTCTTGGGTGCTAATCCATTGAAAATCTCACAGACACAAAGGCAAAGGATGCAGTGCTATTTGCCACTTGCAAATCACACAGAAAAACAGCATGTAGATTTCACGAGGTGGCTGAGCATGGGGCCTTGCTATCCAGAATGGTTTTGTTCCCACTAGCTTTGTTCTCCTACTTCCTGGTACAGCTTTTCAGACTAATCTCCACTTTGGATTACAAGCTGCGTTACTGATCTAGTGACATATTCCGCAAGATGAATAAAGATCCTATATTCCATTGCAAAGAGCAAAAGGAGCAAGTGAAAAAAATACTTAAGACCAAAACTTGTATTTAGGTGTCTATAATAAATCTCCTATACTTGACACAACACCAAAAAGGGCTGATTTCCAGAGATAAAGAACTCTGAAAAAATGGAGCAACCAGTGCTCTATGCCTCTACAATTAGGGCAGCGTGCATGCTTTTGTATGAATAGGAATATAGGAACATGATTTTAGGCAGCTGCACTTGAAAACCTTTGGTCACATTCACCGCAGTGAAGAAACCTCAGGACAAACAGCTGAGCCCCTCTCTGGAGCACGAAGCCTCACACCGCAATAATGAATGATGTCACTGACTCCTTCAAAACAACCCAGGCTTGCTGCTTTGCAGAATGAAACAACTATGGTGACAAGGATTGAGTACATTTAACATCATCTGCAATAGATTTCAAATCTGCTGAGGTTGCTCCCCTCTTTTGGTATGGTCTGCATTCTATCTTTTAAACAAAAATTTTGTTATCCTGGTGCAAATTTGTGTGAATGCTTCTTTCTGTAAACCGAGTTTTGCTAAACTGAGTAAGAATGGTTTTAAGCTGACCTTGAGTTACCTGTACACATCCATACATAGAAGCAGGTTATCTCATTCTGAGCTTGGAACTAGCCAGGCACTAGCTGGGTCCAGTCCAGAGGTCAAGCAACCACACTAGTGAACCATTTCGGTTAACTCAGCGCCTCGACAATAACACCACCAACTTAGGAACAGCTTCCAGTCCACAGCAGGTTCACATCCGGCTGTACCAGCACGTGTCTGGAGCAAGTTCTTACTTGTATTTAAGTAAACATGTTCTAAGTGACCACAACCAACCATCATCGATTTAATTAGCCAAGCACTGCTGCCCAGCTGGCTGACTAAGCTCTCATGCCTCTGTGCAGGCTTGGGATTCTGCCCAGGCACATGAGAGTTCATGATTCTCATTTCCAAATATACTGCTAAATTACAAGTCAGTTTGCAGCAATGCAGCTAAATTAGCAATCACATCTTCTCACTTCGTAAGTGTACTTAGTGTGAGTAGTTAAATGTGAGTCTTTCATTACATCATTGTCTTGCGTGCCTGAGTCAGTGCATTGGTCACAGTTTCTCCCGGATGATTATTCACACATCTTGCAGCAACACCTCCCAGCACAACCAAACACCCCAGACGTCCAGTTTACCTTGTGCACTTTGGCATCGAAGAAACCGAGACAAGTTCCCTTCACTGATCCTCCACGTAAAGTCTCCCTGCTCCCTGCACATTTGAAAACTATAGGAAAGCCCTTCTGAAACCTTAATTCTCTATGTGCAAGACAGCACATCACTGAGCACACAGATGTTGAAACAACAGATCATCATAGCTCTGCCCATCCCTTCATAGCATACTTCTTTCTCCAGTGTTGATGCTTCGTATCTGGCAATGACACTCTTTGGAATCTATTTTTAGTGCTGGGATTCCCAACCTGTGCCAATACAGAAAATGCTAAAATTATCCTGCCCAAAGGGTGTCACTTTCTCCTTTTACCTCTCTAACTTTAATCAGAGTATAATAAGATGAAGGATAAAACCCAAGAAATAGAAAATACAAAATGCATACATCCAGAATGAGTTTTTTAAGTAAATGATGCACAAGAACTGCACCACTGGGCCCACATTAAAGGAAGGCTAATATGATATACTCACAGCATACGACAGTACTTTACATTTTCCAGCTCAGAACTGTATTTATCACCTTTATAGATGACTTTGTTAACTTCACTCTTCTATTTCTTTTCCTTGTTCCAGGTACACGTTTCCTTGTTTCCTTTTAAAAAGGCATCTTACTTCAACAATGACCCAGTTAGTGCCATGTTTCTTGTCAGGTTCGAGTCACCGGCACCTTATGCTATTATTAGAATACTTTGCTACCAATCTGCAACAGGACTTTTGAAAATTTGTCCAAGAAAGTGGTGTCTGTGTTTTTATAAATTTAAAAATGTAAGAGACAAGGATAAACAGAAACAGAAAAGCTTCTTCAAAATGTTAAGATAGGAGCTAGTCCTTTAAATTTAACTTCTGTACTTGTGTTTCAGAATGTACTTTCCTTGGGCAGAATGGGTGTATATGATCTCCACTGTTTGGATATTCTCTGCAAGTTCTGGAAGAGCTTTTTAATGGCCTGAAATCCCTAAAATTATCGCATCAACAAGTCAAACTTTAGACGGGTGGGTTTAGCATTTCATTCTTTTGAGGTTCCACTGTAGGTAAGCACGACTTACACGCTGTGAGGGTATTACAGGTATCTGGTGTCAGCACCTTGGCTGCGTGTCAAAACCACAATCTCACACACTGCAAAGCTTCCATTTGTATCCTCGGCCTTATGCGGGACTGAGGACACTGCAGCCACCAAACGAAGCCTGGCTGCTGTACGGGCGATGCCAACCAACCCAGCAGTGGCCGGGCAGCTCCCGGGACGGAGCTGCGTTTTGGGGGGCTGGCATTCTCCCCTCCGAGGCGGGCTGCCGACGGCGGGCGGGGCCGCTCCTCGGCCCGGCTCTCGGAGTACCGTACCTGGATGAGGCCCCGGCAGAGCAGCGCGGTGTGAACGCAGCCCGGCACCTCCGCTCGGAGCGACACCGAGCCGTTCCCGCTGCGGAGCCGCCAGCTCCCCCGCAGGCTGCGCAACTCCGGGCCGCCCGCGGCCCCCGCCAGCGGCAACAGCAGCACCGGCAGCAGCAACGCGCCCAGGCCCATGGCGACAGGCGCCAGCAGCAGGGAGCTGGGGCGGCGCTTGAAGGCAGGAAGGGAGGGAAGCAGGGAGGGAGAGGGCTGGCGCTGCTGAGGGCGGTGCAGCGCGGCTGCGCGCGGGCGGCCTGGCCGGCTGTGGCGGCCGGGGGCGGCTCGCGGAGGGCGGAGCGCGGGTGGCG
>VWPU01012174.1:0-28532 GCA_013398955.1 Callaeas wilsoni
CCGCCACCGCCCCGCCCCGCCCCAGGCGTGGCTCCGCCTCCGCCGCCCGGCCCGACCCGCCGCGGGATCGCCGCTGTGCTGACGGTGACGGTGGCCTCGGCGGGTCCGCGTGGGGCGCGGCCTCGGGAGAAGGCCTAGACGGGCAGCGCCGGTTCAGCGGACGCTGGAGGAGGCGGCAGCGCCCGGCGCACCCGCCGAACCGGCCTCGAGCCGCAGAGCGGCCGGGGACCCCAACCCCGCGGGCATCCCCGGCCGGGCCGCCAGCCCTTGCTCCCCGCGAAAGCCGGCGGATTCGTGCGGTGGCGGGCGGGGGTCGTTCCCCTCCGCTAGTTCTCGGTAACCTGAAATACCCTCGAATCCTCTTCATTTTTAAATAAATCTAACGTCACGCCGAGGTTTGTTGAATTTCTCTCTAGTAGATCGGAGTGACTGCAAGCGAGATCCAGCTGAAGTATGCGAACAGTATAAACCTTTACAGCTGACAGGGAGCCCTTAAAGCAGACTGAACCAGAACCTTTCCTCACTCTGTACGTGCTGGTCTTGCATTAGAGATGAGTGCACCTGGCCCAACACCAGATTAAACTGGATAAAGGAATAATCTCTAAATTGAATTTTACCTCCCCATGGACAGAGAAGGGTATGCATGACCCTGAATTCGCTCTCAGGACACCAAAGCTTGGCTAGGAGACTTCATTAATACTTCACTAGGGCACATATCAACTCTAGTTAGCAGCCTGTAATTACTGCCTTTTCTTTCTGCTGTTTCTTTCCCATATGAAATGAGCAGATCTCTGAGTATTAAATCTGCACTTTTGCTCTGATATCTGCCAGTATCAAGTTCTGTTTAGCATTAGTAGGACACAGAAACAGGGAAAAAAGGCCAGAGACAGGAAAATGAATTTTAGCAGATGGAGGTTGTTTTCCCAGGTTTTATAAAATGGCCTGATGCATATTCAAGAATTGGCACTGCCATCAGAGGAACTATGATATGGTGAACTTGGCTGTTTACCACCTCTTCCCCATCCTATAGTTGGGAGATGTGGAGATGTGGCAGGTGGTTGGGAGAAGTGATGGCAATTCAAGGGATTTACTGGGGAAATCAGCATATCAAAGGAGCAGGAAGGTCACAGGGAAAATTAAGACTTGAAGAGTGAGAGAAAGCAGCAAAACATAAATCTATTGAAACTGAGTTTCTTAGTTCATTGTTCATGGAACACTTTGTTTTGCACTCTTAATTGGATAAGGTGGTGCAGACAGGGGTTACAACTCAGCAAGCTCCTTTCTGACGTAACAAGGCTGGGCAGAAAACATTTCTCCCTCCTGAATATCCCCTTCTCATCAGTCATTACTGTCCAGCCCTAAAGATTAGGAGACAGATGGGTGTAAAAGTAAGCTCCTATCTTCAGATACCGAATGATGAATTTTCCCAAGGGGATGCTGGCACAGGAGAGAAATACCACAGACTGGTCAACCCTTGCACAACAATTAGTGAGGAGTACAGTGAAAAAAAAGCACAAGTGTGTGTCTGGCAGAGAGAAGGTTCCCAGTCTTGGCAGCAGCAGCTGTTGCAAGGTTTGGATGCCAACCTGAGCCTCGCAGAAAGATACTTCCCTCTGCAGAGATGTGATGCACTTCAGCTAATCTGAGTCTAAACACAGAGAGAAAAACAGAGATGGCATTTTGTCTAAGTTCCCATCAAACACTGCAATCTGCCTGAACTCAAAATCTTAATAGAAAAGATAATGGAATTAAAAGGCAAAAAAATTGGAATTTAAAGACTATTCGAGCACCTAGTCCTCAACAGATAGCTGCTAGATATTCTTGCAGCTAATGAAGTGTGCCTGGAGGGCATTAAAAGAAATATGAAATCATGAATAATTGGAATAAGGAAACACTGACTCTTTCCTTTTCCCTGACATTTGCTTTAGTCAGATTTATGCATATAGAAATCAAGTGACGTGAGACTATCCTCCAGTCACTCATTCCACCCTCACACTTCAGCACATGGAGTTCACTAATCTTTCTGGGAACTTCTCCTATAACGAAACAAGTGAAACAGAGAGAATAGCAGAAATGGCAAATAATTCCTTTCTCCACAGTGTGATACTGTAAGAGATTGCACTGGAAACTGAACCTACCAGCAACATTCCCAAGGAAATGTCTCATCTCCAGGCTGTGTGACTGCACTCCAAGAGAAACCAGAAAAGGCTGTGAACTACTCCTAAAGGAGGGGCATTTGTTTGAGAATCTCCTCCAATTCCCCCAACAAAACGCATTTGGCAAAATTATACTTAATTCTGGATTACTCTTTCTCACTTTGCTGAAAATCAATCTTACCTCATTCAGTCTGATGCCAATGTACAGACAAACAATGCCTAGAAAATACCAGGCCTGCGTTTGTGCTGCGAGAGGATGTGTCATGGGCAGATTGCAGAGCTGCCCCGAACTGAGCGAGGATTACAAAAGAAACACTTTCTGCTGAAAAAAGGCCTTTTTCAAACACAACAGCTAGTTAATAACTAACCACAAGACGCACAGGAGTTTAGTACAGGAAATAAGCTCATACTTAAGTGGAAGTGCAGGAGGACATTAGGTAAACAGATTGGTGGGGCTGGGTCTTCGCCAAAATATTGGTACTCTAGAAGTATGCTGACAGCAAACTCTGCTGGATTTTTCGCTATACCTTCACATCCTTCACACCCCCCTCTTCCATACCTCACCAAAAATACTGCTCTTTTGCCAGAGCAGTGTTTTCTGTGCAAGGTCTGTGTGAGAGATGTGGATCCTGCTGCCCACAGAGCCACTTCCTGCATCGGGCTGCCGCATTTGCGTAGCTCCTGCCAGCCCAAGAGATTGCAACAGAGCCGGCCAGGACCATACATGTGGGCCTGAGAACGAATGTCCATCACCCAACCAGTGATTTGCTGGACAGGCAAAAGCATCTGCAGTGGGGCTCCTGCAGGCAGGGAGGCCTGTGCCACTCACACAACGCAACGCAGACACCATCGCAGCAGCATGAATGTTGTAGCTGCGTTGCAGCTCTTTTTTCTTGCCATTTCAAAGCAGAAATGTTGCCGTATTGTGACCTCTTAAAATCACTCAGGGCATTTAATCCTTTGTTAAATTCACAGAAGTTCTCTCCTGTTTTGTTCTTGTTAAGTGAAGGAAAATCTAAACTTCCCCTTGTCTGCTGCAACTGTAAACTCAAGGATGCTGTCCTGCTTTCTTTCCCAGCTATGGCCTTGTCACTTAGGCATCATGTCCCACAGTGATTAATATTTTACCTGGCAAACGGATGCAAACTCTTTGACACTACTCTCCTCCCTGGAAACTGGTCTATTTGGGTTTTCCAGAATGAAAACAAAGGGATGCTGTCAAAAGCCAACCTACGCTCTCTGTGATAAAGTGGTACATTTTAAAAATTACTGCAAGGTTATTTCATGACAGTGGTGTATCTTCTGGACCTACAATCAGAACTGCAGCTGTAAATTTGGGGAGGTCTGTTCTGTATTAGAAAGATATAAGGATTATAAAAGTGAGAAGCTAATTTCAACAGTTCTTCTTCAGAATCCCTGGACTTTATTTTCTTCTTGGTGATCAATAAAGAAACTAAGCCAAGTATTTGAAGGAAAAGTTCATTTTTGAACTGACAGTAGGTTAAGGGGTGGGAGGCAAATGGAAGGGTTTTGATGGTGGAGAGGATGCAGC
Organism: Callaeas wilsoni; assembly: GCA_013398955.1. Lineage (NCBI taxonomy): Eukaryota > Metazoa > Chordata > Aves > Passeriformes > Callaeidae > Callaeas > Callaeas wilsoni. The sequence goes on from VWPU01012174.1 coordinate 3,709, forward strand.
AGTGGGTGTTTGCTGAGACTGGTTTTATTCAACATCTTCATTCACAACCTGCAGAAGGGAGAGTGCACAAAATCTCCAGGTCTATGGATATTCCTGACCTCCTTAGGGCAGCCAAATGCCATGCCAATGATAACATCCTGCAGGATCTCACAAAATTGAACAAAAGGCACACTGTTGGCATAGGAGTTTCAGTGTAGATAAACATAGGGTAATGCTCGTAGAGGAAAATAATCCAAACCAAAGCTCTTTGATGCTTATGATGGAACTGGCCATCATGGCCCAGGAAAGAGATACTGATGTCGCTGTTAACAGCTGCCCGAGATCAGCCCAGTGTGCATCTGCAGCTGAAAAAAGCCAACAAAACTTTGGGAAGCAGCAGGAAGAGTGTTGAGGGAAAGACAAAAGGTGTCATTTTGTTGCTCTGTGTACCCTCAGCATGACATATATTGAGTCCAACTTCCAAGCTTGGTCTCTCACAGAGATTAAGAACATACCATTAACTATCAGTGCGAAAGATTAAACCATGATTTGTGGAGAGCTTGAAGAGCTGAAGCATGCTTTAGCTGCCTCCAGTCTTAGAAAGCAGCAACGACAGATGTGTGTGCTTTGACATCCCTGAGGAAGAAGTTGAGCTTCTATGTGAAACAGAAACTTAGATCAGAGTCTTCGTTCAGTACCATCTCCTGATCTCATGGCTTACGTGCAGATACAGATCCTCCCTTTGTCCTTCTAAAAAGGCATTTTTTCCAAGTACACTGTTGTATCACTATTGGGGGTTGTTCAGGGTTTACAAATGCATGATGGCATTTGGATTTTACCAGTCACATCCTAATGCTTTAAGATAAGCCCAGAACTTGATTTAAAATTATTAACATGCCAAGAGGTTTATTTAAAATGCCTGTTCGTCTTTCCCTAGAAGTGACTTAGATTGCCTCCACCTGCAGTAAAATCAAACATTTATTGATTAAACCCACTAGCATTAAAAAAGTCTCTTCTATTAAATGGTATTGTACTGCCACAATTTATTTGCAAAACAACAGTCACAACCTTTAAAAAGTAATTTAACTTGCACAGCTGTTAGAACAAGAATGAGATTGAAAGAACACACTGTTCAAAAAGAGCAACAAATTTAATAATTGCTGCAGTGGAAGTCTGTGCTGGCCATTGTTTTTGTATCTGAATCTTGAGCAAGAGCCCTGGCAGTGAACAGACAGTGCATCTTGAACATGTCTTACCCATGTATGGTGATATTTTCCAGGTGTCGAAAAGTATTTGAGAAAAGTTATGCAGTCAGTGACCTTATAATTCATTTTGCTGCCTGTTGCCAGCTAACTTGACTGAACAGAACAAACATTGCAGTTACTGAGCAGACCCTTGGAGTACACTGATTTTTGAATGCTTTACACATTGAAGATGTAATCTCTGGGATGCTCAGGAAGCTTTTTTGCACAGGCTGCTCCTGGAGAGGAGAACACACTCTTCTTTTGGTGTAAGTCTGCCACACACAAAAACAGCAAAAGAAAACTTGTCACGCAGTCTGCGTGACAAAAAAGGATGCAGAGCTGAGTGGATTAAGGGCAGTGCAATGTCAAATAGGAAAAGAGGGATGGTTGAGTCTTCAGCTGGGAAAAACATAACAAGAGACATGATCTATCTATGCTTATGTGAGACCTTTGCAGCTTTTACATATTGAAGGAAACAGAAGTTGCTTGAGAAGGCAGGTGAATCCCTTCTTACCACTCCAAACTGCATATGGGAAAGGTGGACTGCATCCTGCTTTGCTGGTCCTGTAAACCTATTGTGATTTTACTGACTTCTGAGGGCATACCGGTAAATACTCCTTCTATTTATTACAACTGCACATCTAATTAAACAGCTTACAAAGTGGGGTGTGGAGGAACAGGAGACTGCTAACGGGACCTACCATACGGGTGTGTGTTGCTTTCTGTCCAGTACTGCAGGATTTCACAAACGGTTGAGGAAGAAAAACCCTAGTAACAGATGTCTGCTCAAACACATAATCCCTTCAGCTCTGAGAAGAACGGGTTTGGCTAATGGAACTGCCACTTTATACTTTTTATGCTTGGCTCTAGTAAGGTATATAATGAAATGCAACATACCATTGTGTTGTTTGATTTATCCCTTTTTGCTACCATGTAGTATTGTACATGATGGTATGTCTTCTCTAGCTTATGCTCTCCTTCTATCCATCACATTTTTCTTCTCCCTTTTCATCTTCACAAATTTGTTTATTTTTATGTTATTTAGTTTTTATTCAACTTCTCTCTGCATTAGCCTCAGCATTAGGCAGCTTGGAAATCATCCTGCCAAGGAATGCACTACACACCCCGGCAGCTATAGAAAACAAGCATTGGAGAGCTTCAAGCAGCAGGCCCAGGTACCCATTCTAAATTAATCATGGCTCTAGGAAAATTATTATGACAGTGCAAAGAAGCCACTCATCAATGCAGGAAAACCATGGCAGAACAAAACTGGATACAGAGAGCAATTGGGGGAACAGGTATTCAACACTGCTGGACTGAATATGTCTCAGTGCAGATCTGCATGAAATGTTCTGCCTGGGCTGAAATAGCGATGGTGAACACCAATAAACTCAGCCTCCTGGCAGTGGTGTTGGGCATTCTCTCTCTGCCCACAGGCAAGGGGGAGATTGTGCTTGTCCACCTAATCCGGTCAGGGCTCAGCGTGGGTTTTGTCAACCTTGAAGCTTCATGAGTTGAAACAAAAGCCAAATTTAGCATGGGACTTCCATGTCCAGGGTAGCTAAGGAGAAGCCAGCTGATAAGGTTCCTTTGCAAAACCAATGTTTACTTTCATGCCTACATTCTTATCCTTCCTGCTATTATAAAATGTTCTTCTGTTTCTTGGGAGTGAGCAACTGTGATATAACAGTGACTCATGTTTCCATGTGTGTTAGGTTAACACAATCTAACTTGTAGTGGGGGCAGCAGAAGCCAAAGAGGCTGCTTCTGTGAGAGAAGCTCCTTGAAACTTCTACTGTGTCCAGCAGAGCCAATCCCGAAAGGCTCTGACTATTGACATATTGGCTGGCTCAATTAGAGAAGTTAGCAACGCCTCTGTGATGACATATTTACAAAGGAAAAAAAGGCTCTTTCTCCCTGTCCTCCCGTGGGTAAGGGAGTGGCCAGGCCCCTTCCCGGCAGGGCAGCTGGGGCCCCTTCCCGGCGCAGCTGCCGGGGTTGTGCCACTGGGGCAGGGGGCACATCCCAGCGCCGGCGTGACCCCGCAGCCCTGGAGCGGCCGGGGGCGGCCATGCGGCCACCACCATCTTGGCACGGCCAGCGATGGACTCTGCCTGCCTGGCCACTTCTGGCCTGCCGCACTGCGGACAGGGGGACAGAGGGACAGAGGCGGTGGCAGCTTCTCCTTTTCGGCGCCCCGCATGAAGAGAGGCGCTAAATGGAGCCGATGCTGCGGCGGCCGGCGCTGCCCTCGTGGCGCTGGCAGGGCCCACATGACCAGCAGTGAGAGGCATGGCGAGCAATTCCCTAATGCGGAGCCCGGACGAGATCAACCTTTCACTGCTGCAGAACTCTATAAAAACTTTTCAACTGATAGAATTTGAGAACAAACAAACCTACGAACACCAGTTCTCTCCTGAGTCAGAGGAAAGGAAAAGGTGAAGACACGTGAGGAGAACAACATGGCAACACCAAGGTCAGCGCAAAGGAGGGAGGAGGAGGTGCTCTGAGCATCAGAGCTGAGATTCTTCTGCAAGCCATGATGACAACTACACTACAACNTGATGACAACTACACTACAACAAACTGTTTCCCTGTAATTCATGAAGTGCATGGGGGCATGCAGAATTCACCTACAGCCCGGGAGAAAAAGGTACTCATGCTGGAGCGTGTGGATGCTGAGAAGCTGTGATCTGATGAGAGGCTTAAACAGAGAGAGAGAGAACCCTTGCTTTCAGAGATAGAAGAAGAAGACCCTTGCTTTTATACTAGAACACCTCATCCTTAAAATTTATACCCCATGAACTAATGGCCCACGAGAAAAGCAGTTGTGGAAAGATTGCTTTGCTCGTGGGAGGGTCTCACGTTGCAGCAGGTTTTGGGCAGGACTGCTCTCGTGAAATTTAGAACCACGTTGGAAAAGTTCACAAAAAACTGTCTCCCCGGGAAAGACCTCGTGGCATAGCAAAAGAGACTCCTCTCCCTAAACGAACTTAAGAAAGATTTTTTTTTTGAAAGTGACGAACTGACTAAAACCCCCATGTTCTATCTCCCTGCACTGTCGGTGGGAAAGAAAGAAGGGCTGGGCTGGAGGAGGGGGGAAGGTGTTCTAAAGGTTTAAATTCTCATTATCCTCTTTTAATTCTGTTAATAATTTTTTTTTTCTTTATCCCTTTTAAAGTTTTGAGCCTGTTTTGCCCTTAAAGTGTTTTTCTCCTAATCCTTAACTCAATCCATAATATTTTGGGGTTTTTTAATTGTTCTTAATCCTCTTCTGCTCAACTATAGCAGAGGAAAATGAATAAATGGGTTTTTTTCATGAGTGCACTGGTGTTTGGCCAGCATCCAACCCACAACACCATGTCTTTAGTTGCATTACTCTGAAAGGAAAATCCAAGTCTAACTGCTGCACAATTGCACGAGGTAAGTTTTACAGACCCCAACAGCACCAGAACAAGGCCCAAACAGCAACAATATGGTAATTTTAGCAGGGCCTGCGGTGAGCTCTGCAGCTTGCTGTCAGGGAACTGGCAATACAACTTCTGGACTCAAAGTGCATGAGGCTTTGGGCATGAAAAGCTGCTTAGTCGCTAACATATTTATGCAGCACTTCCAGCTGCCTGGGCTCAGCCAGCCAGCACTGCTACTGAAACCTCTTAAATCCATGGCTGTGGAGAAAGCCCCTAGACCAGTGCTGGCCTCATGGAGGCCCCATTGCATGGTGTGTTGATCTGGCACGGACTGGTTTTTTGGTAGCGGGGGGGGGGCCACAGAAGTGGTTTCTATGAGAAGCTGCTAGGAGCATCCACCATGTCTGACAGAGCCAATCTCTGATGGCTCTGAAGATGGACATGCTGCTGGCCTAGAGAGGTTGGTGATGCCTGTGTGATGACATACTTAAGAAGAAAATCAAAACTGTGCATGCACAGTTTTTTTCCCAGGGGTAGCGAGGCACCACCACCGGGGCCATCCCAGCACAGTGCGTGGCAATGCACGGCAATGCACCATGGCTGCCACCATCCTGGCGTGGCCTGCAGCGAGCCCTGCCTGCCTGGCCACCCCTAGCCAGCCACGCCACGGGCAGAAGGGCAGGGGCGGCAGCTTCTCCTTCCCAGCGCCCTGCCTGAAGAGAGGCGCTAAATAGCACCAGTGCCGTGGCGGCCACCACTGCCCACGTGGTAGTGGCAGGGCCGCGTGGCCGACAGCAAAAACACGGCGACTCTCCGGCGCGGAACCTAGACGAGATCAACCTCTCAGCGCTGCGAGATCCTGCAGGAATCTTTGAATTAGTGGAACTTGTTGGCAACAATACTCACGGGCAACAGTTTTTCTTCTAGTCAGGGAAGAGCAGGAAGTGAGGATGTGAGGGAAAACAACATGGCAGCACCAAGGTCAGTGGCAAAAGAGGGGGTGGAGGTGCTCCAGGCACCAAAGCCAAGATTCCTCTGCAAGCCATGGTGGGGACTATGGAGAAGCAGGCTGTCCCCCTGCAGCCAGTGAAGTCCACAGAGGATGCAGAGATCCACTCGAAGCCTGTGGGAGAAGTGCTCATGCTGGAGCAGGTAGATGCCAGGGAAAGCTGTGATTTAGTGGGAGACCCGAATGGAGACAGAGGCCCCTTACTTCCCAACTAGAGCAGCCTATTCTTAGAGGACTGCACCCTGTGGACGAGTGACCCATGTCACAGCAGTTTTGGGAAGACTCTTTGCCTGTGGGAGGGACTCATGCTGCAGCAGTTTTGGCAAATGCTGCTTATGAGATTAGAGCCACGCTAGAGAAATTTGCAGAACTTCTCCAGTGGGAGGGACCCCAGGGCACAGCAGAGGAAATGCTCCTCACCCTGAGCAAACAGAAGATGATCTCGAGTGACCAACTCACCAAAATCTCCATGCCCTGTCTCCCTGTGCTGTCAGTGGGAAGGAGGGAGAGGCTGGGGGGGAAAAAGGTGTTTTAAAGGCTTATTTTACTTCTCATTATCCTCCTCTGACTGTTAATAAATTTACTTTATACCTTTAAATTTGAACCTGTGTTGCCCTTAGTGTGTTTTCTCCCAGTCCTCATCTCAACTCATGAGCCCTTCATTAATTTTTTTTCCTCCCCCTCTGCCCAGCTGAGAGCAAGAGAGGGTGAGTGAACAGCTTTTGTGGATGCCTGGTGTTTGGCCAGTGTCAAGCCACGACACACGGCCTCTGTTTCCATCCGGCAGAGCAGTGTAGCTGGAGTGCTGGCTGCTGGCCTCCACTGCCTCCTCAGCCTGCAGAGTAACAGTGCTCCAGTGAAACCTGCAGGAAGTATCTGTAACGGACAGCCCCTCCCCTTCAAGGATTCTGACTGCAGCAGCACTGAAATACATGATATTCACACTATTTCGATGAGTCACACTCAATTACTCAAGAATCAGTACTTTAATTTCTTTACCTTCCCAACAAACACTTACATGCTGAAAATAACAATGAAGAGAAGAAATAGTTTTATTCTGCGGCAGGGATTTTCTCTGCTTTAATTTTTGAAGGATTTCTCTTAGGTCAAAATTGCACATTTGCATAACTTCTTTATGGTTGATACTTGGTAGAAATGTAACCAATGCACTTCATACTCTAGAGATTATTTGAGGAAAGCACTAAAGAAAGAGACTTAGGAAAACACTGGAACAGTCAAGCACTCTGCCCATTAGAACATGGTGACCTGTAATGGTACTAAGAGAAAAAATGAAGTGTTCTCTGTGATGCTCATTGAGACTGCTTGGTTAAGTTTGTTTCCTCAAATCCAAGACTCTTCTCATCGTCACATTCAAACAGCTTGCATAAATAAGGTACAGAACAGGAATTGTATGTGCCTCTAATTAAGATCTGAACACTGAAATCAACATTGAGAAATGCAACACTTCTCCAAAACAAGTCACCAGGATGTAAATCAACACAGACTCTTCCTCTGCAACTTTGCTTCCCAGGAATAAAAACTTCCCACAGGGCCCACTTCCCTGACACCCAAACTCTTGGAAATATTTTACTGGCAAACTCCACAAAATAGTTTGACTTGGGACACTCCTCTGAAACCTCAGGACTTCATTTCTCAGACCATTAACAGTGAATTTCTATTCCTTCAGGAGCAGCTGGGTTTTGATGTTGACAGGAAAAGGAGTCTCAGAAGGAAAATCCACCTGAGACGCAGGTTCATGACTCCAGCAGCACTGCTGTACAGCACTACTGAAAGAAAGAGCATACCCATGAGAACACGGACTTTACAGCCTTGAGATTAAGATGAGCTCAAATGTGTATTTGACAAAAATACAGACATATCCAGTGTCATAGTCTAATAATACAGAAGTTACTTTGCCTTGGATAAAAGCAATGTATTTTATAATTTAAGGTTAAAACAACTTTCCATATGCATTAGTACTCAGCAAAGTAAAAAATATCAAGTGTCTTTACACTCAAGACAGAAAAGACAAACTAACGTATTTGACTGCAACTTCTTTCAAGTAGAGGTCTCTTGGACAGTAGTGCCCTTACTCCGACACTCCACCTGCAAACCCTTTCTCTACCTGTGCCTCCTTCTTTACCTTTTGTGCCTTCTGCCCAAATTCAGACCACTTGGCCAAGACCTCAGCCTCTGAAAGCCTCACATAGAGACTATGCAAACATCTTCAGTTTTAAGCAGTTGTAACAACCACTCTTAAAAAATTAAAATAAATAGAACCTCTCCTGCCCTGATCATCTGAAGAACCCTTAAGGGTCCAGGCTAAAATGTCAGCTTCTTAACAAGGCCTTTCATCTAGCCCTGAGGTAGTTTCTGTCCCAGGACATTCAGAGCTCAATGCTATGCAGGCCACAGTTACACTATTGGACTGGGTTTAGTACAAAATTGCCCCCTACTGCCCCACTCTTTGGGTTTTGCTTTGTACCTATATGCATGTTAATAAATCAAAGCTATTTAAGGAAACCAACATGACAGCCATGAATGCAACCATGCCAGACAAGAAGACAAGTGCCACGGGTAAGGAGGGTAAGAGCTCTCTCTGTCTCATCCTTCCCTCCCTCTTTTTTTCTGTCTGTTTTCAAAGCCTTTCTTCATCCATGCCAGAGGTTTTTTGGTAAAATCAGCTGAACCACATTAGCAGCCCAGGGAGGAGGGAATTAAGACACATAGAGCCTAAGGCCACATAGTAAGAAAGGTATGCCTCCTCCCTTCTCAGCGGGAAGAGCTTTCCAGAACCAGCCAGTCCAATGGTGAAGCAGATGGTGATGATGGGTGGGGTTTTAGTTTTTATTTTAGCTTCTGGAATTAATCAGCATAGCCACCCCACAGAAGCATCCTGTGGTCTGGGGCAGTTGGCTTCACTGCGAGACTGCCAGTGAAACTAAGGCTTTCTCTAGCAGCAAAGACAACCCTGTCACCCCCTGCCCATCGCTCTTGCAGCACTTTGTGTCATTCCACTCATCTATTAAGAAAGCTCTCAGAGACCATTTCCCTAATCCTACTCTAAATACAGGTCTGCAATTTGGACAGTATTTTCTTGATAACAAACAGAAGTAGAGTCAAGTTTCAACACTGCTGTAAAATCAAAGGTAAAGGTGCCCTCTAGCCTCATCTTGCTTTCACCCTTTTCTGTTGTCTGTTCATACCTAGCAATTGTGAATTTGTTCTTTTACAGAAGCCACATAGCACAGTAGTGTAACAGGCAAAACGTGATGCCTGCAGAAAATGCAGCATAATCAGAGATTAAGATGGCACTGTGATTTCTTCCCTGCCACTGCCTTTTACATGGACATCTATCCAGCTCTGTGACTTTAGAACCTCTCCAGGATTTTAGTATCTACCTTTCGATACACATGTATTTGAAAATAATTTAATACCTATTTCCTGATGAAGTACATTCTGTGCCTCATTTTAGTTTCACACTCGGTGAGAGGGTACACACACTTTACAGGACAAAAAATTTAAACCATGACTGCTTAATAAATTATGCATTGTAGTGATTCAAAGATAACAAGCACCAGAGAAAATATACATGCTGAAGCCTGATGTATATACTACATTGGGAAGCCTTCAGTGATATGACAAAGAATTTGTGGTTTTTTCCCCCAATTACAAGAGAACAGAGGATTTGTCAGACATTGATTCTGTAGCTTCTACTGTCCACTCTACGCCTCCTTCCTCTTGATGATCAGAGGCCCAACGTTGTCGCCAGTTTCCTCGTTGTGCTTTGTGTGAGAGCCATCACACAGTGGGAACTGAAAAAAGAAAGAATAAACACATCTAAAGTACATCCAGAGTCAGAACTAAGAATCTAGGCTGAAAGTTTATTAGGCATCTTCTCATTAAATCCACTGAAACCACAGACCACAACTTTTATGCCAGCATCTCAAGTCTCCCTGAGTTTTGGCTGAACACTAGCTTTATCCTTGTTAGTGCACAGCAGACAAGAGGCTTGTTCTAAAAAAGCAGCCACCAAACTCCACTCTATTTGGTGTTCCTGCCTCAGGTGAGCAGGAGGAAACTACAGCTTGAGCAGACCTTCAGCTGCAACCTACCCGGAGTACCTTACTCTCAACCTCGCCCCACGCTTCCTCAGTGCTGCCCTTAAGAGCCACATCAGTTGAAGTAATTTTAAGAAATACTTGTTTCATTAAAAAACCCCAAACCAACCACACGCTGGAACAGGCTGGTCAGAGCAAGAATTACAGGGCTCCTTTAGCCAGCTCTAACTGCCCAGGTCCCAGAGAAGTATAACCACTGTTTCTGGGAAGCTCTTACCACATGGACGAGCCAAAAGACATTCTGTGAGGCAGAGTGAGGCTGGATCCCATCACTTCTCAAGGATGCGTTTTCAGGGCTACGCCTCCTCTGCACAGGAGACTCTAGAGACTTGTTTGCTTAGAAGTAATGGGACTCAAAGTTGGGCATTACTCAGCTTTTGCCTTTGCAACAGTACTATTCTCTTGCAGTACCATCAGAATCAGTATTCAATGTTCCACTGATATCAATGTTCCTGCTTCAGTCACAGCCTTTGAAAAACATTAATACCTTACCATCCACAGTTAGTTAGAATAAAAGATATCGAACTACTGCACAAAACCAATACAATGAAACAATATACAGCACTTTAAAAATAATGTCAGCTGGTCTGTAGGGTAGTGTTGGGAGAGAAGGAGAGAGGTGAAGTGTGGGGGTTTCTTCTGACTTTTCACAGTAATAAAATGTCAAAACCTAAGCTAAAAAAATGGCAGGAGATATTTCTGAATAAAGAAACCTTGAATTCAAAGAATGCTCATGGAAGCTGATTCATGCAGAAACCTTCTCATCCCATCAGTCACTTGTGACTCAATGAGTAAGTAGTGACAGATACTTGGACAAAATCTGAGCAAACAGAAATGTATGTTTGTGGGACACTGACCAGCTTTCAACAGCAGATGTTCCTGGGCCTTGCTTTTCCATGCAACACCACAGTCCACTCGTCTTCACAGAAGCAATGACACAGCTTCCATCAGACATTAACACTTTACAAGCTCCAAGGAGGCAACCCAAAGTCCAGCTACAGCAACATCACTTCAAGTTTTCAAGCAACAAAAATGGTGGGATTCCTAAATTCAGATAGCATCTAGACATCTGTAACAGCTACCAATGGTGACTGCTCTGCATTCATCCTACTGGTCAGGTGGTCTCAGAACACTGGCTCCCGGGGCTGGTACACTGCACTGGAGCTTCTCAGGTAAAAACACCAAACCAAACACCACTTTCCCAGAGTACCCACTTGGTCACCTTGAAGACCAGATACTGCACAGATGAATATTGGGCCTGACACAATGTGTTCATCCTTGATTAAAAACAAAGCAGGCTAGCAATAGCAGCCAAAGCTCAAACCCCAGGGGAATTGTACAGTGATCTGGACAGCTCAGCTCATTTCCCTTGACACTGAACACATCTGGATTCTCTATCACTAGTTCTGCTGATAGTCTGCAGCAGTATTCCTCAACACACAACCTGGGGACTAATACTTCTCTGGAAGACACAGAGGCTGCAGGTCACTGTAAAAAGACAGCAAATTATCTCCCCCCTCCCCCAACTCACACCTAAAAATGAAGACAAGTAAGAACAAGTGTTCTAACTTTAATTAGAGTTTAAAGACAAAACTCTTGGCTCTACACTGTTAAGTCTGAGCACTGGGTTTTTTCACTGAACTGGACAACTATGAAGTGCCAGCAGAGCACAACACTGAATAGAAAAGGGTCATTTAAAGAACCACTCATTTATTATTAACAGATAATTACATGCCAAGACAAACTTATTTCAAGATACTACATGCTGTTTTTTAAAACACATACATTCTGCAAAGACTTTGGCCAGCACAAAAGCCTTTTAAGTACACTATTTCAGACAAAAAAAAAAAAAAAACCAACAAAAAACAACTGTGCATAATCCTGCTCTTTTTTCAAGAGTTACTCTAAAATACTCCTGTAGTCCAACTGTTTTGTTATTCCCTGTAGAGGAGGAACACCATGCGGAGTCAGTTGTAAATGCATGCACACCATCAGTGCAACAGAAACATCCTGTGGTTCCTAATGCTACTGATTCTACCAACAGCCTCATGCCTCAGGCGAGCCTGAATCTCACGAGACGTGCACAGAGTGACACAAAAGGACATTTCTTCTAGCCTTTATGTGCACCTATTTAACAAAAACACAGCAAGTACTTAATGCATTTGAAGTAACTGTAATTTCCTGCACTGAAAGCACACACATTCCACATTATGACACCATATAATTACAAGTTTAAACAGTTTGAGAACTGTAAGAGCCAAATAATGCTAGCTGACAACTTCCAAAGATGACAAGCATGTGAGAATGATGTATTTTATTACTGTTTGGCAATAACAAATATGAGAAGCACATCAAGGCAAGAGGAAGGCAACAAAACTGGAAACTACAGTCTTTGAAGTGGAACATGTTGACTAAAATAGTTATCACTAAACAGCAGTAAAATGAAACAAATGTCTTCCAAAATTCCCACTGACCTCCTAAATGCCTTTACAAGACCTTTCAGATCAGAATCCTAAGAATGTACTCATTATAGCTTTATCTACTTCCTTTCTAACTCAGTAGGACAATATGTTCCTAAACTGACAATACCCCTTAAAATTATGCCAAAACGTACACCAAAACGTACTTCTTAAGGTTTTTATGTCACACCAAAAAAAGGGTCATATCAAACAACAGCAAACAATTGGCAGGAGCTGCAATGCAACCAGTAAAACCAGACACCATCTGCCATTTCTGTTTAGAAGACTGAATAGGAAGCGGAAAGCAGAAACACCCAGGTTCAAGTAGGGTTTTTTCAGTTCAGACTCTAGACAGAATAAAGAGGACAAGGCCACCTCCACAAGACTATTTCAGCATCAAATCATAATGCTGTTTAATCCTTAGCAGTGCTACACTGTAAAACTGAATTCAGGTACAAATGTCTAAGCTCCTTAGTAACCTGCAAGTTTATGAAGTCAGATCTGACAACAGCAAGAACCAGAAGTTACAGCATCTGGAAATTTTTGAGTTTGGCCTCATAAGACCAATGTCTAAGAGTGGTGAAGTTGAGTATTCACCTCCCTGGAGGAGAGGGAACTAAATTTCAAGGCAGTTATCTGGCTCTGAAGGTCTGCATTACTTCAGTCTCCACACACTGGCACCTTCTAAAAAAGCTTTTAAATGTGCACCAGTGGTAAATGGACAGGATTAATCATGCGGTCTCTCTCTCATTACAGATCCCAGAACTACCATTATAGACAAAGTATATACATCTCAGCTACATCAGGTGTCACGCATCTCTAAGATCAGATTTAAACCTGAGGTATTGTTATTGAGAGACAAGGTTATCACTAATTTAAGGCAATTGAGGCAACTCAACTTCAAATGCAAGCAAGCTGGACCAACATTTAGGCCAGACTTTTAATTGCTCAAAAATAAGAGCTTAAAGTATGCCACTGTGATTGCACTGGCATACACCATTCACTAGTAGCAAGGTACTTTCTAACTAAGCTTCCAACTTTCTCCAAAAAGAGGTGTTTAAGATCCTCACAGACTGTGTTTCCTGAGCTCCTACCGCCAACAGGCCAATAGTTTTGGATAAGTCTCAGTATTAGCACAGGTAGCACACAAAATGGTATCTGTCATTCACGACCATGCTCCAGACAGTTGCTCTCTTTTCAAGGGATCTTCTTCAGAGCTACAGAAACATTTTGTCCACTATTAGCACTGATCTGCAGGCTTTACTCTGGGCATCAGCACAAATCTGTGTAGTTCTACAGATTAGAATATTGCTACATCTCAATGCAGTATAGTTTAGGTGAAAAGAGGTTAGTTTCCTCTAAAAAAAGCAGTTTAAAAATAGTTTTGCTGAAAGATGCATGCACATGAACAACACTGGATCATTCATTCTTCTCTTACCTTCTTAGACCTCCAACAACGACAGTACACAGCCTTGTCTCCTAGATCTTCCATATCAAAGGCATGGACTACCTTGGGGTTATCCTTCTGGATATGGGGATTCACCATTGCTTTGCAGCATTTGTCTTTAGAGAGAAATTTTTTGTAAGCTAGATATCCAACAGCAGCTGCTCCAGCAGTTAAGGAGACTGCAGCAATCCATTCGACTAGAATAAAAGAAGAAAAAACAAGAGACTGTCAGGTTTTGACCACAACACTCTATTAAAACTACTCAGCAGTAAGTGTTTTTATGCTTGCAGCAACACCTTTTTACTTTCCAACAGATCTTTTTGTTCTGTAGTATTAACTATCTACTTTAGAAGAGTATTTTCCTTTGACAGTCACATAGTTGATATGCTCTTATCTATTGATCAGAGTTCTACTTCACCCAAGTCCTTTCTACACAAAGGTGAAAATTAACCTGGCAGAGTTTTCATGTTTTTGTTTTGGTTTTTTTACTCTTCTATTTAGCAAACTCTGATATCAACATCAGTAGTACATGGTTTCAAAGTTCAGCATATTAAACCAGGTGTAAGTACATCCTGTAGCAGCAAAAAACCTGTGTTGTTTGTTTCTGTCACTGAAGAACAACAGTCAGCACCAACAACCCAAAAACAGGTTTCTCCCCCCTAAAGGCATGGGCACTGAGTAGCTTTTAATAAAATGCATCTTGTAACTAGAAAAAAAGAAAATCAGCTGTTTGGCAATGGGGAAATTATTAAATATACTACCACCAGTAACAAAAGCCATCTTACATTAAATCCCTACTGTGGTATAGAGGAAAAAACAAGGATCCAAAAAGATTATATTTAAGAATCATAGCACATGTTTATTTAACTAGATGAAGTCCTGAATCTCTGCAAGACAACTTTCATTAAAAAATCCTCTTGCCACCACTCCTCATCCTCACTCTTCCTCCCTTTATTTACAGACAAAACTTTTGCGGTCTTCCTTAGTACAATGTCCATTCCTGCAAGAAATTTTCCTTTTTTTTGTGGCTCTAGTGTTTTCTCTCTGCTTCATGAAAATATCCTGGGCTTTGGCTCAAAGGTTTGGGTTGCAGCACCAGGTCCGGTTGCTTCCTCTCAGAGTAACAAGTGGCTGCTCTTTCTTTGCTTTTTGTCCACCACTTCTACATACACATGTACTGCAAGTTCTCCTTACAGACAAATAAACAGGAATTTAAGTTTTAGCACATTTACAGAACTTAATAAAATTAGAACAGTCTCCAGTTGGGAATTTCTATTCTGTCCTTCTATGTTTTAACTGGATTTATAAGATGCCAAGCCAGATGGCATCTGTGGAGCAAGAGACATCACTATGTTCAAGTCTAGGAAGAAACAAAAACCTTTGTTAGTTCTTGCTACTTTCCATGACCAATTGACTTGCTGTATTTCCACTGTGAGCCTGGACTAAAAGTATCAAGGTTTTCTGTACCTGTCCCACAGACTTTCCTAAGATCTATACCAAACCCTTTTCTCAGCTAAAACACGGTGTTAGCTCATAGGCACCACACTGATCCACGGGTGTCTGGCTGTAGCCATATGTGGAATTAGACAGTTATCTGTACAGTGTCTGCAGCCCTGTAAAGATCGGGGAAGGAAGAGTCTTACTAAAGGAGTAAAAGATGCAGAAATCCTTCAGAGTTCATTTTCTTAGTAAATGACACAGAAGAGACCAACACACACTGAGACCTCCCCTGCAAATGAGTGACAAACCCTTCCTGTAACAGTAAGGTGATATTAAAATACAGAAAATCATCTTTAACATGGAAGAATTTAGGGCAGACATGTTTCCCTGCTCCCCAACTCCTTCAAACAATAAAAGCCCCAGAGACCATGTTGTGAATGCTGTGTTTTATATCCATCCAGTGAGCTCTTACACTTTATTCCCCAGAGTTGCCAGAGTAATGCATTAATTTTGATAAAGAAGTGAGGAAATGAAATTTTTTAAAGGATTCTATGAAAATCTGCTTTAATTTCACACAACAGCCCAAACTAATCAAAAGAACAGCTACAGTTTAAATCCAAGACAGCAGCTCTCCCAAGAAAAGCCAGTGCAGCAGCCCTGCCCTGTCTCACTCGAGCAGGGCTGTGGCAGGGAGGAGGTGCTCAGCAAGCCCAGGGACAGGCTGGGTCTGACAGCTTTGACGTGACCCCTGATGAAATGTTAAGTGCAGCTACAACAGCAAAAGCAAAACCAAGGGACTGCTCATTGAGCAGCTTTTGGGAAAGCAGCAATTGCAAGGATTGCCCAAGCTGCTACTGATGCCAATGGATCAAATCTTCACCTACATTTAAATAAGTGATGAGGGGACAGGGGGACCATATCCATTCCCTTATGGAATCTAAGGGGAAAGAGTGACTTTAATGAAGACCACAGATGGCTCCTGTAACTGAAGCACCGTTTAAGGTACAGCACCTTAAGGGAGTTGATCTTTACTTGCATCTATCCAAAAGTCCAAGACAACTTAGCAAACAAGAAGAGGAAAAAAAATTGGTAATATTTCTATGACTCACTAGAAACAAGAGAAGTCTGTACTAAAATTCAGCAGCACATTCAGAAGAGCTGTTCTGCACATCTGCAGCCAACCCAGATCCCTCTGACATCCCTTGGGCCATCCCCCAGAACTGTGCACCTCAGATCCAGCTCAGCAGAGATCATGAATTAAATCATCATCTCATCCTGCAGTGATCCTCTACCTCTTCTGCCAAGGGCCAGAGTCATCCTTTACACACAAGGGCAAGTTGTATACATATCAACAGCTTCAGGTGTTTTTTCTTATAATAGGGGAATGTCTTTTCTACTGTTTTACCTTTTTTCATCACTTCTCTGGAGCCACTTTACTCTTCCTCTTTCAGGATGGAAAATTGTATCAACCAATAATGCATTAAATCCAAACATTTAAAGCTGTCTTATTCTTTAAATTCTAGAAGTGCCTTAATAAATATCATGAAAATTTAGAAGAACTATTTGAACTTTTTCAATAGACCCTCTGTTAAATCATCCTACAGGGTTTCAGAGGCAGTAAGTTTTGTCTTATTTCTCACATAGATCTGGAAAAGCTGGAACACCCATTTAATCCTTCTAACTAAGTTAACCATGAAATGCACCCAGAAGAAGGACACTTTTATTTTTAAATACTCTGAACTGTTTCAAGAGACCTCTGGTGCCAATTCAACAGTTTGCTGCCAAACTCTTAAGGTCATGCATGAGGCATCTGTTAACAGAGTGACACTGATGTGGAGTGTCAAGGGGTTTTTATTTCTTCTTAAAATAAAAAGAAGTAGGAGCAACTTTTGAGTTGTTATTAAAGAATGTCCAGTTTTGGTATAATACAAAACCACAATGTTACAAGACAAGACAAAACCAGCCTGTATAACATGGCAGAAAAATTGTTTTTGTGTTGTAAGCACTAAACAATGGAAAAAAGTTTGGCTAAAACTCCAGAAAAATTAACATACAATGGAGAGAAGGGATGGCAAGAGAGATGGAAGGAAGGAAACAAACTCAAAGAATGAAGTCCCAGGAAAGCAGGCGGTGCACAGAAGTAAACAAAAAAAATCAGAGATGAGAACGGCAATAAGACACTGATAGGGATTTATTCTCTTCTGTATTCTTTGGACATATCGTAACAAAAGAGAGTTAGATCAAAGTTTCTCCTGTCTTCTTTCTCTAAACATCTAGAACATTGCTCCGGATGTTTCCAGATCTAGGCTACAGAGGTAGTTTTTGGATCTGCTAGGGAGCTCTGAGAGACTTTATCCGCAGGAAAAGACACATTTACCACCTGCACTGAGAAGTGCACTAAGAAACTGAAGTGGTATTTCCTCCATCACGATCCTTGTTAAGAACACAGATCAATTTACACTCTAGCAACTATCAACAATATGGGGGAGAACTACACCCTGAAAAAGTTAGTGCAAGACCATCCTGAGAGGCAATTTTCAAGTTACCTCTGCTGCTTCGAAAATATTTATGTTATTCAAAAGTCATAGAGTAATAACTCCAGACATGAAAAACTGTATTTTATGTCTCCAGAAGTGCTTGTTACTTTCAAGCGTTTTTCTCCTCATTTTGTTGCCAATGAAGAGGCTATTATTGTGCAAGAGTTGTTCATGACAGTCCAGCAGCATCACTGCCCACAACAAAAGGCAATGCTGGAGAAACACACAATACTCGCTTACTGAAGACTCATCCAGGATAACTGGATGCTCAAAAAGCCTAACAGTAAAAGCCAAGCAGTCAAGCCGACAAAATCACTTCTACCACTCCACAGCATCCATAAAAAATGAGATTATGACTGGCAGGTTTAATTTAACTGAAGTCGTATGGTAAAGAGGCCAGCTGAGGGGAAAAGATTGTTGGATTTCACCAATAAGTGGTAAAAGACACGTCACTGTGATCAGATCTGTGGTTGGTGCGGGGTCACATCTGCAAACAACGACACCTCTCAAACAAAAAGCATTAGCTGTGCTACTCGCTGCCTTCCAAAGGGCACACATGCACAGAAGCAATTAACTCTGCCACTGCTACCACGGATTAAATCTCATGAAAACATGGTAAATTTCTGGTGTCTAGTTTTCAGTCGAGAATAAATGATTTTCAAAATTCATCAACCTGAGACACATGCCAGCTGGAGGAAGAACTGTAACCTGCTAGTCACAAAGCACTGATAAAGTTAAATCTCTTAAGAAATCACAAAAACCTAATGCTGGCTTGTCCTAAACAGAGCACCCTCCAGACTGATTCCATCAGCTGCTCCCACACTTTTCTTAGATAATAAGGATATTTTCAGTTTGTTTAGGAGCATATTCTTTTCCCATTTCCACAAAGTTTTACTGTTCAATTCCTAGTGTCTAGGAACTGTTCTAATTCTTACAAGATTATTAATGACAGCAAGCTGCCCTTGGGAACACAACCTGGATGCAATCTATTACCAAGTCATCCTCGGGGCTTTGATTATTTTAGTAAGCATAGCATTCCATCACTATAGCCCATTTTAGACTAAAGTCTTTGCCACCATCCTCTGTACCAGCAGCCTCCACCCTCCCCCATCCCTCGAAGAAAAAAACCCAAATCATCTCTCCGCTAAATTAACGACAGAAACTATGAGCAGCTTTGCAGGTGGAAACCAGTCATGCACGTGAAGTTCATTTTTTAGAAAAAATTAAGTAATTCAGCTCTCTAGTCTATCCTCCACCCGGCCCAACTCTCATCCTGTCCAGTTGTGCAACAGCATTCAGAACACACAACGCTACCTCAGGCACGGTTCAATCAATCATTACACAGCGAAAATGTCACCGTTACCTCTAGTGTACGGTATCGAGCATTGAGAGCCGGACAAAACCCCTGAAATTTACACGTTTTCATGAAATTTTCACTCAAATAGGTGGAAAGGCAAAAATAAAACAGCGGTGTCTGAAGCGGCCTGTCCCCACCACAGATAAAAGCCAGCGGGCGGCCGAGCCGGCTGCGAGGGCCCAAGCACTCGCAAGCGCCCGCGCGGAGCTCGGCGGCTGCGGGCCCTCACACCGCAGTGGGGTGGAACGGGGAGAACGGGGGGTCCTGAGGCGGAGCCACCACTCCGCGGTGCCCTCTCGCCGACTGCAGTAGGGGTTTTATCGACGAGCGGATTCCACCGGCCGCTTCCAGACCCACCGCATCCCGCAGGGACGGCGGGGGGAGCCCGCCATCTTGTCCCGGGGGTCCGGCGGGGCACGGGCACCGAGGCGGAGCCGCCCCCCGAGGGGCGCCTCCCGTCCTGCCCGCGCGCGGTCCCGCGCCCCCAAGCCCGCCCGGCCCTGCCCGGCCCCGGCGCTCCGACCGGCTCACACCGCCAGCCGCGGCAGCCATACCCCGCACGGTGCTGGTCTGCCCCGGCCCCATCGCTCCCGCTCCCGCGCCGCACCGCGCACGCGCCACCGCCCAAGATGGCCGCGGGGCCGCCCCTTAAAGGCCTCCCAGCAGGACACGGGGCTAGGGGAGAGGTGGAGGTTACGGGGCGTGTGGGATGGCCCTGTGGAGAGCAGGACGGGCGTTCGAGCGCTGTCACTGGCCTGACGCCCGGCACAGGGCTCTCAGGGAGGCCTCTGGAGCTGGAGAATGGGTGTTGGGCACCGCTGTGCGTCCTGTGCAGACACTGGCTCGGCGCGGCCCCGCCGTTCTCTCCTGCTAGTGGTGCTGTGAGTGCCCAACAGCTCTGCAAAACGCTTAGGACAGATCGCTGTATGAGCCCTCTCCTGTGTAGTGGAAATATGAAGCTGAAAAGTGATATCCCTCCGAGTGACGGACGCCTCGAACCTCGTAAGCTTGGGTATTGATGTGAGAATTACTATTCTTTACCTTACAAAAGTATTATCGAAGTTCTATACCTGATTAAGGATTTGCAACTCTGGGACCTCGTTTATGGTTGGACTTGATAGGAAAGGTGTGTGCTTATGTCTTTACAAACAATTCCATGGCTGAGGGTATGGGTGTTAATGTCTTTGAAATGTGTCTTGATGTCTCTAACAACTTCAAGCCGCAGGTCTGCCACAGGACTCAGATAGTTTGACTCCTGAAACAGACAAATGGGTACACACAAGCCTGAGTTTCTGAACTTTGGAGGAAAATTACATACTCAAGGGGGAATATGTAATAGGCGGTTCAGGAAGGCTGTACCTTCCTAGTACCTCAGCCGATGGGGAAAGGAAGAGGGCAACATGCAGCCAGGAGTTTAGGATAAAAGGAGGCTGTGTCCTCCAAAACCTCGGGAGAGAAAACCCTGCGGGCGTGTGCCCCAATGGACTGTCTCCCTTTATTCGAATAAAGTTGCAGGACTCCTCTTTGTGGACGTTGGCTTTTCATAGCGTGGCTCTTCTACACAAGATAGGAACTCGTCCAGGATCCTTGCACCGTCTGGGAATGGCACACGGCAAGGGGAGCTGGAGGTGCGCCTCACGCAGTTTCAATGATCAGCTCCCTTCGACACTGGCCGGCACCGGGCCATTGATTGGGTTCCCGAGACTGTGCGGGACACAGACGTGACGGACCGAGGAGGTCCATGAAGAGTCCACAGGAAAGGACCACTGAAAATCTCGACGGTGAGTACAGTGGGATCTTTGGGGAGTAGAACATGGCAGAACGCCCAGAGCGGGCAGTAAAGGAAAGTCAAGAAGGAGTCTCGACTTATAGGGATGATGATCCTGAAATACCTCCGAAGAGTCCTTTGGGAGAATGTTTAGATGGTTTGCACATTTTCCCAGAGGTAGTTAAGGACATGGACGCCCAGAGGGAGCAGTAAGGAAAAGTCAAGAAGCGGTCTCGTCAACAGGGGACGGATGGTGTTGGTTTGGGAAAGGGTTGGTTGAAGGGCAATGTGGAGGAATATGTTTAAGGCAAATGGTACTGGGAGACTGTGTGATAAGGAAAGAAAAGAGAAACTGAGGATCGGGATGTTCTCCGCCTTATCTTCAAAATCTGCAACCTAATACAGGGCCAGTTACAGGTCTTTTGTATTCCCGGCTTCCAGGATAAGGAAAACAGGGAGGTATTGTTCCTACACCCCCCACCCCTCCTCGGGTCATTATGGAACCAGGGTGGAGGATTTGGGTTCGTCCACTTACTATTCAGGACTTAAGGGGACTTTTCTATGGTGAGTGTCGAGACCAGATGCGAAAGCGCAGGACGGCGGCACGGGCTGGAGACCTGTGAGGGAGGTGCCAGACCGGGCTGAGGCTGTGGGGCAGCCGTGGGCTCAGTGCCGGGCGGTGCCTGACGCCGCCACCCCCGCGGGCAGGGGCTGCCGTGGCCCCCCGGCCCCATGAGGCTGCGGGACGGCTTGTCCCGCTTCCCGTCCCTGCTGCGCTGCCGGCTACGGCTGCCCGCCGAGCTGCGCCGGCTCCTGGTGTTTTACAGCGCTTGTGGTGCTGGGAGAGCAGCCCGGGGGCCCGGACAGGTGTGCTGCGGGGCCGCATCTGGACACTGCGGCCGGACAGGGAGCGGCTTTGGTGTACCGTGTAACACAATCTGTCACCAAAGCCTGGCCTGATACAAGAGGAGATTTTGTTTGGGTCACTGGAGAGGCGAGTGATTTTGCAGAAAGTTCGAGGGTGAGGGTGGGAGCTCAGGCTGGAGAGGTGGCAGAGTGGACCTCTGGAAGAGTTGGTTAGAAAGGCACATCGCATATATATATATATATATATGTGTGTGTGTGTGTATATATATATGTATATAAAGAGGGGGTGATGAAAAGGTAAAGGTAGCATTAGAAATTGATTGTTAAGGTATCAGTCTCCTGTTCCACCAGGGGCTCACCCCACTGGAGCCCTTGATAATATGCAGCTTGGGTCTGAACTGAGAAGTGTGTTTCATGGTAGACACGAGTGCCTCTCAGTCTGCTTTGAATTGTATGCCAAAGGGGGGGGGACAGTGGTCCAAATGTCCTTTTGATTATTCAAGGAGTGAGTGGGAAAGATGAGCGCATGCATTTTATTCAGCCACTACTGGTGAATGCCGGGGATGGGTTTGAAATGCACAAGTTTCTGTTTATTCCTAGTTGTGACTGTGGTTTGCTGGTGAAAGGAGTAAGATGAACATGTCTTTACAAACAGACCATGTGAATCTGCTTGCAAATAGGACTAGGAACCTACAGATAGGGAAGTAACCAAAGAAACTATTAGTTCTAGAAAATATTACTAATCAACACAGACTGTTGCTCATCCAAAGCTGTGTTAAATTCCTGAACCTAGAGAAAAAGAACAAAGACTTAATAGAATTATGAATAGGTTTTTTCTTTCTTTTATATAACAAAAGGAGGGTGCATATTAGAGCAGGGCATAGAGTAGGCGATTTGGGAAGTCTGTACCTTCCGAGTACCTCGGCCAACGGGGAAAAGGAAGAGGGTGATGTGGCCGGGAAGTTAGAATAAAAAGGAGGCTGCATCCCCCGACAGCTTGAGGGACCCCTTGGGAAATGCCCACAGGCTCTCCCTTTATTTGAATAAAGTTACAGGACTCCTCTATCTCCTCTTTGACATAAACCTGTGACACTGTGGATTAATTTTTCTGACGCTGGGAAGGATTCGATGACTGAGTTGGGAATGTGGGTTAGTGTTGTGAGGGGTGATGGGGAGGTTAATGCTGTTGTGACACTGTGTAAATTATCTGATAAAGCTTATGCTAAAGTGAACCCAGAAGTGTGGGCAGTCCCAGGGAAATATGGAAAACTGGATATGGAGCCTCTCCAAGTTACTGAGGCAAGCAGGACAAGCGGTGTCTAAAAAGCAATACACTTTTAAGGGAGGGAAGGAAGGGATTGCAGCCTGTTGCTGAGTCCCTGTTAAAGGCAGGTCTTTTGGAGCCATGTATGTCTCCCTATAACAGTTCTATCCTGCCAGCTATGAAATCAGATGGAACCTATAGAATAGGTGCAGGACCTAAGAATAATAAAATAAGATTATTAATCCGAGGCACTCCATGGTCCCAGAGCCTTATACCATCTTGAACCAGGTTCCCTCCTCACACCACTACTATTCAGTACTTGATTTAAAAGATGCTTCCTGGGGATGTGCACTTACAGAGCATAGTAAACAGTATTTTGCCTTCGAGTTGGAACAAGAGGGAAAAGGGAAAATAGTAAAGACATGGATGGTCCTTCTACAGGGATACACGGAAGCACTGGTGTTATTTGGGCAAGATATTAAAAGAATTTACTCCATCCCCAAGAATTAGGTTATTGCAGTATGTGAATGACTTCCTCCTATTCCTGGGAGAAAGGGAGGAAGTAGTAGGGGGGCCACTGTGAAATTGCGTTTTTGGCTGGAGGAGGGCTTGGAGTATCTGAAGGGACGGCACAGGTCATGGAGAGAAAGGTTGAATGTTTGGGGCATATTTTGACTGAAGACTTGTGGTGTGTTGGCTTAGAGGGGGTCCAGGGAATCTTGGAGGTGCTGTTGCCCAGAAATGAAGGGGAGCTGTGATAATTTGTAGGATTAATAGAGTATTGCAGGACCGGGATCAAGGACTTTTTATTCTATGACTTTTCAAACAAGATAGCCCCAATGTTGTGGTACGGACTCCAGAAAGAAAGCAAAACTTTAGCTAGTCTCAGAAAAGAAATCTAAATTGTATGTGGATGTTAAACAGGGCTGTGCCAAAGGAATTCTAGTGCTAAAATGTTTCACCCGTTGGCGAGGGGATGGCCCCACTGTTTGCTCTAACGGTAGCTGAGGCTCTGTTGTCTGCAGAAATGTGCAGCCACAGCTTTCATGGTAACGGATGGCAGAATTGTTAAAGTCTGGCATCAGGTTCTAAATGGATGACGAGCACTAGATTGTTAGAGTATTGAGCGGAAAAGCCATGCTATGAAAAGCCAGCGTCCACAAAGACAGAGGAGTCCTGCAACTTTATTCGAATAAAAGGAGAGAGTCCACTGGGGCACACGCCCGTGGGGTTTTCTCTCCCGAGGTTTTGGAGGACACAGCCTCCTTTTATCCTAAACTCCTGGCTGCATGTTGCCCTCTTCCTTTCCCCATCGGCTCAGGTACTAGGAAGGTACAGCCTTCCTGAACCGCTTACCACATATTCCCCCTTGAGTATGTAATTTTCCTCCAAAGTTCAGAAACTCAGGCTTGTGTGGCCCCATTTGTCTGTTTCAGGAGTCAAACTGAGTCCTGTGGCAGACCTGCGGCTTGAAGTTGTTAGAGACATCAAGACACATTTCAAAGACATTAACACCCATACCCTCAGCCATGGACACTGGCTTTTCATAGCGTGATTTTTCCGCACAGACTCGATCTTAGAGGTCTCTTTCAACTTTAATGATTCTACGACCTATTCAACAGCCTTTTCAACCACACACGTCTACTGCTTCCCTCACACGCCATCGTGAATATGACACACCTTTACCTCGTATGCAGTTTTGAAGCTCCACACAGTTACTTTCCTCTTCCTCACCTCTCCGCGTGCCGGCGGAGGCCGTGACTTTCACCCCCTTGTTCATCAGTCACACACACTCGCTGTTTCTCACTCAGCCCCGCAGACTCTGAGGAGCGGGACGGGACCGGCCCGGCCCGGCCGGGACCCGAGCCCTCCGCGCGCGCGCACCGCCGCCCGCCAGGAGGCGCGCGCCGCCCCAGCCCGTG